>SJYA01002485.1:3379540-3419378 GCA_006410615.1 Neotragus moschatus | reverse complement strand
CCCCCCCACCTTCCCACCCCGCGTTGGGGACCCACTCCATTCCAGGCCTGCCGCCTGGCCTGCTCACACAGACCATTGCCCGGTGGGCTCCATTCCTTCCTCCCCGGCCTTCTGCCCTGTTAAGCTGGGCTTGCTGCCCCAAGCGGACGCCCTCCCCTTTGCTTAGAAGAAAGGAAGCCTGGCCCCAGACTCTGTCCTGGCGTCCAGGCGGGACCAGTGCTCACTGCAGTGGCCTCAGGATGGCTGTCACCTGGAGGTGCCCTCCAAGTCTCCGCCCCGGAGTCTTCCACAGTGTGACGTGGCCGTCAGCGAGCAGACCCAGAGGTCGTGCAGGTCTCTGGGGTCTGGTCGTGTCCGTGATCATGTTTGTTTCAGGGACGTGCGTGACTGGATGAGGATGTGTGCCTGGGGGGCCCGGGGGGCCCGCGCTGGAGCCTTGCTGCCCGCACGGCGCTCGTGGGGGGGCGGACGTTCTCGGTGACCTACCTCCCCGCCTCTCCATGCCCGTGCCGGCGCAGAGCGAGTTGTGACGAATGTGGCTGGCTGAGACTAGGCTGGTAGAGTAGTTCCAGGAAGGTGAAGGTGTGTGTATGGTTTGGATGGGTTTTGTTGGCTATTCAAGTGACTGTTTTATACCAAAGGTATTAATACGGGCAGCCTTTGACAGTGTATTCCCCAAAAAATGAGTTTATATTTTGAAATGGTTTTTACTGCTTAGACTTTGTACATTCGGCCCTACTTGGGACAGTTGTATGCCTTTATTTTGTATCCAGCAGCAAAGCCTACAGTAAAATTTGCAAACAATCATGATCGAACCTAAAAATCACATACAGGGGTAGATGCTTTTTAAACTGTTACGCGGGCAACTTTCGTATATAGGCCACCTGGATTTTATTAAGTGATAAGGACAGGGAGGGAGGGGGCTTAATTAAATATGGTTTGTAAATATTTTCTACTGTGGAAGTTTTAAACACCAACCCTGCTCTTGGGGTTGTCCTTTTCTAGAACGGTAAAGTGAATGTCAGTTCCGATGTTTTCTGTAGGAATGGAAAAGCCATCATGTAAGTTCTCTTTTGTTTTTAAATATTTATGTGAAGAGTGAGTTTGTGGGTCATTCTGAGCTGTCGGGGCTTCTACACCTTATGACTTAATAATGTTTCTGGCCATCTCTATTTTCACTTTCCTCCAACTTTGCACTTGGAGTCTGGAGTCTTTGCTTCCCTGGGATATGAACAAGTTCATGAAAGCATTCCATAGTGAGTGATACTGTTAGCTGCCTATAGCCGTGAGCTGATGATGACGAAGCGTTGGCTGGTCCAAGGCTCTGTTATCAGACATATTCTTCAAGGAACTGATCTCTTATGTGAGCACGAAGGGTCAGCAAAAGTCAGTACCTGTATTTAAGAACCATCCAAGCAAATCACTGGCCCTAAGATTTGTTAAAGAGTGTAGTTTTTATTACACTGTAATAACTTACAGTGGGAAAAACCAGTACGGCTTTGGGTCCCTCATAATCAGGTTTTTTTCCAAATAAGTCATTGATTGCGGTGACTGGGGGGGCCTCTGCCCATGACAGTTCCTGGCCGGGCCTCACAGTCGCCCCCCTGCAGTGCTTGAGCGGGGTGGTCACTGTGCAGGTACCCCAGCCCTCCGTCTGGAATGTGTGCTCCTTACTACCCAGAGTCACGGTAACATGTGTGTCACTAACCTTTCTGTCTTTGTGCCACGTGAAAAAGTACACTCTGAGCTTCAGAAGCAGTCACTGTGTGTTGTACCAGCCTCTGTGGATGTATGTAAAATAAAAGTTATATATAACGCTTCTACTTAAATGTTTTTTTTGTGGATCTTTTCAGAAACACCCAGCACAGTCCGGCCACTGCACTGAGGTGCGTCAGAACAGAGATCCCACCTCCAGGTTGCTCAGGGTGGGAAAAGCAGAGTCATTTTTTGGAGTGTTTGAACTCCCAACACTGGCAGGAAGTCTCAGGTGGAGAGGCTGCAGGGGAAATGCGGATGGTCGGTCAGCGGCTCTCACCCCGGAGTGCAGGTTTAAGGTGGGGAGAACTTCACCTTACCCTGGTGGAGCCTAGAGCCGTGAAGGAGTTGGGGATTTTCCTGAGTCCTACTTACTGAAAGCAGGATTCCCATTTTGCAGCCGTATGCACTCAGACCACGTATTTCATTCTGCCTCAGGGGCGGCTTGGCAGACCCTGTCGCCTCCCCGCCCCCGCCATAGTGACTGGGGATGTTTAAAAGCACCCCCTTGGGCGATGTGAGGTTGGCTCCCTAGAAGGCATTTTTAGTGCCCAGGACATCTGAGGGGCTGGCGTAAGATGCCTTTCCCATCCCTCAGGGATAGTCCTTTTCCCAGAGCTGCCGGAACCTTTGCTTGAAGGTGTTGCTCGCGGGCCCAGATTGGAGCTTCTGGGCATTCTCAGTGGCAGCAAAAATGGCGATGGGCGAGGTCAGATGCCATCTCCCATCAGGACTTCGTGCGGACTGATACCTGGCAAGGGGTACACACGGGGCTGAGGTCTCGCCTCGCTCGGAAGGACGCCCACGTGGCCGAGGCGGACGCGGCCGAGCTGTGAGCAGCCAGCCCCACCACCCGTACCGTCCCCACAGCCCGACCCCTGCCATGAGCTGAGGCACATCTAGAAATGGGCTTCCTGAGGCCTGCTAGCTTCAGCCTGAGCCAGCCAGGGAGAAATACGGGGCGAAGGCTTTAAGACAGCATGTAAACCAAAAAATCACCTGATCCGTTAGGTTAAAAGTCCCGCTTAAATATTTTGTCCCTGTTGACAGAATCCATTTCATCGTTAAATGTGTATGAGATGTTCCATGTCGTTAGACCATTTTCAAATTGGTTTGTAGCAAAATGAATCCTTGGTACATATACAACATAATCAAAGATTCAAACACCTTGGGGTGGAATAGTTGTCATTTCCCAGCCGAGCTGGATCAGACTTCCTAGGGAGGAGCACTAGGCTTGATTTTTTTAACATGGACCTGTTTCCCAAACCTCTGCTCCTTGGTCCCAGGAGCCTCCTCCCATTCCAGAGCCCAGGCCTCACCCTCTGCCGGTAGCATCATGGTGTCTCGAGGGTAGTAACGGGGGAGACATGAGCACTTAGTATTTTTCAAAGCTCGCCAGGAGTTTCCTGCATGGAGACTCGCTTGAGAACCACATGTTAAGGCATCAGGCCTTCACCACCCAGTAGCGAGTTGGGCTTGGATATTTAATACTGAGAAGAATGTCAGCTTCTGGTCCACTGACAACTGAATGTGGTGAGTAAACTTCCTTTTCATTCAGTGTTCGCATTTGTACCTCTAGTACCCATTCCTGACTTGTTCAGTGTAGATTTGGACAGAGGAGGAAATAAACTAGATGATGGCTCTGGTCAGTCTGAAAGTGTTAGTCACTCAGTCATGTCTGGGTCTTTGTGACCCCCTGGACTGTAGCCCACCAAGCTCCTCTGTCCATGGGATTTCCCAGGCAAGAATCCTGGAGTGGGTGCCTGTTCCCTTCTCCAGGGGATCTTCCCGACCCAGGGACTGAACCCAGGTCTCCCGCATTGTAGGTAGATTCTTTACTATCTGAGCCACCAAAGAAGCCCAAGGAGGACTGAAATTAGGAGGATTTTAACCTATAGTAAAACAGCTTACGCCTCCCTCCCCCAGACCCAGCCACTCACCACTGTTAACTGTCCGTTTTTATCTTTATAGATTTGTTCCTCTGGTCCGGTGTCAAAAACTATTGTGCCTTCTTTTCCAGGACTAATACAAAACTGTAAACTTAAAATATTAATACACAGTGATAAATCACCGACGTGCTCCATAATTTTTCTCCCTGAGCTTTGGTTCTGCAAAAGAGGTTCACTTGTGACGCTTACTAGTTTCAAGATCAAATTCCTGTTTCCTTACAGACTTTTAATTGTATATTTGAGTAAGCAGAAGAAAACCAATTCTGCAGCTAGGAAAATGGCCATGCATTCTTATATTTACTCTCAAATCAATTTAGTACAGCTCTTCCGCGGGCATCAACAGCAGGGGTGTGGCTATCACCTGCTCTGGCCCAGGGGTCCCCCTTTCACCTGGTGGCAGCTTCCCTTAAGACCATAAGCACCTCTTTGGAAAACTATATGGGTATGACCTCTGTTGGTTCCCTTAGGAAAATGAGTGATCCCTGAGGAGCCCTTGTCCCAGGAGCCGAGGAGGGAAGAAAGCTGTCACAGGCAGGCAGTGCTTGCTTTTCAGGGAGGGGCAGGCATGTGTGAAACAATTAACGTTTGCCTCTTCCTTGATCTGTTAATACATTATTGACCAGAGACGTATTAATATGTCTTTTGTTAGCCAAATGTTATTGACTGGAGTTGTATCAATACATTTTTAGAAAGCGATGCAATTAACATCACCGTACCTAGTTGTTAGAACTTAAAATTGATCAAAGGTTCATCACACAACTTACGGTTGTCGTTATCATTCACATTTTGCCCCATCAGATTTTTGTTCCAACCTTGTGTGTATCATAAATGCCAAGTTTATTACCGTAAAGTTTTCAAAAATGACGCATCATGAAATTCTGAATGGAGAAGGATGTTTTGGTGAATCTTATGCAGATACTTTTTCTGGTTGCCCGAGCAACATAGATACTAGTGTCTCTGAAGATGATAGTTCTTCAGAATATAGCTCTGATTCAGACGGTGTACATGTTAGACCAGCAAAAAGACAAAAAACCTGAGTGATTGGTTCTGATATGGAAAGTGAAAATGAAGCGGTGCTGGGGAAGACTTGACAGGCGTGTCAGGTGCAACTGTTGAATATGATAGTGTTATATTCAATAGTGAATTAACAATTATAGTTTTGGCCGGCCAGAATAAAAATCACTGGCCACAGGTGTTAGTTTCTGTAAAATTCCCCCAGTCAATAATGAGATAATAGACATTTAACACTGAGGGACTTACTGAGTCCAGATGCAACCACCTACCTTCCTTGAACAACATTTACAAGGTTCTCCTTCTTAACCAGCATGGCGAGCTTAGTAACCGCTTCAAATACGTGTTCACACTGTAAGATGACATCCCCCTGCGGCAGAGAGGAGAGGACACAGCCGTTTCAGCGGCGCGTGCTCGGTCACTCAGTTGTGTCCGATTCTGATTCTGTGGACTATAGCCCGCCAGGCTCTTCTGTCCATGGGGATTCACCAGGCAAGAATCCTGGAGTGGCTTGCCATTTCCTCCTCCAGGGGATCTTCCCAACCCAGGGATCAAACCTGCGTCTCTCTAAGTCTCCTGCGTTGGTGGGCAGGTTCTTTACCACTAGCACCACCTGGGAAGCCCTTCAGTCACAGTGGCTTCAAGGAAAAATACCACTGAGGTTTCACTGGGGGCAGCTAAAGACATCGGCAGTGTTTCTCCCTGCCGACAGCCCCACGGCCAGCAGTTACCTTTTGCTTGACGTCTGCTTGTGAAACGTGAATGACCAAGATCCCGTCACTGAGGCTGCTGGTGGAGACACCTTAGGGCAGATGCAAAGTCAGGGACCAGGAACTGGACAAGTTGACGCAAAGACAGAGAGGCCCACTTGGGGCTTCCCAACCCCACACTTTTTCCCTCCTAGCTAGGCTTTATGGGTTGGCGGGCACATACTCCAGCAGTCAGCGTCCGTGCTTAGAATAAAAGAAGCTGTCACGGGTGACTGGCATCCTACCTAGATGCTGGAGTGAGATGCCATGGGCCTTTATTCCAGAATCAGACACAGGCCAGGCCTGGCTGCCCTGGGTTTTGTGGGCACCCTTCACTTAGGTCATTTTTAAAATATTTATCTGGCGGTGCTGGGTCTTAGTTGTGACATGTGGGCATCTGGTTCCCTGTCCGGGACCCCGTGAATAGGGAACCTGGCCCTCTGGGCCCCCTGCATTGGGAGCACAGCCTTGGCCACTGGACCACCAGAGAAGGCCCTCCCTCAACGAAGGAACCACCTCCCTGCTGGTGCTCCTGGGAGCTGAGTCCACCCAGTGAGTCCGCTTCAGGTCGCCTGCTTCTTACCTTTGAGGGTGGGGTACTCTATCTTCTGCTTGATTTTGGCAAGCTCCACCACGTAGGCTGCTTTCTGAGTGAGGATGAGCTGCCGCTGCCGCGTCTTGAAGCCTTTCCTGTCGTATTTAGTGACCGGGACGCCGTACTGCAAGGAGGTGACTGTCACTCCGAGGGATGCTCAAATCACAGGGGAGGGGGCAGACCACCGAGCCCCCTGTTCCTCGGACTCTAGCATCGTGGCTTCAGGCTCTCAGATGAGAGGGGCTCAGATGGTGCACAGATGGGTGTTCTCTGAACCCTGGCTCTCTGTGAGATAGACATGATTCCTGGCTCTGCCTATGGTGCTGACCTGGGGAATTCAAGGCCCCGGCATCGGCCTCACCAGGCTGCTCTGAAAACTCAGCAGCGATGAAGACACTCTTCGGGCACTGGACCCTGATGCTGGAGAGCAATCTAACCCAGTCACAGGCCTCCGGTGCCCAGGAGACCAAGTGACCCAGCAGCCCCCGAGCCGCCATGGCCACTGGCTGCTGTGTGCCTGCGCCCCTCAAACCCCCGACCCCTCCATCCTCCCCATTCACAGAAACACAAAGGCACCAAGACCATAAGTCACCTGCCTGGGGTTGCACAGCTCAGTTATGAAGCCCTCGTGGGTGCCCGGCGCCCCCGCCACGCTGCCTCTAACGGGATGTTTAATGATTACGTGCATGGCTGCATTCCATTCAACTTCACAGGACATCAAACACAGTGGGGTGACAGATAAGGGCCATAAGGACAGCAATGGGCACCAGAGATTATGGGCCCCCCTCGTCTCAGCATCTGGAGCAGCACAGCTGAGAACTGGGGCCACGCACGTGCACCCCTGCTTTTTGATGGTGCTTCCAGCCCCACTTGTGTAGGAAACAGACCCTATTCTCAGACCTTGAGGGAAAGTCCTGCCTCAGGCGAGGACACACAGCTCCTTACCTGGACTTTCTCGCTGCTGAGGAGTTGAAGCACTTTGGGATTAATGTCTCCTTCATCTAAGGAGGCAACCAGAGCACAGCGAGTCGTCACTGGGGACCAGCCCTGGGCAGAAGCCAGAGGCACTGGCTAGCCTTACGTCCCCCTGTGACCTAGACCTCAAGCTGGGAGATCGCTGTCAGGAAATGCTAGGCGTCAAACATCTCCTTTGACTTTTTTTTTAGTAGGGCAAACGAGCACGTAGATGGAAAAAGGGACTTACCTATTCGGCTGTTGGCAAAGGGTTGATTTAGGCTTTCTGCATAGCCTTCTTTCTTTCCCCTGAATATTTCACTCGTGACCACCTTTTCCTGCATCTGGTATAGTTAAAAGTACAGAACGGTAGCCATGAGGCTCTTGGGGACCCAAAGAGGTCCATGTTAGCACTGACTTTCCTGAACAAGTCAGGCTCCTTGGGGAGCCTTGCCACACCTCTGCCGAGGAGTCAGAGCACGCAGAAGTCAAACTCATCTGGCTTGGGCCAAAGTTCCACACATTCTACTGGTGAGAGACTGAAGTTGACGCTTGGGCTTGTCCCTGCTTGCACTGACTTCTTAGAATGTTCACTGTTTGAGAGAGCACTTTCTTCTAGGTCAGAGGTGACAAGCTGCAGCCCGCGGGCCAAATCCAGTAAAGCGTTGTGAGTGGTATATATTTTGGAACAGGGCTGTGTCCTTTATTTACTTTTATTTACAGGTTGATCTGGCAGCTTGCGTGCTGCCGTGGCACAGTAATTTCAACAGAAATGGTGTGGCCCACAAGGCCTAGAATACTGCCCTCTAGCTCTTTATAGAAAAAAAAAAAAATCTGCTGACTGGCAGATGAAATAAAACCACACCTCCAGAGAGGGGGCCGTCTGGATGGTGTTTCCATGGTAACAGTGCTAGCAAGAGGGTGATGGTGCTCATGACACTTGCCAGTTCAGGAGGGCTCTGTGCTAAGTGGTCCACGCGCATCTTATCCTCAAGGCATCTATGAGGCATGAGTCTTGTGTGACCCTCGCTACCTACCAGGGCTCGCCTCTCGGCGGTGATCCCACGGCAGTACTTCCGGACCAGGTTCCTGGTGCACATCTTCCTGAGCAGATCGGATGCCTGTGTGGGGAACACACCATTTTCCACCTGCCTCCCTCACCTGACCCCACTTTCAGGCTTCAGCCACCAAAACAGAAGCTTTGAAAGCAGAGCTGAACTCAGTGTGATGTACAAGCACAGCGTTAATATTTTCTGATCAAAGAGAACTGCTCACCTTCCAGTCTTTCCGCTAAACTGTCTTAAGGCTAACAGTCTTATGGCTAAACTGGTAGGTTTTAACCTTGAATGAGTTTTGAGTCCCCTGGATTGCTGGCTAGGAGATTCCAAGAGATGCCAACATGGGCCCCGCTGGGAGGGGGCCCAGGAATCTTACAGTCACCCCCACTCTGCACTCCAGACACACAGGGTCCCCAGAGTACCTTCTGAGAAACACTATTCTAGGCGACCGTCCCTGAACCCATGTGAAAGGTTCCAGTAAGGACAGGAGCCATTCAGAAGTGCCATATGTTAACAGACCTCCTCTGGTGCCATACTTCGAGAGAGAATATGACAGGTTCTGAGTTCAGTTGCTCAGGCATCACCCTCACGGGGAAATGCTTTATCTGGGGAGGCAGCACAGAGCAACAGTCTGCCCTAGCGGCTCAGCCGGTAAAGAAGCCACATGCAATGCGGGAGACCTGAGATCGATCCCTAGGTCGGGAAGATCCCCTGGAGAAGGGCATGGCTACCTGCTGCAGTGTTCTGGCCTGGAGAACTTCATGGACTATACAGTCCATGCGGTCGCAAAGAGTCGGACACGGCTGAGCAACTTTCACTAAGCTCCACCCACGCCATCTGCCACATGTTCTGGAAGGGTCCTTACAGTTCCCAGGATGCCAGGAGGCCTCAGCCAGCTCTTGTCCAAGACGTTCTTCGGGACGTGATGCCGAAGGTTCAAGATGTAATTCTTGCGCACAAACACGACGAACTCCTCGTTGTCAGGACAGAGGGGCCTGTTGCGACTGATGAACCCCTTTATGAACCTGCGCGGGAGAGAGTGGTGTTAGCTGCCTATTTCCTCACTTCCTGTTTCCTCACCGAGTTCTCTCCCACATTAGTTTGAGTCAGCATCAGCCAAAACGATGGGAGATTAAATTTGCTCACCGCGTAGGGCCATGGGTCAGACCTGCCCCCAAAGACATGTTCTATTTCACCCACGCCATGCTTTGGTTTTGTTTTGAGTAACCTGAATCTGTTGCCAAATGCAACAAATGGGAGGCACTGCATGAAAGCCAGATTTACAGCTTTCCTTGAGAGAAAGCCAAAGGTCTGGCCAGACTGGCCCGAGAGCCGTGGGCTGAAGCAGGTTGATGACTGCCCCTCTGAGGTAGACCAAGGGTTTCTTTTGACCTCGGTATCCACCCTACCGTTCTTCATCCCAGCTCATGAGACCTGCTGCACCGGCCTGGCCTCAGAAGGCATTTGACTTTGTGACTTGAGAACTAGGTTAAGAGAAACGTCAAATGTTGTGAGCTATGATCACCGTCCAGTGAGGGTACTCAGAGGAAGATGGAATGGAGGTCCTCAGGGCTGACATTCTGCAGGAAAGACGGGTTTTCTGCCCAAAGCCAAAAATCTCAGCCAAGTCCACGACCACCCTCTGCGGTACGGCGGCAGCACTCAGAAACCTCCCTGCCTTACCAGAGCCGATGGAGAACTTACTTTCTCAAAATCTGCACCGCCCACTTCCTCCTCTTGGCCTCCTTCCGAGCCAGAGCTCCACGCCAGTGGGCTTCGAGGGTAATGGCTGAAAGAGGTCACCGCTGGCATTAGAAGGTGAGCGCAATCCCTTAAATACAAGAGCCTATTCGAGAATGATGCACCCCCTCCACAAACTCCTGGACGCCGCTGCAGCACTCTGCCAGCCCCCGAGATGGAAAGTGGGACGAGAGTCTTCAGTCTCTACCCAGAGGGACCCCTGAACCAGGGACAGGAGCAGAGGGAACTGGGGCGTATAAAGGGAAGCCTGAAACCGTGCTGGGGGCCAGTTCCCCAGGCCTTTTTGAGGGAGCACACAGGCTGCTCCCGCCCCTGCATTTGCCCTGCCTCTCTCCCATGCAGAGTTTTAGTCATCTACGCTAAAAATCGGGACATACAAAAAGCAGACTTCTGGCTCGTGTCCCAATTTTTAAAAGCTTTTCAGATTTTTTCCCAGTTAATTATGAAACTCAAAGTGCTTTTCTTGTGTTCCTCATGGCAATACTGTTAACAAAAACAAACAATCGGAAACAACCCAAATGTCTTATCAACAGAACTACTAAATTGTGGTACGCTTATAGAGCACCAGGAATCAGCAAACTGTGGCCCCCGGGACCAACTGCCCCATTTGTAAATAAAGTTTTATTGCAACAAAAATGTCACACACAAAAAAATGGAATAATTTTATGGAGTTCAAAACAGTCCCACAAGTGTATTATTTCATGATGCATCCAGAGATGATAAATTGTAAAGAAAAACAAGGAAGTAATAATGCAGAGTTCAAAAGAGTGGTGTGTGGAGGGAGGGGGTGATGCTGAGAAGTGATTTGGGAGGGACAGAGCACAGGGGCTCCAAGCACAGTCATGGTGTTAATAACCTTAAAAAAATTGTCCTTTAAACACACATATATGTTGTGGATCAAATAAAACACATCCACAAAACAAGCAGAGACAGCAGTGTTATAATCTCTGCTCAACCTAGACAGCATATTAAAAAGCAGAGACGTTACTTTGCCAACAAAGGTCTGTACAATCAGAGAGATGGTTTTTCTAGTAGTCATGTACAGATACGAGAGTCAGACCATAAAAAAGACCGCGTGCCAAAGAATTGACGCTTTTGAACTGTGGTGCTGCAGAAGACTCTTGAGAGTCCCTTGGACTGTAAGGAGATCAAACCAGTCAGTCCTAAGGGAAATCAGTCCTGGGTGTTCACTGGAAGGCCTGTGGATGACAGGGAAACGGTGGGCCATGGCAAACTGGAGAGGTCCTGTCCAGCTCTTACCTGCTTGTCTTTTTCTCACGTACGCTCTCCTTTCTAGGAAGCGTTTGTACGTGGCTTGGATTCTCGCAACTTAAAAGAAANAGTCCTAAGGGAAATCAGTCCTGGGTGTTCACTGGAAGGCCTGTGGATGACAGGGAAACGGTGGGCCATGGCAAACTGGAGAGGTCCTGTCCAGCTCTTACCTGCTTGTCTTTTTCTCACGTACGCTCTCCTTTCTAGGAAGCGTTTGTACGTGGCTTGGATTCTCGCAACTTAAAAGAAAACAAAGCTTTTGGTGAAGTGGCTTTCAATTGTGCATCTTAGCAGTTGTGACCTTCAGAAGGGGGTATCAGCAGTGGCCCTGGGGGCATGCAGGGTAGAGGTGACCGAAGAAGCCGTGGGATGTGACAGGAAGGACCATGTTAAAATCAGGGCAGGAACTTCCCTGGGGGTCCAGTGGTTAAGAATTCACCCGCCAATGCAGGGGACAGAGGTTCAACCCCTGGTCAGGGAAGATTCCACGTGCCACAGGGCAACTAAGCTCCTGAGCAACTCGTGAAGCCCACACACCCTGGAGCCCATGCCCGCCACAACAAAAGGCACCACAGTGAGAAGTCCGAGCACTGCAATGAGGAGTAGCCCCCACTCGCTGCAACTAGAGAAAGCCCACGTGTAGCAGTGAAGACCCAGGGCAGCGAAACACGATAGATAAATTTTAAAAAAGGCAGAGCAAAAGACCATACCTAATTGATGTTTACTAAATTCAAAGGCATCTTCAGTAGCAAACAGAGTTCGGGGGAAGCGAATGAATATTTTAGTTCTAGAAATGAAAAAAAAAATCATTTCATTATTCACTGGTCATCACTGTCTGTAGTGGGTTGAATAGTATCCCCTCCTCCAAATTCACATCCACTTAGATCCTCAAAATGTGATTCTTATCAGAAATAGGGTCTTTGGAGATGTCATCAAGGTAAAGATTGAGAAAAAAGACACACTGAATTAGGGTGGACCCTAAATCCAATGAGAGTGTTCTTAGAGAAAGACACAGAGAGACATGTGAGGAGGCAGCTGGAAGTGGCAGGGGAGGAGCCTCCCAGTGAAACTGCGGAGGGAACATACCCTGCTGACAGCTGGCTTTTGGCCTTCTGTCCTCCAGAACTGTGAGACAATAAATTTCCGCTGTTTTAAGCCAGCCAGCCTACAGTTAATTTGTAATGCAGCCCTAGGAAATTAATTCACCATCCAAACCCCAAGTTACTTCCCTGAGCTTTAAAAGGTGATGACACAGAATATGGGTCCAAGTTTAAGAGAAGATCCCACCAAGTGGCAAAGGTTAATTAGAAATGTGTGTATGTTTTGTTGCCAAGCTGTGTCCGGCTCTTTATTGGGACCCCATGGACTGCAGCCCACCAGAGTCCTCTGTCCATGGGATTCCCCAGGCAAGAACACTGGAGTGGGTTGTCATTTTCTTCTCCAGGGGATCTTCCCAACCCAGGGATCGAACCCACGTCTCCGGCTTGGAGGTGGATTCTTTACCAGTGAGCCACTCACTGATCTCATATTGTCAGCCCACCCCCCTCCCCTAGTCCCACCACTTCAAGGGACACTTCGCAAGGCAGCCCCTGGGGGGCAGAACCGCATGGTGTCACAGGAACCCACTTTCTCATCAGAGGTTATGGATGGGGGCAGATACAACCTCTGACCCCCATGACCCACCTCCCTTCAGATGTGCTACGCCCAGTTCTCCTCAGAAATCCGGTTTGGAAAAGCCACTGCTTCTTGGAGCAGGGCCCAGTATACAAGAGTAAAGGATGGGACGGGGCCAGGGGGGTCGTAGAGGGCGGTATACAAATTGTCAGGCAAAGCCCATTGGCAGATTCAAAGGCAGAGATCCCTAAGGCTGCAGTCTCTGTGGCCTGAGAATGGAGCCTCTTCATGCCCAGGCCCTGTCGTATGCAATCAAATTAATGCTGACCAAAATGACCAACAGAGCGGACGAAAATCATCCTGGTTGGCCCCACTGAGTTCTGCCTCAAGCCTTCAACATGTATGAGAGTCCTTCTCCTCGCCAACAATGACAGCTCTACAGTAATGATGCCCCGAGTTCCGAATACCACCTCCTGGGAAGCTGGAGGAGCTTTCACATCACAGAAGTCCTGCCACCCCCCGAGAAGTCGGGCACACATTTGAGAAAGGAAGGAATCCAGGCACATGGAGGTGAGGGGGCTCCCGTGGCTCCCGTCCTCCTGTTGACACAAAGTTCATCCCAGCTCCTGGTGCAGGTTAAGGACCCAGGGCTCCTTTACACTTAATCTCCAGTAGGCAGTGATGTAGCCTTTCTTTCTTGCCATTTTGAGTTTGTGATACTAGGTTTTGTTGTAAAAGAGATCTGTCTGGTCTTTGTCCCATTGCAGTGTCTCAGCTCCCCAAACCTGTGTGATTTCCCAAGTGATTAGAGCAATAGGGGCCTCTTTTGTTAACGCTCTTGGTTTTTGCTCCTGAAATAGCTTCCAAGCGATACAGGTGAAATGGGTGTCTTTTTAAAATTTTCTTTCCATTATGGTTTATTGCAATGTGTTGAATATAGTTCCCTGTGCTGTAGAGTAGGACCTTGCTGCTTATCGATTTTAAATATAGCTTTATATGCCAATCCACACTCCTATTTTATCCCCCTGACCTTCTTTTCCCTGGGTATCGTTTATTATTCATAACAAACCCCTTTCAACTACACCATCACCTAACAAGTGATATTTGGAAAGCCCCTCAACAACCTAAGGATGGGAACTGGTCGCCAGGGAAACCAGGCTTGAAATTAGACAGTTGGAAGTTACAGCCCCACTGCTTTGGAGGGGAGAGGGGCTGGAGGTGGAATGAATGACCCTTGGCTAATGATTTTATCAATCATGTCTGTGTAATGAAGCCTCCATAAACCCCCCCAAAGAATGCAGTTTGGAGATCTGGACACACCTGGAAGAGCTTCCTACCCTCCACACACACACCTCGCCCTGTGCATCTCTGCTACCCTTGTTCCTGAGTTACATCCTTTTGTGATAAACTGGTAGTCCAGTAAGTAAAATATTGGGCTGGTGAAACATTCGGGCTTTTCCATAA
Organism: Neotragus moschatus; assembly: GCA_006410615.1. Lineage (NCBI taxonomy): Eukaryota > Metazoa > Chordata > Mammalia > Artiodactyla > Bovidae > Neotragus > Neotragus moschatus. The sequence goes on along the minus strand of SJYA01002485.1, from coordinate 3,405,196 downwards.
GAAGTTATGGAAGAATCCTAATGAAGTTTTTGACCAACCCTTTATTTTTCTTGATTCTTTGAACTGCTCTAGAATAATGAATCAAACCCAAGACAGGGGTCATGAGAACCTCCAGTGTATAGCTTGTTGTTCAGAAACTTGGGTGACAAACAGCTCTTGTGATTGGCTTTTGAGGGGAGGACAGCTTTGGGGGCCTGAGCCCCCCACCTGTGGGGCCTGACACCCCCTCCAGGCAGCTGACAGATGTGAGTTTCACTGCAGGACACCCAGCTAGCTGGTGTGTGTGTTGGAGGGTTCTGAGTGAGTGAAGTGTTGAGAGTGGAGGAGACACACAGGAGGGCGTTTTCTTTACAAAACTGCATTTAAATTGAGCGGACGAAAGTATCTGCTAATAAATCTACATAAACTCCTGAAGGTTGAACCTCCAGGCTCAAGATGGAGACAAACCGATGCGTAAAACACCATGACGGCGATTTCCGGGACACTCACCTCCCTAACTTGTACTCCTCAGGTTTGTAGCCAATGTACTTGATCAGCTGCTCTACGCCCTCTTCTGGAGGCCCGTGCCAGTGCGGCCAGGTGTCTGGGCACAAGGACTTATACCTGCGGAGAGGACAGGCACGTTTAGAAAGCTCCCGGGTTGGGAAGATCCCCTGGAGGAGGAAACGGCAACCCACTCCACTATTCTTGGCTGGGAAATCCCATGGACAGAGGAGCCTGGTGGGCTACAGTCCCTGGGGCTACGAAGAGTAGGACACGACTGAGCAACTGAGCGTGCACGCACACACACACACCTTCCACGAGCTCCCCTAGAGATCTGGTTTGCTCTTCTGGGCATGCCAACCACTCAGAGGAGACTTCTCACCGAAGTCTCCTAGAAGCATCACTCCAGTCTCTGCCCCTGTCCTCAGATGGCCTTCTCCCCTGTGTCCCTCTGTGAGTCTCTCTCTGTTGTAAGAGCATTCTCATTGGACTTAGGGTCCACCCTAATTCAGTGTGATTTCATCTCAATCTTTACCTTGGCAACATCGCAAAGACCCTATTTCTGATAAGAATCACATTCTGAGGATCTAAGTGGATGCCAGTTTGGGACAGGACACTACTCATCAGAGGTTTATATTAGCAAGTAGATAAATTATTAAAATAGCAGTGAGGGAAGAGGTTGTTACTTAATAAATGCATATAAACAGATATTATCAAGACACAAGGCTTCTGGGAGAAAATTAAGCAAGATCCTTGGTAGAGAAAGGGATTCCCAGGTGGCATTAGTGATAAAGAGTCCACCTGCCAGGCAGGATATGCAAGAAAGCTGGGTTCAATCCCTGGGTCAGGAAGATCCCCTAGAGTTGGAAGTGGCAACCCACTCCAGTGTTCTTGCCAGCAGAATCCTATGGACAGGTGCCCGGTGGGCGACAGTCCCTGGGGCTACAAAGAGCTGGACGTGGCTGAGCAACTCAGCACCACCATCGGCAGAGGAAAATCTGATATTAAATGAAGACTGAAAATAAACACCTCAACATGCTGAAATTCCAGAGCGCAGTGTCTTGACGTAAGTGGCATAATGCAAGGCGTTAGACTGAAAGTGTAACCTCTGCCTGTGCTTTTTATAATTATGAGAAAGCTGTACTTCAGAGTCTTCCCTGGCCACCCAGTGTCTAAGACTCTGCACATCCAGTGCAGGGCGTCGCGTATTCTATCCCTGATCAGGGAACTAAGATCTTGCCAGCTGTGAGGCATGGGTCCCCTCCAAAAAAATGTTCAAAAGAAGTTGAATGTTAAGTTAAAATATGGAATTAACAATATTTAACCGTGTTAACCTACAAAAACAACCATTTTATTATGCTTCTCCTGAAAGGGTAAAAATGTGTTGTTTGCACACGCAACAAGCAGCCCAACTGATGCACAAGCAATTTGGGCCGTGGTGGTGGTGGTTGTGGATATATCATTAAATCCTTACCAAATCCTTGAGAGCAGCTTAATCCCCGAGTTGCACGTGAGCAATTAGATCACGGGGGAAGAGGAAAGATCGGGGATTCCCACCCAAGAATCTGTGGCTCCAATGCCCACCTTCTTACCACTACCCCTGCGTCTTAATTTTTTTTTTTTTTAACACTTGCGTCTCTTGACAGCCCATGAGGCCAAGGGGATTGCTCCCAGAATGACCTGCAATAAACCAGCAGCGGTGGGAACAGACTTCCCCAGCCAAGTTCAGACTCCAGGGGTGTGTGGCCCACGTCTGCCCTCTGGTGGCAGGTCCGTGCATTGGCCCTTGTACTTCCTAGATTCCAAAGAAGTACTGGGTTGGCCAAGAAGCTCATTCAGGTTTTGTGAAACCCAAGAGAGCTTTTTGGCCAACCCAATACATTAGTGGTTTAGCGAAATGAAGGGAAGGTGGCAAACCAAGTCAGCTTCCTGTCCTCTGGAATGCCATCGCTGTCACAGCTTCAGCAGGTAAGAACCAAATGAGTTCCCTGGGGGAATGACATTTTATTCACCACCACTCACTTCATTGGCTTAAGATCCACAAAATAAACTTTACCTTTGCAAGAAATGCTCGTACTTCCGTCGGTAGGCGAAGCCGGCCCGTCTCACCCGCAGGTGCTCCATCAGCCCCAGGTACTTGATCTGATGCCTGATAAGGAGGTCGTCAAACTTGCCTTTGGAAACACAGGAGGAAGAGTGATGGTAAAGGACCCCATGGGCGAGTTTCATCTAAGACAAGACCAGAGGCTACACGCTGATGATCTCTGGACTAGGTCTAGCCACAGATATGTCCTGTCAGGTTCTAAGTGTGTTTCTTTTAACAGGGGGTGGGGTGGGGTTAACAGGAAAATCTGAATTTCTGGTTTCTCTTGAAAAACCACGATGGGACTTCCCTGGTGGTCCAGGGGTTAGGCTGTCACCTTCCAGGGCAGAGGGTGCAGATTCCATCCCTGGTCAGAGTCTTAAGACCCCACATGCCTTGTGGCCAAAAGAACCAACACAGAAAACAAACCATATTGTAACAAATCCAATGAAGACAAAAAAAAAAAAAATCTTAAGAAAAGCCATAAGATCTGGTCATTCTGGACCTAGCCTCTCATATGGCAATAAGTGCCCTGTAGACAGGGTGTGCCTGCTGCAATTTGCCACAGTCCCCTCCATTCCCTATTGCCTCGCAGTCAGCCTGCTTCCTTCATTTGCTCTTCCTGCCTGCCTGCTGTAAGCCTTTGACTGCATGACCTTATTGAGAGAGCATGGCTCAGGTTCAGCAAATACCCCAGGCCTAGACCATCTGGAGAACTGTGCACAGGCTGGAAAGAAGCAGGGTGGCTTCCCCTCACCGCTGAGGTCTGCCAGGCTCAGCTGCGTTGGCCCCAAAACTGGCCAGGCTCTGAGCCATGCTCACACGGGGCCCACAAAAGTCACCTTCCTCTCTATTCATTCACCTTCTATTTCTTTAACACGTTTTCTTAAAGTATTCTTTTTTTGAAAATGTTATTTTTGGCTGTGCACGGTCTTCACTGCCATGTGGGCTTTCTCTTTAGCTGTAGTTAGTTGCCATGCACAGGCTTCCCGCTGCAGAGGCTTCTCTTGTGGCAGAGGACAGGCTCCACGGCTCAGAGCTCCCCGGCTCCAGGGCGCAGGCTCAGTGGACGCGCTGCACGGGCTTAGCTGCTCTGCAGCCTGTGGGATCTTCCTGGGTCCAGGACCAAACCTGTGTCTCCTGCATTGGCAGGCAGATTCTTTACCACTGAGCCACCGGGAAGGCCCCGTTTACCTTCTGTTATTAAATACTGATGACAAGCAGCAAGCCTGTGCTGGTTCTTAGGACTTTACCCTGCTACCATCTTGGTTTTCCTCCCGGCCTCCCGGCCCTCAGCTTGGGGTTCCAAACGATTCTCAACTCACTGGGTTCTTTCCTCTCGTTGGGCTTGATGCAGCGGATGTACGAAGGCTCCTTGGAGATGAGGATTTCCAGGAGGCTGCTCAGACTGGTTTTAAACTGAGTCCCCACCTGCAGGGAGACAGAATGAGCTGACCACACAGCGCTGCTGCCCGTTTATACAGAGAAGACTGGCTCGAGGTGGAGACTGGTCTTTCAGACCCGAACTCTTAACAGACCAGTTCTAGTGGGCTGGCCAAAACGTTCACTCGGGCATGGTACCGCCAAACCGGAATGAACTTTCTTGGCCAACCCAATACTTACTACCTGTCACGAGCCGGTTTGCCAATGAAGAGAAGGGTTTGGCTGTCCTGGCCCAAGAAGCCCGAACTCCATCTGGTGCAGCGGAGGCTGGACAAGCACTGTCCCAGGATGGTTTTGTCACTCAGTGAATATGAAGTGAGCGCCTTGCAGGAGCCAGCATTACTGCCGAGCCAGTCCCCTTGCTATCAAGCTTCCTTTATGAGACACTCGTTATAGTAGTTTCGTTCGCTGATGGGTAATATCTTCCTATAGACTGTAAATCCCACAAGGAGAGGAGGACCCCTATCTGTTTGGTTGTTCTTGGATTCCCCTGTGCCCAGCACAGCACCTGGCACACAGTAGGTGTTCAATGAATGTCTGCCAATGAACACACTGGTTGCTAACCTTGGAAAATATATATTTAGTAAACCTTGTTAGAGAAGGATACTTCCAGAAAAAGGGAGGGACAGCTTACAAAACACAGTCAAGTGAAGTGCTTGCACTTTGGTGCAAATTGGGTGGTTTCTGCTGCCTTTCCAATTTTGCACAGGCACCCCACCCCCCAGCCACACACATACTCACTGTTGGTGCCCTTCTCCGGTTCTCTAACTCGGCCACCAGGAAGCATTCCTTCAGGATTCTGTTTTTGGACCTGCACAGTACCTGTAGGCAAAGAGAAGTGACCACCACACTTGCTGCTTCAGAAATCACGAAGGGCCCTTCAGGAGAGTTCACATCAGCGTGTCCAGGACGGACCAGAGCTGTTTGCCTTGGGAGCACTTGAAAAAGAGGACAGAAAAGGGACTTCCCTGGTGGTCCAGTGGTTAAGTCTCAGCACCTCCACTGCAGAGGGCGAGAGTTCGAACTCTGGGCGGGGAACTAGGGTCCCTCATGCCGTGTGTGGTGTGGCCAAAAAATGAAAACAAAGGTGATCCTGAATTGTCTGTTCTGGCTACGACGTACTGGAATTCTAATACAATACATCAAAGAGAAAAATGCAGAAGGCCAAACCTCCCAAATCAATATTCTGAGTGATATCTCACAACCTTCAAAAATACACAGAGTTGAGTTTCAGGCTTACTTCTTTCAGATGTCTGTAGAGGAGATCATTGTTCTTTTCCAAGAATCCTGTAAAACGTTGGGAAAAAAAAAAAAACCCTCCTGAATCAATGGCTTTGATTAAAAATATAATTCCATACTGGTTGCAAAGGGAAATCCTAAAAATGATCTCTTAATTAAGAGTTTCACAGACTGCAATAATGACATTTGGGGCTGGGTCATTCTTGTTCTTGGGTGGCTGTCCTGGGCACTGTTAAGATACCTAATAGAAAATTTACTATTTAAACTATTTGTAAGTGTGCGGTTCAGAAGCATTTCGTGAACTTACATTGTTGCACAAGCATCACCACCATCCATCTCTAAAACTCCTTTCTTTTTCCCCGGTGGAAATTCTGTACAGGTTAAACACTAATTCCCCATTCCTCGCTGCCTGAAACCCTTGATAACCACTGTTCTACTTTTTGTCTTTATGGATTGGACTGCACACCTCACATAAGTGGAAATATTTCATATTTCTTTTTCTGTCTGGCTTATTTCACTTAGCATCATGTTTTCAAGGTTCATTCACATTGTAGCAGATGTCATAATTTCTTGCCTTTTTAAGCCTGAAATATGCCCCACTGTAAGGACAGAGCACATTTCGTGTGTCCATTCATCCCTCGATGGACACTTGGGTACTTCCACATTTTGGCTACTATGAATAAAGCTCCTGTGTACACAGGTGTTCAGATACCTGTTCACATTCCTGCTTTCAGTTCTTTTGGATATCTACCCAGAAGTAGTCAAAATAAACTTTTGATGACTTTAGCAAAGCCACTTCTGAAAAACTTATCCTAGGCGTATAAGGCGGAGAAGGCAATGGCAACCCACTCCAGTACTCTTGCCTGGAAGATCCCATGGATGGAGAGGCCTGGTAGGCTGCAGTCCATGGGGTTGCTAGGAGTCGGACATGACTGAGCGACTTCACTTTCACTTTCATGCATTGGAGAGGGAAATGGCAACCCACCCCAGTATTCTTGCCTGGAGAATCCCAGGGAGGGGGGAGCCTGGTGGGCTGCCGTCCATTAGGTTGCTAAGAGTCGGGAAGTGACTTAGCAGCAGCAGGCATATAAGGAGCACAGACTGGCTAACTGTAATATGCAAAGATGTTGAACAGCTTTGTTTACAAGAGACAAACTGGAAACCACCAGAGGCCTTCAGACAGGTGGCGGAACACAGCCCCATGGGACGTGCATGTAGCTTTTCCGAAGAAACGTGGAGGAATCTGCCACCATGGAGAGTGAGTGCAGGTCTGGAGGCAAAAGGCCTGTGTCTGACCTCCAGCTCTGCCACTTAATAGCTGAGTGACCGCGGGCAAGTCACTTAACATCTCTGAGCTCAGTGCCTCAGAGATTAAAAGGGGACCAATAATGCTACCCACCTCCCTGAGTTCTGTGAGGTTTAAACAAGCCACAGAGGTAGAGCATTTGGGACAGGACCTGGTCCATAGAAAGTGCTCAGTGGATGTCAGCTGGAGTCCAAATCATCGCCAACATCTATTAAATGAAAAATGCACGGGAGAAAACACAAAATAACCACCTGTATTGTTTAGATGTGTATTTGTGTTCTTTAGATGTGTGGGCATACACGTCCCCACGTATGCAATTATATGCATAAGATATTTTTATTTTCCAGTTGATTCTTGTGGTTACCTAAGGGAAAGACTAGGAGTAAAAGGGGTTTTTAGTTTTCCTTCTGTACCTTTCTGTATTGTGAGCAATTTCTAGCCTTATATGTGTGTTGGTGAGTCACTAAGTCATGTCCAACTCATTTTGACCCCATGGCACCTACTGGGCGCCTCTGTCCATGGGATCTCCCAGGCAAAAACACTGGAGGGGGTTGCCATTTCCTTCTTCAGGAGATTTTCCTGACCCGGGGACTGAACCCTCATCTCCTGCATAGGCAGGTGGATTTTTTTTTTTTTTAACCACTCACCCATCAAGGGAACCCTACCTTTCTATTACTTTATACATTAAACAAAAATCAGTAGTTATCTACTTGAAGAGATGTGTCTTATTTAACATTTTTTCCCTTCTTGGGCTCCCTTGTGGCTCAGCTGGTAAAGAATCTGCCTGAAATGCAGGAGACCTGGGTTCGATCCCTGGGTTGGGAAGATCCCCTGGAGAAGGGAAAGGCTACCCACTCCAGTATTCTGGCCTGGAGAATTCCATGGACTGTATAGTCCATGGGGTCACCGTCGGACACAACTGAGTGACTTTCACTTTTCTTTTTTATACCTCTACATATTAAGGGGGGAAAAAAAAACCCTAATACACGGTATTTTATTTTTTAAAGCTTTTTAGTGAAATCAATTTATGTAGAAGTAAAAATTATCTAGAACCTAAAGCAGAGGTGACAAAAGAAAATGTATGAAAAAATGTGTTGTAAAAATGCTCACAGCAGCATTATTCACGAAAGCAAAATAGCGGAACGACCCCCACGCACATAACTGATGAAGGGATAAAAAGCATGTGGTATAGCCACGCAGCGGAAGCTTACTTGGCAATTAAAAGGTGGTAACAGTAGGGATGAACCGTGAAAACGTTATGCTAAGTAACAGAGAACAAAGTGGCCTTTACCAAAGGTAAGAACTTCTGGGCTTTGAAGGATGCCATCAAGACAGTGAAAAAGATAACTCACAGACTGGAGAAAATACTTGCAAACCATCTATTTGATAAGGGACTTGTAGCTAGAACATAAAGAACCATACGACTCAATACTAATAACAAAAACCATTTTAAAAATGGGTAAAGGATCTCAGCAAACGTTTCTCCAAGGAAGAAATGCCAATGGCCAATAAGCACAAGGGAAAATGCCCATCACTAAACATTAGGAAAATGCAAATACAAACCCCCTCCACACCCGCCAGGAGAGCTGGAATCAGAAGACAAGCAGTGCCCAGCGTTGGTGAGGAAAGAGGGAAGCTGAGACCCCCTAGCCTGCTGGTAGGAAAGCAAAAGGATGTAGCCACTTTGGAAATCCAGTCTGGCAGGTACTCAAGAAATTAAGAATAGAGTTATCACAGGACCCAACAACGCCACACTCAGGTATTTACCCAAGAGAAAGGGTAACATACGGCCACACACAAACAGTCGTGTGGACAGCAACATCATTCACAGCAGCCAACAAGCGCAAAGACCCAACGCCCACCCGCTGGAGAGTGGTGACAAAGTGCGGCACAGCCGCAGGGTGGGGCGCCATCTGGCACTTAGGCAGGACCGAGGATATGGACGGACCCTGGGAACGTTGTTCTAAGGGGAGGAAGCCTGACACAGAAGCCCACACGCTGTGTAAGTCCATTTTTAGGAAATGTCCAGAACACGCAAATCTCCAGATAGAAAGGTGACTGGTTTGTTGCCCAGGGCTCTGGAAGACAGGCTAGGGGAAAACAGGGAGTGCCTGCCAATGTGTATCGGGGCTCTTTTTGGGGTGATGGGGTGATTCTGAAATAGAATGTGGTGGCAGGCGCCCAAGTGCACAGTCAATACACTAAACACGTGTCAATTGTATACTTCAAATGAGTGAAACAGAGGCTATGTGAATCATCTCAGGAAAGTAGTTATATATAAAATTACTATATTATATAATACTTAAAAATTTTTTTTTGACGTGGAACATGTTAAAAGTCTTTATTGAATTTGTTACAACATTGCTTCTTCTTTTTTCCTGTATTGCTTCTGTTTTACCTTTTGGCTGTTTGGCTGCGATTCATGAGGGATCTTAGCTCCCAACCATGCTTGCGTTTAAGGCATGGTTAGCCACTGGATCACCAGGGAAGTCCCTAAAGTACTTCTGAGATGCCGTGATGGCAGTGGGGCTAGGGAACATTTGAGACGGTTATGCAGCATGTTTAGAGTGGACTCGGGGGCGCCTGCATGGATGTGACCTATGACCTTTACCCCACAGACACTCACCCCTGGTGCAGTACGTGACCTCTCCCGCGTAGTGGAAGAGCCGAAACTCCATCCAGCCAATCTTCTTTCTGCCCTTCGGACCCGCCAGCTTCCGGCTGTAGCAGGACAGAAACAGACAGGAGCTGAAGCTTCCTACCTCACTGCGACCAAAGGCCCCAATGTATAAAGCAAAAGAGTTGTTTAGGATTGTGACGATCAGCTGAAGGTCAGCACTGAAATCTATCTCAACTATTTCCTCCAGCCACAGACCAAGGTCTCACTAAAATTAGACCCTTCCTTCTCACGAGCTCTGAGGGATGAAAAACGTACATAAGCCACACAAACACATTTATTTGTACAATGAAATAATGTTCATTTTTCTTGGTGATGACTCAAAACCGATTTTACTACTTTACATTTTTATGACGTGGAGAGACTATTCACGAAACATTGTTTTTCAGATTTGGGTGATTTACAGTTTTTTACAACTGTTCTTGAAAAGGTATATTGATAACACTCCTATCTGAAGTGCCCAGCTCAATGAATTTTTGCAAACTGAATTCTCCTGTGTAAATAATACCAGATCAAAAGACAGAACATTTCTGGCCCCTGAGAACCCCCCACCTCGAGCCCCCTCCAGGTACAGAACAGGTTGTTTTTACCTGGTTTTGTACTCTAGGGAAGTGGAACTATATAGTGTGTGCTTTTGTGTGTCTGATTTCTCTTGATTACGTGTTTTTGTGATTTATCTACACCACTGCCTGTATTTAGATTGTTCATTCTCCTGGCCATATGTTATCCCAATCTGTAAAGATGTTACAATCTATTTTTCCAATCTTTTTTAAAATTTTATTTATTTATTCTTGGCTGTGCTGGGTCTTTGTGGCTGCTCAGACCTTTCTCTAGTTGCGGAGAGTGGGGACTACTCTCTTGTTGCAGAGCATGGGCTCCAGGGCTTCAGTAGTTGCAGTTCCCAGGCTCTAGAGCACAGGCTCAATAGTTGTGGTGCATGAGCTTCGTTGCTGCAAGGCATGTGGGATCTTCCCAGCCCAGGGATCAAACCTGTGTCTCCTGAGTTGGGAGGCAGATTCCCTACCACTGAGCCACCAGGGGAGTCCTATTTTTCCAGTCCTGATCCATATGCTTATCCAATTCCACTCACTTATCCTTTCAATATTCTACAGGTTTGGTAAAGCCACTACCATACATTGAATATTTGCCATGACCAAAAATTACACTAGGTGATTTACATGATCATTTACAATGCTATATGGTAGGCATATTAATTATCCCTAGGGATGGAGGAGCCCAGTGGGCTGCTATCTGTGGGGTCACATAGAGTCGGACACGATTGAAGCGACTTAGCAGCAGCAGCAGTAGAAGGGGAAACTCAAACTCAGGAGTACTTACTGCTTGCCTAAAGTCACGTGTCTATTAAGGTCTCAGCTGGGATTCAAAACCAGGTCCCTAAGACTCCAGAGCACATGCTCTTAAATCCTCTCCTCGTCTCAGAGTGCATTCCATTTCTAGCTGACTTCCTGGGACTCTAAATGCTCTGTGTCTTCATCTGTGGGGAGGTGATGTGGGGACACACTCGTGATGATTCACCACGTCACATACTTCAGATCCACACACATCACTGCCTGTGTTTTACACCTGAGTTTTTTTGACTATTTCATGCATGTGGACATGCCCCAAATGAAATGATGATAAATAAAGATACAAAATCTTGGATTCTACTTGAAATTCGCATGAGCTTGACTCCTACCAATGAAAGTTGTGCAGCTGGTGAATCGTCATGCTATTTCTACGTATGAAGTAGTAGCTGGGCCTTCCCGGCAGTCCAGTGGTCAAGACTCTGAGCTCCCAATGCAGAGCGCATGGATTCGATCTCTGATTGAGGAACTAAGATGCTGCACAGCACAGCCAAAACCAAATTAGTAGTAGCTATACTATTGGGGAGCCATACTAAAGAAGCTACCCTTGTGACTTAGCTGGTAAAGAATCCGCCTGCAATGCGGAAGACCTGGGTTTGATCCCTGGGTTGGGAAGATCCCCTGGAGGAGTGAAAGAATACCCACTCCAGTATTCTGGCCTGGAGAATTCCATAGACTGTATAGTCCATGGGGTCGCAAAGAGTCAGACATGACTGAGCAACTTTCACTTCCACACTATTGAGGAGAACTGTCCATACACCTAAGAAAATGGATGTACAGTTGACCCTTGAACAACATGGGGCTTAGGAATTCCACACAGTCAACAAATTGTGTGTAACTCGTAGTTGGCCTTCTGTATCCATGGATTCAACCAACAGGGGATGGGGTCACATAGTACTATAGCATTTACTATTGAGAAGAAAAACCCATGTATAAGTGGAACTGCACAGTTGAAACCAGTATTGTTCAAAGGTCAACTCTACAGGGGCTTCCCTGCTGGTCCAGTGGCTCAGACTCCTTGCTTCTAGTGGAGGAGATCAGGCTCAATCCTGGTCCAGGAACAAGATCCCACAGGCCATAAAGAAAGAGTCTGCATGCTGCAACTAGAGATCCTGTATGCCATGACTAAGACCCACCACAGCCATATACACACACACTAGAAGTCAAGTCCACAACTACATGACCCTCCCCTATGCAAAAGCCCGGCAAATGAGACACCTACGTTTCAAAGTGTGCGTGCTTGCCCACTTTCTCCTCCAACCTCTCTAGGAAACTCAAGTCTGTAGCAGGACCAGGACGAACACATTCTTCATCCTTCAAAACAGAAACAGAAGTTTCTGGTCACAGCACCACACTCCATCAATTCCAAGTTTAAATGCTCCCAGCAGCTGTGGCAAAATGTAGTGGACTGAAATATGTCATCTTGTGCACAAGCCTGGGTCAACATTTCCAGGGGGAAGAAGGGGTAATCATCTTATCAAATCTGATTAGGGAACCATGGAACCAGAGGGACTGGAAACTCCATGAAAAGTCAGCTCTCCCACCCATCTGACGTCTATTTCCAAAGGCTTCCCAGGGACACTTTGCAGCTTCTACAACCAGCTGAGACACTCAACTTCAGTGTCTCTTAACCAGTCTTAGCCAGCTGGCCAACAGCATACCCTCTTTAATGAGGAGCAAAGCCTTCGGAAAAAGTAAGCCCTAAAACTAGTTAAGTCTAACCTTCCCCAGTTCACAAGCTGTTTTTACTTTCTATCTTGGGTCCTCAACAGTGATAACATTTACTTGACCATCTTAAAAAAAAAAAAAGAACCGAAAGAATTCCATGGTGGTTCAGCGGCGGCTAGACCTCTGTGCTCCCACTGCAGGGGGAGTGGGTTCAATCCCTGGTCAGGGAAGAAAGATCCTCCATGCCAAGCAGTACGGCCAAAAGACAGAAGCAGAGAATGTCTTCTACACCCACCACTTGCAGACCCATAATATGTAACATGACTGAGAAATAAAGCTTAAAAAATGATGACTCAAAATTGACCTAGACATACTACTTTATTTAAAATAGATAACTAACAAAGACCTACTGCATAGTGCAGGGGACTCTGCTCAGTATTCTATAAGAACCTAAATGGGAAAAGAATTTGAAAAAGAGATAAATGTATATATGTAACTGAACCACTTTCCGTATAACTGCAACTAGCGCTACAGTCTAATATAAAATATTTTTTAAAATGACTCAACCCTGTAGCTTTTATTAAAACAACAAGAAAACTGGGTTCAGGTTGGTGAGACAATTCTTACAAAGCAACATTTCTATGCTCTCTGAATCCATCTATGGCAAACCACAGATGAATTTGAATAAGGGGAAAGCACAGTCTAAAACTTGGAGCGAAAATTCAGCAAAAGAGTTCAGCTTGCATCCTTCAATAATACAGTGGATTTCGCTCTTAACTCTTTGTAAGCCTGGGGAAAAGATCTTCTGAGTATTGAGGATACCATGGAATGAGCCCCAAGTCAATGTTAATTTTCTCACCAGAATGGAAATGATTCCTTTGTGTCTCTCTTCTACCAAATCACAGATGATCTTGTTGTTGAAATATTGAATTGGTTCCCACTAAAATGACAATGAGGAAAGAATTCTCCAGGAAGGATTGAGATTGAGCATCAAATATATTTCTTTTAAATTGATTGTCCAACTTTTCTTTTTCCAAATCTGATTTTTATCTCTAACATTTCAAAAAGAATACTTGCTGAATATCAAAATAATTTCCCAGGAAACAAGCAGAGAAGGAGTGAAAAAATAATTCTTAGTACTAATCAGGAAAAGCCTCCAATGAAAACATATTTCTCACGGAAATGTCTTTTGCTTGGTTAAGAAATCAAATGAGGAGAAAACACTGAAACATTTACCTCTATACCTTCCATTTCATATTCTGCCTGCTCCGCTTTTAGGGTTCTCTCAATTAATAGTTGCTGGAGTTTCTCATTGCAGTAATTTATACAGAACTGTTCAAAACTGGAGGTGCAAAAGATTTAAGTAACTAAAGCTATGTGAGTAGACCAAGTTTTTCAAAAAAAATTATATTTACTTATTTCTAAGGATTTTTTCCATGAAGAAAACTGAAGTCCTTATTAAACAAATAATTTAATAAACTGATAAGAGTCAAAGTAAAAGACATTTGCATCTTTAATGATTATTCTGGTTCTAGAAAAGTTTATGAGGCAGGGTCTATGCAAACCTGGAGAATTTCTAGGAACAGGAAAATGAGTTTCAATAACATCAGAAATGTCATTAAGCAGACTCAGACCTTAAAGGAAAATGAAGAACCAATGGATCATAATGAAATCAAACAAACTCACCCATTCTTGTCAAAGACTTCAAACCCATAGATATCCAGCAATCCAATCACAGTTTTCCCAGTAAAGTCCTAGTCAAAGTAACACACACCATTAATCATTGCGGGTATTTACTTTGTAACCCTCCATATCTGGCAACTGCCCCTGAATCTGGGATGTGGCTATAAATCTCATCTCTCCAACAATGGCTTTCAGAAGAAACAGGTGGAGATAATTTTCCCAGCCTGCCTCCTCCTGCCTGCAGCCTCCCTAGGTCCCATCCCGGCTTTCATATTCATCAGCAGAGTAGAGAGACTGACCTTCCCCTCCTGATTCACTTCCTTGCTTCAGCCCTCCTCAGCCCCACAAGCCCACATTCAGTCCAGAAAAAGAAGAGCAAGATAGAAAGAGGCAGAGAAGAGGAAGGGGAAGAAAAAGAGAGATGGAGAGAGGGAGGGAGGGAAGTGGAAGGAAGGGAGCTATTGACTGCAGGGAGATATGTTCACCCGGGAGAGAGAGCAGGTATTTTGGATTATTTTCAACAGAGGGCCAAGTGCTGTCAGGCAAGGATGGCTATTTAAAGAGAATATGACTTTTCTTCTTAAGGGACACAATGTAGCATTCTGTATGATGTGCTGAGTCAATGTATCCAAATCCATCCTTTGGCCATTTCCTCCGTGAGTCTCACCACATCCATACACCCCGTTGCCCTCATATCATTGCCTCAACTTCCAGCTTTGCATCAGCTCCCTTTTCAATGTTTATTTTTTAATATAAATTTATTTATTTTAATTGGAGGCTAATTACTTTACAATATTGTATTGGTTTTGCCATACATCCACATGAATCCACCAAGGGTATACACGTGTTCCCCATCCTGAACCCCTCTCCCTCCTCCCTCCCTGTACCATCCCTCTGGGTCATCCCAGTGCACCAGCCCCAAGCATCCTGTATCATGCATCGAACCTGGACTGGCGATTCGTTTCATATATGATATTATACATGTTTCAATGCCATTCTCCCAAATCATCCCACCCTTCCCTTTTTAATTTAAATAATTCTGCTTAAAAAGGAAATAGGTCCTTAGGGTGAGTTCAAAGGAGCTGTCTTTTTTTTTCTTATATACACTAAAATATACTACTGTTAAAATGAAAAGGTTCTGTGTACACTTCAAATGCTGTGCATCCCAGACTTGGGGACACACTGACAAGATCATTTGTCAGTGCACTTTTGTGAACCTACTGTGTGCTAGAGACAGGAAATGTAGACATGAAAAGACAGTATCTCTGCCCACCAGGAGCTTACGTTTAATTCTCACAAATTCTTTAAAGGAGTTGGTTATAAAGCGTGGCCATGCAAAAGAGCACAAGGCGGACAATACGCGTGGACCAACCTTGTTCACTAAGGAGGAATTGATTTTGTTGACCAGCCAAGTAAATGTTCGCCCGTAAACAGCCTTCGCCATTGCGTCTCTAGCATAGGCAGAGAGCTCTCGTGTCAGCGGGCATATCACCTGAGAAGAACAACAGGTACATCATTACAGAGGTTAAAAAAGTTTAAAGCCCCCAGAGTTTTCAACCCAGGCTTTAAAGATGACTGGGGCAGAGGGGCGGTCTTCCCTGATGGTCCAGGGGCTAAGACTGTGCTCCCAATGCAGGTGACCCAGGTTCAATCCCTGGTCAGGGAACTAGATCCCACATGCTGCAGTGAACACCTGGCACAGCCAAATACATAAATAAAGATGACTAGAGAAGGATACTTGATGGGGGAAGAACCTCCCGCCTGTGCCGTTCCTTGAGGGCCAGGCACTGTGCTGAGATACAGCCTCAACCAAGATAAACAGTTTCAGCCTCTGTGGGCTAATATTTGGCAGAGGGCATTCAACAAGCCAGGGCTTCCCAGGTGACACTACTGGTAAGGAACCTGCCTGCCAGTGCTGTAGACACAAGAGACGCAGGTTTGGCCCCTGGGTTGGGAAGATCCCCTGGAGCGGGGCACGGCAGCCCACTCCAGTATTCTTGCCTGGAGAGTCCCATGGACAGGGGAGCTTGTCGGGCTGCAGGCCATGGGGTCACAAAGAGTCGGACACGACTGAGTGGCTGAGCACAGCACACCTAACAAGTCACACCAAGAAGCATCGCCTAGTTCTGAAGCTGAAAGTGACAAGCGCTATACAGAGATACACATGGCGCTTTAGGGCAGGGATGGGATGAGCAGGGGAGGGCCTCTGAGGAAGTGATCCCTGGGAACTGAAGGCTAGGAAGGATTTAATGAGGTGAAGCGCAGGGAAGGGTGTCGCAGCAGAGGGAACAGTATACGAAGACCCCATGGAGGGAAGGCAGGGCGAGTGTGACGCAAAGAGCTCATGATGGTGGGATGCCAGGGGGTGGGGAGGCGAAGGCCGGAGATGCTGACAGAAGCTGGACCTCATTGGACCCGGCAGGCAGGATTCAGGAGTCTGGTCTCCCCTGGGCCACCTGCTGCCGGCAGCAAGAGCAGGGAGGGTGGGCACATTCCCCCAGAGCCATTTTTACCTCCTCTGTTTTGGCTTCAATCTTCCTGTGGGTGAGAGCTTCCAGAAGGACCCATGGGTCGACCCCTAGGAGCTGAATAAACGGAAAACAAAATGCCATTCAGCAACCCAACTTGACTCGCTAGTAAAAAGTCGGTGATGGGGTCAGGGTCATCTTTCCCACCTGCTAATCGTGTTCTGGTGCAACACAGACCATATCTGTGCAGAGCATAGCCCACGTGTGGTCTTTCAACCAATTGGCTTTTACTCACTCCCTTGCCCACCTCCTAACGAGTGTCAAGTGGGAGAACGAGATGGCAGCCACCTGGGACACGGGCACCCAGCTGTCTTGCTCTCCTCCCCCGCCCCTCCATCTCTGACAGGGTCTGGGGCCTCTCCTGCCCACCACTCCCACTCTCCCAAAGTGGACCATCACCTTGGCGATCCATTTGATCTCGTGAGTGTCTGGTACAGAGGCACAGCCTTGCTGGTTCTCTTCAAAACAAATGTTCCCCAGGTGCAGGACACTGGCAATAATTCCAAAGAGATTCTAGGAACATGGGAAGTGGTGAGGAGGGCAGGGAGAGAAGATGGCGGCTGCCTGATTGATAAATGTCATCAGAAGCGGCACCCGGGGGAGACCTGCCCCCCTCTGCACCCTAATTCCAGACTAGAGATCACAGATCCTTCCCCAGAAACTGGCCCTGTGGGCTCTTATCCACTTCTGATATTAAGGGAAAAGGGAAGGAGCTTCACTGGAGGGCAGGATGCTCCCTCACTTATGTCCAGCATGGAACGCCACTATTCTGGTATCTCCCTTTGTCCCCCGCCAATAAGCCATCCAGTGTTCAAATGCCACGGCCCCAGATACACATACATGTGCAAATTTTTCTTAAATTGTATTCTGGTCCTTGAAAGGGCAACAGTTTCACAATCCTCCTCACCCCCCAAAAAAGACAAAAGATGTAAAAACAAAATGTTTATAAGTCCTACAATTTGGTCCAACTTGTTCCAATATAAAAGCATAAATAAATGCTATTCCTAGCAATCTAGGGAATTAAATATTTGAGACTGGGTTTGAGAGGAAGAAGAAGCATGACTCCCTGCTGGCACCCAATACTGCGGAAATTTGGGGCTGCTGGGTAAAATGCAGAATGCCCAGCTAACATTTGAATTTCAAATAAGCAATGCCTAATTTTTTTTAATGTTCTTTTTAGTTTAAAAAATTTTATTGGAGTAAAGATGCTTTACAATGTTGTGTTAGTAAGCAATGTCTAATTTTTTTTAGCATGAAGCTTGTCCCATGCAATGTTGGGACATACTTTTACTAAAAACCTAGCCAGTGTTTATCTGAAATTCAATGTGCCTAGGTATCTTGTATCTTTATTTGCTCACTCTGGCAACTCTGTGTCATCACCAAGAAACCAGGATGGTTTCCTCCACCCCCAGCCTGACCACAGGGAGCTCCACCCTCGAGGGGCTCATACCTCAAGGTCATCTTTAGTAAAATCGATGACAGAGAAGGCGTTGGAAACAGTTTTCCAGTCATTCTTGTCGTTAACAGATGACTCTTTGGCACAGCGACCCTGTTGACACAGAATCGGGCTGCTTAACATTTTCATAAGGACAGTTACGTGTCAAAATTTTTCTCTGCGAGCATTAAAAAGCTAGTTCTATAATGTTCTGAGCTGTGAAAAAATAGGTTTTGTCCTACTTGTCTAGCACCTGATTTGCCAACTGCAGCTTTTTTCAAATTTGGAATTTTGTTTAAAAAATCTGTTCTGAGAAAATTTTCAAAGATATATATCAGTGGTATATCATTTTATGTGTATGCTTTTTAAAGTAGGCTATCTTGCCACTTTTGCCAAACAAATTGAAGACATTTACCTCAATAGATATCTACCAAAAACATACAGTAAATGAGTGTTTCAATTCAAGAAAACAATCTTGACACACTTAGTAACCAGCATCAAAAACTTCAAGGCAGGATTAGATAGAAGGAGATCTTCCCTGAAGGAAATAAAAGTTTGGGCTTCCCTGATGGCTCAGAGGTTAAAGCGTCTGCCTCTAATGCGGGAGACTTGGGTTCGATCCCTGGGTTGGGAAGATCCCCTGGAGAAGGAAATGGTAACCCACTCCAGTATTCTTGCCTGGAGAATCCCATGGATGGAGAAGCCTGGTAGGCTACAGTCCATGGGGTCGCAAGGAGTCGGACATGACTGAACAACTCCACCTTTGTATCTAGAGAAATACAGATGATACAGGAGGTATGATAAGACTTTTCCCACTAAGTCTAGAAGTTGTCTTTTAAATAGATAACAGACTACCAGTGTCACAATTTAAAGGGAAAATCTTCTACATGAGGGTTTTTTTTTTCCTATTATTTTGCTTTTGTAATACAGATTTTTCCTGATTACCTGAAGATTCACCATTTTAAAAGAGTTCCTTGTTGCATGGCAAAAACAAAGGTGTCATACCATAAAAATATTCACCAGTGAACTGGAGTGTTAAATCTGCAACCTCCCAAATATCCCCTCCCCCACAACCAGCACCATGGACTCCCTCCCCTTCAAGGACAGGGCTAGTTTAAGTCAGACCTTAAAGAACACTTAGAGGTTTGGAAACAGTGCCAATATGCTGCCAAGCACGGGCACCAAGTTTGCCAAAGTCACAGAAGATCGTGAAATTAATCAAAATAGTACTGGTGAAATGCCTGAGCCATTTCCCAAGGCATTGTGGCATCAGGATCTAGTAACATGGTCATGAGAAAGTTACTGAACATCCCACAGAACTAACACCACCACCACCACCCCCACCGCCAAAGGGGCACCAGAGACAGGTTATGGTCCTTCTAACCTGTGAGAGGTATTTATACAGCTGGGGGTCTCGCTCCAGGCCCAGGTAAGCAAGGAGTTCCTCTTCTCCACCCTCTAGCAGCTGGTAGAAGATATGGAAATTCCGCTCGCCCTGATTCTGATAGACAACTCGAGACTTTTCTATCAGGTAACTGATGACATGCCCGCCGACGGGAATGCCCTTCAAAAGAGAACAAAAAATCCAGCCAAGACAGCAATCAAGGCCACTCTCTTACTGGTGTCTTCTGATGAACTGAAGTTGTGAATCTGAATCAACTTGATCTATCCATCTTCTAAGATTCGCCTTTTCTGGGTTCCATTCCTCACCCCCTAAGGTGACGAAGACATGTTCTGTTTTCATTTAGAATCAATTGTTTTACCATCCATGTTTAGGACTATGATACATCGTGATTTAATCTTTGTATATGGAGTGAAACAGAAGCCAAAGTTCTCTTTAACCATATAGATTTCCAGTTGACCACCATTTATCGAAAAGACAATTTGATCACTACTGAATCTCAGTGGTGCTTTGGTCATAAGCTTGGTGACCATATAGGTAAGGAGAGTTGGGCTACTTCTAGCCTCTGTTCTGGGCCATCAGCCTCTTAATGTCAATATATTCTTATGCCAGTATTAATTATTATTGTCTTAATTATTGTTTTAAATAATATATTCAATGGAGATTTGTATTCCATGACATATATTGAACACTTGCCAATCAATGAGAAAAAATTATCCAATTAAAAATGAGCAAAAGAATTTAATATACAAGAGGGTCTTTAAGGGACCAATGAGCAAAACTTCATTGAAATTGCTGCTGCTGCTGCTAAGTCACTTCAGTCGTGTCCAACTCTGTGAGACCCTGTAGATGGCAGCCCACCAGAGAAACCAGTATATGCCACCAGAATGCCTAAGATTTAAAGGGCTGACAATACCAAATGTTGGCAAGGGCATGGAGAAACTGGAACTCAGTTATAACATTCCTGGTAAGAATCCAGCAGGGCAACTTCTGGGTATACAGCCGGCATAAATGAGTGCTTACATCTCCTAAAAGAGGTACAAGAATGTTCAGAGTACTGCTTGCAATAGCTAGTCCCAGACTGGAAACAGCCCAAATGTCCATCACAGAGAACAGAAAAACAGTGATAAAAGTCAAGCAATCAAAAAGTGAACAACTCCATGCAGCAACACAGTCAAATCTTACAAGACACGCTGATTCAGAGAGGCCAAACATGAAATAGAACAAATACATAATTCTGTTTTTTTCTGAAGCTCAAGAACCAGCAAAATGAGTCTGTGGTTATAGATGCCAGAACAGTGATAACTTTTGGGAAGCGGGGGGCAGGTATTTGTCAGAGGTGGGTAGGAGAAATTTCGAGGCGTTGGAAATGTTAATATCTTGCGATGAGTGGCGGTCACACAGGTAGATTCAAATGGAAAAATTTATTGAGCTGTGGCCACGAGCTGTGTCATTTTTAGTATGTGTTGGATTCTAAAAAAAGCTTAAAAATATGTATGCTATTAACATTTTTTCAGTCTGTGCATGCATGACCAGAAACCCATGTTCCAGCCTCTGGGAAATCCTTAGTCTGTCTGTCTTTATCACAATACTAAACGCTCAGCCAGCTACTGTTCTCTAGTCTAAGGCGTCACTTGGAATTACATGTCCCTGAGAACGCTGCCTACCCCTCCTACTTGCATGAGCCCCCATTTAAACTCTGTGTACAGTACATTACATATCTTCTCTGGCCCCTTTCATACTACATCAGTGGAGCTGAGTCGTTGGGACAGAGGCTGTATGGTCCGCAAAGCTCAAGACCGTATTCATGTAAGTTTGCCAACTCATGTCATATAATCATGTATGTCTAAGCAATAGATTGTTTACTCTGGAATCTTTTCAAGCTTTGTAAGAAATGGCATCTCGCTGACCCCTAGTACATTCTCATGACCTGTCTAGGTTGCATGCAGCTGGCATTCACATGCTCTCGCTGCCATAAAACGTCTCATCGTGTGAGCACTGCACAATTGGGCCCTTCTCCTGTTGATGGGCTTTCATTCCTGGCCAGATATGTTGGTTCTTTCCAGTCCCTTTACCTTCATGAGCAGTGCTGTTGAGGCCATGCTTACCCATCTGTAGGCATATTTCCTGGAGTGGAATGGCTTCACCTTAGCACCCCAAGATGATACACTGTTTTCCAAATGGGTTTGACCAACGTACTCCCCTTCCACCAGCTGTGTGTTGGAATTCCTCATGATTCACATCTTTGCCAATACCCAGTATCGCCAGACTTCTTCATTTTTGCCCACATTCTAATATGATATGTCATCATGGTCTTTATTGGCATTTCCTGAAACTATTGCTAACCCTAAATCTTTCGACTATTTGAGCCAAGAAGAAAACCCTTCCTCTCTTAAGGTGCCTTGAATTGACCTTCTGTTGCTCTCAAGTTAAGGGGTCCCCGGGAAGCAGTAATAGGAACGTCAGTGTACCTTAAAGTCGAATTGTATGTCCATGTATTTTCCAAATCTGCTGGAGTTGTCATTCCGGAGTGTTTTGGCATTTCCAAAAGCCTTGGAATACAAAGGGAGGGGACATTGAAGCTCTCCTGTTCAAAGAATTCCTGACCCTGAATGACAAGCTCATTGGAGGAGAGAAGGGGGAGCCAGGAATGGAAGCCACTTTATCTGCTAAGAAGAAATCACTATTTACAGAGCATTTGATGCCAAATATTGGGGTTAGACAGAGAAAAGAAGGGAAAAATATCTTTTCTCTAGAATCCGTTCTAGGAATAGATTAGAAATGGCCTAAGGAGAAGCTGGGGCTTCCCTAGTGGCTCAGTGGTAAAGAATCTGTCTGCAATGCAGGAGTCGCAGGAGATGCAGATTCGGTCCCTGAGTCTGGAAGATCCTTTGGAGGAGGGCATGGCAACCCACTCCAGTATTCTTGCCTGCAGAAACCCATGGACAGAGGAGACTGGTGGGTTGCAAAGAGTCGGACACGACTGTAACAACTGTAGTGACTTAGCACGCATACAAGGAGAGCTAGGTAGGACCCTAGGCCCTGGCTGTTCTAGAAGGCATCACTGCTGGCCCCCATCAGCAGACATCTTCCTATAGCACAGATGTACATTGTTCAGCCCAAAGGTCTACTGGGCAAATCCCTTCAACCATAAATGCCTTTTACACAAATAGCAACAAAAACACAGGAGAAAATAACATATTCAAAATCATCCAACAAGTCAGAGAATTACAGTAGTAAAAATAATAAAGATGATTTTAATTAATAAAAATATTAATGAATATTTATTTTAGTGCTTACTAATTCTGCTGTGTGCTTTTTATGCATGGTGGTTTAGTCACTAAGTCGTGTCCGACTCTTGCGACCCCATGGACTGTAGCCTGCCAGGCTCCTCTGTCCATGGGATTCTCCAAGCAACAATACTGGAGTGGGTTGCCATTTCCTTCTCCAGGGGATCTTCCCAACTCAGGGATCGAACCTGGGTCTCCTGCACTGCAGGCAGATTCTTTACCAACTGAGCTACAAATCACTTTTTTTTTTTCTTTTACATTCATCTTGTTTAATCCTCAAAACCTCCTAAGAGGCAGGTACTATGAGTAGGCCCACTTTCTAGATGAGGAACTGGCTCCAGGACATGAATGATATGCAGAAGCTTGCTGGTACATGATCACCCTGGGCTTAGTCTCCACGCCTGCTGGACTTCAAGGTCACACCCTTCACCGTGATACAGTAAGTCCCCTAAGCACGAACAAGTTCTGTTCCAAAAGCATGTTTGTAAGCTCAACGAAGTTAGTCTAGGGACCCAACTAACACAGTTAACTATATACTAATAGTACAGTAAGTCCCCTATGTCCGAACCTTCGAGGTGTGAGCTTTCAGAGATGCGAACACGTGTTTGCGCGTCCGGTTGCCTAAGTTAGTGTGCGTCTCACGTGCAGCCTGCCCTCCATCTCCTGTTGCCGATGGTCTTTCAGCTCTACCGTGTCCCACCTCCTCTCCCCTCACCAGTCAGGAACTCTTCCTGCCTGTTCACTCGATGCCAGCCCCGGATGCTAGCTGCTGGACTACTGTCCTTTTCAAGGTACTGTACTATGAGAGTAAAAATGTTTATTTTTTTATGTATTATTTGTGTGAAAAGCATTATAAGCCTATTACAGCACAGTACTGTATAGCTGATTGTGTTAGCTGGGTACCTAGGCTAACTTTGTTGGACTTATAAACAAACTGGACTTTAGAACACTCTATCAGAATGCAGTTTGTTCATATGTAAGGGACTGATTATACTACTCAGGTGATCTGTTCTCTTCTTAACTCCCAGACCTGCCCATTTTGACCGACCCACCCAAGCAGAGGCTCTTCTTACTTAGTGACCTCCCTGGAACTCCCCTCTCTAGGTCCTTAAAGATCACTTACCTCCAGCACTGGGTTGGAGAACAGCAGTCTGTCACGGGCTAGCTGCAGTGACTCGGTCATTGGGCAGGTCACTGCAAAATACTGGAGGATCTTCTTGGAGGCCTCTGTTTTCCCTGCTCCGCTCTCTCCAGAAATGAGGATGAAGTGGTTATTTAGCTCAGAGCACATCATGCGGTAAGCGTTGTCAGCTATGGCATAGCTGGAGAAGGAGTGAGACAGAAACGGAAGGAGTACGGCCTTCCCTGGCGGTCCAGTGGCTAAGACTCTGAGCTCCCAATGCAGGGGGCCCGGGTTTGATCCCTGGCCAGGGAACTAGATCCCACATGCCGCAACTAACAGTTCACAGGCTGCAATTAAAGATCCCATGTTGCTGCAATAAAGATCAGGCAAACAAATTTTTTTTTAAAAGAAGGAGTGGAAGTGACTATAACACTATTTCCCTTGGCTCTGATGCCCATCAGAGCAGAAGGACAAACTACCCAAACTCTCAGAAGCCACATCCAGACTGTGGCACCAGGCACTTAGCTCAGATAGCTAGCAAACCTTCACCATTACCCACTAGATAGCAAACCTCTAATGAGTATTAGTCACTCAGTCGTGTCCGACTCTTTGCAACCCCATGGACTGTAGCCCACCAGGCTCCTCTGTCCATGGGATTCTCCAGGCAAGAACATTGGAGTGGGTAGCCATTCCCTTCTCCAGGGGGATCTTCCCGACCCAGGCATGGAATCTGGGTCTCCTACATTGAAGGTGGATTCTTTACTGTCTGAGCTGCCGGGGAAGCCCCCAAACGCTAATAGTAGTTAAAGTAAAGACTTGGGGCAGGAATAAAAAATTTTTTCAGAATTTACCAATTAAAAATAATCAACCAACATTTCTTATAAGAATAATCTGTGTACTAAATTACATCCCCAAGAGATGTTCTATTAAATGTAGGTGGAAGTAGTATCTTGTCTATATATTAAGAGCTCACTTTTTCCCTTCAAAAACTAAAATACTAAATATATAGAGATAGGAAACAAAAAAATATTTAAAAATTCTGTTTTAAAAATAGAAGTTAAAAAAACCCAGAAGTTTAGGGCACTATTATAGAGGCTTTATATACAAGATCAGAAACTGAAGCATGAAGGTTTCCTGGGGTTTACTCTTAGAATGTGGCTGTTTGAAAGCTGAGTATCTCTGTAATCGCTGGTGGTGGTGAGGCAGAAAGATTTATAAGTGGCTTGGGAGGGGAATAGGTGAATCATCGAGAAAAAGGAAGCAAGACCCTAAATAATAGCCCAAAAGACAACCAAAGAGGAGAAGAGGGAAATTCAGCAAAGCCAGAGACACATACAGATCAGGCAGAATATTGCTTTTCCTGGTGTTCTAGTCACTGGCGTTCTTCTCAGCTCCCATGATACTCAAGCACCAGTAGGTGGCACTATAGCAACCCACTTCCCAGAGAAGGTAACTAGCTACAGCGGTCATACAAAGATTCTACTTTTCATCGCAGTTAAAATGAGATTTCATAATGATCTGCTGCGGAGAAGGCAATGGCACCCCGCTCCAGTACTCTTGCCTGGAAAATCCTATGGACGGAGGAGCCTGATAGGCTGCAGTCCATGGGGTCGCTAAGAGTCGGATACGACCGAGCGACTTCCCTTTTGCTTTTCACTTTCACGCACTGGAGAAGGCAATGGCAACCCACTCCAGTGTTCTTGCCTGGAGAATCCTAGGGCTTGCCTGGAGAATCCCAGGGACGGGGGAGCCTTCACGACTGAAGTGACTTAGCAGCAACAGCAATGATCTGCTGATGTTTTCTATTGTGTTGAAAGATTTATTTCAGAAGGGAGTAATTTCAGTGAGGTACAGAACCTAAGGAGCATGCATCAAGAATGTAGATGGATGGGTATATGAGTGGATGGATGAGTGGCTGGATGGGTGGGTGGG
>SJYA01002485.1:3281675-3377804 GCA_006410615.1 Neotragus moschatus | reverse complement strand
GTGGGTAGATACATAGATGGATGGATGAATGGAGTGGATGACGGATGGATGTGTGGGTGAATGGAGGGATGGGTAGACAAGTGGATGAATAGGATCGGTAGATGGATGGATGAATGGGGTAGATGGGTTGATGTGGAGGTGGATGGGTGGATATGTAGACTAGTGGATGGATGGATGGATAGGTGGGTGGGTATGTGCGTGAGTGTGTGGGTGGGTGGATGGGTGGGTGGGTAGACAAGTGGATGGATGGATAGTGGATGGATGGAAAGTGGATAGATGGATGGATCAATGGGGTGGATGATGGACGGGTGGATGGATGGGTAGGTGGGTAGATGGGTGTATGGATAGGTGGGTGGATATGTGGGTGAGTGTGTGGGTGAATGGATGGATGAGTAGACAAGTGGATGGGTGGACAGTGGATGGATGGAAAGTGGGTGGATGGATGGATGGATGGGGTGGATGATGGATGGGTGGGTGGATGGGTAGGTGGGTGGGTAATATGATGAACATATGTGGTGAAGGGAGAGAGGGGGGAAAGAGAGGCAGAAAGAGACAAATACTTCTGTTGCTGATTCCATGGGTGCTACTTACACATGTGGTGGCAGTTCAAAGAAGTTGACTCCTTGATAAAGTTCCATCTGGCTCAGAGTATAGATTCCCAGCTCTTGGTATGGGTTCACAGACACAAGGAGGGTCCCAATATATGTCTAGAGGAACAGACCAAAGCACTAGTGAGGAATTCCAGGGTGCAAATGGCTCTGGCAAAAGACCATCGTGTGCTCTGATCCCCGTGTGCCCCTTCAGTACTGGGGATACAACACAATAAATAAGTCAGGTTGTGTGTGCGTGGAGGGGGGGCATGTCTCCACTGTCATGGAACCTAGCTGGCACGGGCAGACAAACCACCAAGTGATCAAGACTGCGCCACTTAGTGTGTGAAGAAAGGCCTGGTTCTGCTGGCAGCCGCCTTGCCACCATGCAGAGAGGCTGCTGCTGACGGAAACTGATGCAAAAGAAAGCAGAGGTATGGGAAAGAGTCCTCAAGACGTCATCCTAGACCCTAGAGATCTGCTTCTGGACCCTGAAGTTACATAGGTTGACAGATTCTCTCTCGGGGCTTAGGCTGATTTCAGTTGGGTCTCCAGCACTGGCAGCCGCAAAGGTCTTAACACAGAGGGTCACAGTGCGCCTGTCAGTGGTTCCTGGATGCGCTCCCTCTGACAGTTAGCCTAGAGTGATACTGTTCACAGCCATCAAGACTAGAGCCTGGGGGACTTCCCTGGTGGTCCAGTGGCTACAACTCCACCCTCCCCATGCAGGGTGCCCAGGTTTGATCCTTGGTCAGGGAACTAGATCCTACATGCCGTCACTAATATCCAGTGCAGCTAAACAAATTAAATAAATGAAAAAAGTTTTTTTTAAGGCCAAGGACCAGAAGGGAACCGCCACACTAGGAAAAACAGCTGAGAAATGAGTTACGCTACATAGATGAGGTTCTCGCTGAAGCGCTTGCGGAGGTTGTCCAGAAAAGCAGATTCACTGGTGTATGCGTCCAGCAGCACAAAATCCTGCACCCCAACCTTGTCCCGGGCGGTCAGCGCGCCTTCCATGTGCAGACGGATGTGCTTGCGTCTCACCTCTTCTTTCTACGGAAAACACAACCTTCCTCAGCAACTCACGTATCATGTCATTTTTATCGCACGTCTAGTATGGAAATAGCAAGATCCCAGACCCTGGGGATAGCTGAGAGCAGAGATTACATTATGCTTTCTTCATTAAACATTTATGATCTGGTTAGGGATACAAGTAATGAGAGTAAAAGCAGTAACTATAGCACCAGCAGCTGCTGCCAGGGACTCAGCAGTCACCGCTTCAGCATGACACTGACCATTTGACATGCATTCTCTCTCTCGATCCTCATTCCGACCCTATGACGTGCTATTATCATGCCTGTTAGACTTCATCAAACATAAACCTTCTCATCAGAAGACACTGTTAAGAAATAAATCAGCCAGCCACAAGCTGGCAAACAAAAGTTCATGAGTTAGTTATATACCTGCAAAGAACTTGTATCTAGAATAAAATACCCAGCTTGGTTAAAAGAAAAAAAAAAAAACACCAAAACTCAGACCTAACAGAAACTGAGCAAAAAACTTGAATGGATGCTTCGCAAATGAAGATAGACAGATGGCCAATAAGCACGTAGAAAAGTCCCCTACATCATTAGTCAGCAGAGAAATGTACCCTTAGGATCACAATGAGGTGCCACCAGAAGAGTTCAGATGAAAAAGACAACATCGAATATTCTCCAGGATGTAAAACAATGGAACTTTCACACGTTGCCGGCAGGAAGATCAACCAGACGAGTCACTGGGGAAAGGTCTGGCAGTTTCTAATGAAGTTAACCAAGCCTCTCCCCTGTGATGTAGCAATTCCATTCCGAAGTATTTACACAAGAGGAATGTAGATGTAGGTCCACAAAAAGACTGGAACATGAAGGTTTACATCAAGTTTATTCACGATGGCCCCAAACTGGAAACAATCCAAGTTCCTATCAGCCGGAGAACAGAAGTGGAACATCTATACAATAGAATGGGTAAGCAGTAAAGGGGCAGCGGCAGGTGTGCACACTGACACAGACGTTATGCCGAGCGAAGGAACCGGACACAAAAGACTGCACGCTGTATGATTCCATTTATATGGCGCTCTAGGACAAGCAAAACTAATCTACAGTGAAAATCACAACTGTTGCCTGGTTATGGGGGATTGCCTGGCCCAGGACATTTCTGGAGGGATAGAAACACTCCCTCACTTGGTGCAGCTATGAGTTACATGGGTGTATCTATTTGTCAAGATGAATGGCTACAGTGTTGTACATTTTGATACATGTAAATTTTGTTGTGAAAAGAACCATAAAAGTAATCAGATGGGGAGCGGAGGATCGCCAGTGGATGGAGGTGAAGACGATAACAGAATGGCAGAATGCTGGTAACTGTTGAAGCTGGGTGATGGGTATAGAAGGGATTTATTATTCTCTTCTGTTGCTGCTGTTGTCCAGTCGTGTCCCTGACTCTCTGTGACCCCACGGCCTGCAGCACGCCAGTGCGTATGTGTGAAATTCTCCATAATGAGAAGTTTTAAAAAACTGGATCACCACCAGGTGTCTCCCTACACTAGCCAAATGAAGCTAGAAGGCTAATCATGATAACAAGGAGTAATTAAAGGATAACAATGATGCATTTAGATCAAATAATTTCGGGAGGGTCCCCTGGAATAGGAAATGGTAACCTGCTCCAGTATTCTTGCCTGGGAAACCCCATGGACACAGAAGCCTGGTGGGCTAGAGTCCATGGGGCCACAGAGAGCCAGACAGGGCGAAGAGGCTGAGCACACACACATTCTAGTAGATTACAAATATTCCCATTAAAAAATTTTTTTATAAGAGAGGCATAGTGATAAGTATAGAAGGATAAAAGGTAATAAAGAGATTCAAGGGTTTCAGCTTGACCGAAAAAAAAAAAAAAAAAGATGATTAAGAGGCTTATCAGTTCAGTTCTTCAGATAGGACATATCAGTTCAGGTTAGTCACTCAGTTATGTTCAACTCTTTACAATCCCGTGGACTCCAGCTCACCAACTCCCGGAGCTTGCTCAAACTTATGTCCATTGCGTCGGTGATGCCATCCAACCATCTCATCCTCTGTCGTCCCCTTCTGTCTTACAAGAGACTTATATTTTATAAGTATAGCATAGTGATGAAAGATGCAAAGACTTCGGAACATGAGTCTCTCAGTTTCAAAGCTCATCTCTGTTGCCCCCCCGCGTAGTATAGTCTTGGGAAAGTCTTAGGCTTTCCAAGCCCCTGTCTGTTTCCTGTCTGTAAAATGAAATCATAAGTGTAGCTACTTCATAGGATTATTGCTTTGAACAGGACCATGGAAAGCTCTTGGAACAGTGCCAGAGACAATATCAGCTCTGGAAGTTCTTGCTTCAGTCCCCATGATTATTAATAATTAGATTGTTAGAAACAAGATCATAACAAAGCAAAAAGGAAATCTGCTGGAGAGCAGTCAACAAGCCCCATATGAAAGTGGGAGTGGGCTGGAGTCTGAAGATCCCCTGAAGGAGGAAACGGCAACCCATTCCAGTATTCTTGCCTGGAGAATCCCATGGACAGAGGAGCCTGGTGGGCTGCAGTCCACGGGGTCACAAAGAGTCGGACACGACTGAGCGTGCACACTCTTCATTCTTCACTGGAGTCTGAAGTAGTCTCTAGAGCTGCTTCCACAAATATTACAGCAGTCCGATCTCTGCATGTGGAGGGTTGCAGAGATTAACAAAGCTTCTTTCTTATTCCGGTCCTGGAGAGGGGAGTGGCAACATGTTTACTGGAGTGAGTCCAGCAGTCAGCCCCTGGGCCTTATGTGGCTCAAAGAGATTTGATAAAACCTCATAGATTAAACAACGTGACAATGATTTTAACTTGCAACGGCCAAAGCACAGTGCATCCATGTCAGCCTGGAGTTCCATTTGCTGCAGTATTTCAGTACTAAATCTGAATTTCTTTTATCTAGTTTATTTCAAAATATCTTTAGAAGGACATGGACAAGCTAGAGGGTCCTAATGATATTGGCAAGACTGGTCAGAGAGATGAATATTGGAGCAGGAGAAAGGCTAATGAAGAAATTGAAGGGTTTCATCTTGACCAAAGAGACTTTATCATTAAGAAAACATTAATACCATAAACAACCAGACAAGAGGGAAATTAAAGAGTAAGAGATCTTTGCTATACCTAAGAAAGAATTCCGTCTTTGGGGTGATAAAACTAGGAGATACTATGATGCAAACACAAAGAGCAGGGATCACAGACTCTGCTACCTAAAGGGCAGGTACTGGGACTGAGTGAAGCTGCAGGTGGCAGGACTCACGCAGACTAGCAAGTGAATGGCCGTCTACGTGTAGCCATTGCTCGGAGTGAGCTGGTTGACACCGGGCAGGGATGTCCAGCTTGTGCTGCCAAACCCTCCAATTCTTCTAGAAAAGTTTTAAACATAGAATTTTATGGACACTTTGCCCTGTAGAATCCTCCACATTCTGGATTTTGTGGATTGCATTCTTACGGAGTCACGTAACGTGTTTCTCTCTCATGCATTTTCTGAAAACTGCTAGTTTGATCTAGAAGACGTATCAGATGCAGGACCGAGTTATTCAGGCAAAAAGATTTTATAGGCAGTACAGTGTACTTCCAACAGAAGCACATAAGGTCTGGCTGATGTTTGAAGATGTCAGTGCTCTAATACGCACGCCTAAATCCAGATTTTCTTAAGAGACTGCAAAGAATGGTAATATTCTAACTCTTTCACTTCTTTATTTATTAGCTGGAATCTTTCTATAAAGAGAAACTTTATCAACTATTTGGTTGCCCAAGGTTCAGTTTGGGGAGAAAAAAAGCAGGATAAATGCTTGCTTTGCCTGTTTTCAGAATGAGCTAGTTCCATAGCATTTTTCAAGGGGGACGATGAGTTTTTAATATTGTGGGATTGCAGGTTTAACTGTATTTGATATATTTCATTCCATAGCAATTATTTATTCTTATTGATGCTAAAATTGGCTTCCTTGATAGCTCAGTTGGTAAAGAATCCACCTGCAGTGTGAGAGACCGGGGTTCAATCCCTGGGTTGGGAAGATCCCCTGGGGAAGGGAAAGGCTACCCACTCCAATATTCTGGCCTGGAGAATTCCATGGACTGGATAGTCCATGGGGTCGCAAAGAGTCAGACATGACTGAGCGACTTTCACTTCACATGCTAAAATTATCCCACTTTTGGGCAGTGAGGGAATCTTTTAAGTGGGCTCTTGAGTCCTTTGGACATGACCTTAACAGCCTTTGATAGCTTTCCTTGCTTATCAAAGTGCCAAGTTGCTTTTAGGTTTATTTTATATGTTCTCAACCTGGACCTTGAATCTGCCCAAGGAGCTCCGAGTTCTTTCAATGGGGAGGTGGTAGATACCACAGTCAGACACTAGGGGTGCTCACTGTCACTGGGTTGCTCACTGTTTCTAAAGCTTTTCATTAGAGACACCAAGAAAGTATTTTTTAAAAATAAAATCATGAGTTTATTCTAATTCTATCAATTTAAATACACAACTAAGGGGTTTGTACTTAAGCTCACTTTACTCATATCTCTCCCCCTTTCTCCTATCTAGAATTCCAGCTCAGTGACACAATTATTCTTTGGCTTTATTGCACAAGTGGCAAAACAGTCTCAACACAGCGGGACTAACACGGTCATCAACAGGATTACTGAGGAGCGTTTGAAATATTTTTGAAGGAGGTACTTCTCTATTGTTCTGTTTTGTTCTTTTGGTTGGGCTACGGCATGTGGGATCTTAGTCCCCTGATCAAGGATCACACCCTTGCTTCCTGCCTTGGAAGTGCAGAGTCTTGGACAGCCAGGGAAGTCCAAAAGTTATTTGTCTTCAGGACACCCCCGGGGGGCACAGTGGATAAGATTCTGCCTGCCAATGCAGGGGGCACAGATTTGATCCCTGGCCTGAGAAGATTCTACAGCCGTGGGGCAACTAAGCCCATGCATCGCAACTACTGAAGCCGGTGCGGCCAGAGCCTGTGCTCTGTGCAAAGAGAAGCCACTGCAAGGAGAGGCCTGTGCACCGCAATGAGGAGTAGCTCCCACTTGCTGCAACTAGAGAAAACCCAGCAAAGCAGCGAAGGCCCAGAGCAGCCAAAAATCAACATACAAATAAAATAATGTTCAAAGTATTTGTCTTCAGAGTACTTCACTGGGTTTGTACAGACACATTACTGTGCTTTAGTTCAGTTCAGTCACTCAGTCATGTCCGACTCTTTGCGACCCCGTGAATCGCAGCACGCCAGGCCTCCCTGTCCATCATTAAGCTCCCTTTAAATAGTTGATTTCCACATGACTATCCATACCAGCAATGAGATCATATTTTAGTTCACTTTTATTGTTTTATTTGGGGAGACTGATTTTGAAATTTTATTTTATCATTATGTAAAATATACCTAATGATGCCAAAAACAAAACAAGGCATATTCAAAGATCTATCATACTTATCCCTTCTACCCTATTACCTTCTTCCTGCTGTAAACAATCATTTCAAAAGCTTTAGAATACTAAAAATTGTTTCTTTTCTTAAATAGAAGCAAATACACACGAAGATTTGCTTTCCTCCTTTCTTAGGCATATGCTTGCAAATTCAAAATGCTGTTTTTCCACCAGTACTTTTCCCAGTATTTTCACTGGGAAATCTACCCAGGAGATCCCTTCAGAGCTGTTTATAATGATGTTCCTCACTCCTTTTCATGGTTGCAAAGTACTCCATTGTATGTACACACTATACAGTTGACCCTTGAACAACATAGGTTTGAACTCTGCGGGTCCACTTAAATGCAGTTTTTTTTTTAATAGTAAATGCTTTTCAGCAGGACTACAGAATCTGTGATTGGTTGACTCTGCAGAGGATCAACCCTAAGTTATAAATGGATTTTTGACTACACAGAAGGTCAGGACCCCAACCTCCCATGCTTTTCAAAGGTCAACTGTATGATAGTTTATTCAGGAAGTCCAATAGTAAAAGATCTTAACTAACCTCTGTCAGAAATCAACAGAAAACCATGGCAGAAAAATCAGTAGGACAGAGAAAATCTAGACAGAACAATTAGCTAACACAAGTATAATACGGCACCCAACAGTCATACAGTATGCGCTTTGTACACAGAGCATTTATAGAAGTTGACCACAACCTAGGTCACAAAGCAAATCTCAGATTTCAATGGATTCAAATCATGCAAAGCTTAATCTTGATTAAGCCTCACTGAATCTGATCAGGTCAACACTTCAACAGAATAGAACTTTCTGAGATGATGAAAATGTTCTGTAGCTTCACTGTTCAACACAACAGCTATGAGCTCTATGTAGCCTCTGAGCATCTGAGATATGATGGGATGGCGAAACTTAATTTTTAATTTAAATTAACTTAGATTTAAATAGCCACAGATGGCTAATGACTAGTGTTTAGGCTACACAGGTCTTGAATCTAATTTCCAGTTCAAAGGAAAACAAAGAATAAGAAACACGTTAATAAAAAAAGCACTTCCATCAGTAGTCACCTAAATTCAAACTAGGAAACTCCATGGGACAAACTATCTACTTTCTTCACTGTTTATTGGAGAACACTGCAAGAGAATCTACATATTAAAAGACGTGAAACAGAAAGATGCAAATCAAAATCACGATAAGCCGTCACTTCATACCCACTAGGATGACTACAGTCAAAATGTTAGACAATAGCAAGTGTTGGGGAGGAAACAGAAAAATTGGAACCTTCGGATATTGTTGATGGAATATAAAATGGTGCAGTTGCTTTGGGAAACAGCCTAGCAGTTCCTCAACAGGTTACATATAGACTTCTTATATGACCCAGCAGTTCTTCTCTTAGGTATATACCCAAGAGAAATGGAAATGTGTCCACGCAAAACATGAATAGACATGTTCACACATTAGTCATAATGGTCCCAAAGTGGAAATAACTCAAATGTCCATCAGCTGATGAATGAATAAACAAAAGGTAGTACACCTATACAGTGGAATATCAGTTGGCAATAAAAAGGAATGAAGTGGGACTTGCCTGGTGGGCCAGTGGTGGAGAATCTGCCTTCCGATGAAGGAGATGCATGCTTGATCCTTGGTCAGGGAATTAAGAGCTCATCTTGGCTGGGGAATCAAGAACTCACATGCCATGGGGCTACAAAGTCTGCACACCTCAATGAGAGATCCTGCATGTCACAACTAAGACATGACACAGCCAAAAATAAATGAATATTTTAAAAAACAATATCAAAAAAAGAAAGGAATGAAGTACTGATGTATATATGGGTCAACTTTGAAAACACTATGTTAAATGGAAGAAGCCACTCACAACAGATCACTTACATGATTCCATTTATATGGAATGTCCAGAATAGGCAAATCTATAGTGATGGAAAGGTGATTAGTGGTTACCAAGGGCAGGGGGGTTGAGAGAAAATGAGAAGTAACTGCTATAGGATAAAAGGTTTCTTTCTTTTTAATATGTATTTTATTTCTTTATTTTTGGCTGCTCAGCATGTGGGATCTTAGTTCCTGGACTAGGATTGAACCCATGCCCTCTGTAGTGAGAGTATGGAGTCTTAACCACTAGACTGCCAGGGAAGCCCCGTTGAGGTCTCATTTTAATGTGATGACAGTGTTTTAAAATTGATTTTGGTGACGATTGCACCACTCTGAATATACTAACGAACTTGAGTTGTGTACTTCAGAGGGTGAATTTCCTGAATGGTATGTGAATTAGATTTCAAAACTGTCACAAAATCAAGATCTACACGTGAAAGGCAAAACTATAAAGCTTTAGAGACAAATGTAAAAGTTATCTTCATGACCATGGGGCAGGGAAAAGTTTCTTCATAATTTATACAAAAGAATATCAGTCGTAAAGGGAAGGGAAGTGTCTGCTCACCGAGATCATCATCCATGCGATTCTCCAGGCAAGCATACTGGAATGGGTTGCCATTTCCTTCTCCAAGAGCTCTTCCTGATGCAGGGATCAAACCTGGGTTTCCTGCATTTCAGGCAGACTCTTTACGATCTGAGCCACCAGGGAAACTCAACCACAAAGGGAATAACGTGCAATCTTGGCTGTATGAAAAATGAGCTTTTGTTTATCAAAAGATATTTAGAAAGTGAAAAGAAAAAGTACAGAGTGAAAAAATAATGCATAAAGAGAATTTGGGGCTTCCCTAGTGGGCTCAGATGGTACAGAATCTGCCTGCAATGCAGGAGACCCTCATTTGACACCTGGGTTGGGAAGATCCCCTGGAGGAGGGCATGGCAACCCACTCCAGTATTCTTGCCTGGAGAATTCCATGGACAGAGGAGCCTTACAGGTCCATGGGATTGCAAAGAGTCGGACATGACTGAGTGACTAACACACACACACAAAGAGAATTTAGGGATGAATAAAAAAGAAACCCAACTGACTCAATGACTAGCAGGCATTTTGTTGAAGAATAAAATGGCTAATAAAAATGTTTTAAATGCAAATTTTTACCCCAGTGGAATATAATTGCATACTTAACACATTGGTAAAAATTTTTTAACCTTATAGGATAACAAAAATGTGAAGCGAGAGAAATTCTCAAACTCCATGGACAGGAGTGTACATAGGTGTAGCTGCTTTAGAAAACAATGCAGCACAGCCTAGTAAAAGCTGAGGACACATGCCTGTAACCAGGCGTCTTCCTTCTTCTTCTTTATGTGCAGCGAGGGACAAACATGAGCCGCACGCAGCAGCATTATTTGTAATAAGCTATAATAGGCTTAGTTGTTCAGTCGTGTCCAGCTCTTTTTGAACCCACTGACTGCAGCCCACCAGGCTCCTCTGTCCATGGGGATTCTCCACGCAAGAATACTGGAGCGCATTGCCATTTTCTTCTCCAGGGGATCTTCCCAACCCAGGGATCGAACCCAGGTCTCTCGCATTACAGGTGGATTCTTTGCCATCTGAGCCACCAGGGAAAGCCTCAAAACAGGAAAAAACCTCAAGTTCTTACAATGATAAAATACATGGCTATCACACCACATAACGCTATAGTCACATCAGACAGTTATTCAGAGCTTTACAGAGCACCATGTACTGCCTTAAGTACTTTTCACATATGGATTCATTTGAAACCTTTCAACAACCCTATAAGGTAATAGATATTTTACTCCCATTTTTCAGATGTGAAAACTGAGGCTCAGAGAGGTTAAACAGCTTGCCACAAGGAGAGTAGAGTGGACAGAGATTCAAAACTAAACCATTTATACTCAAATCTAAACCATCCATGCTCTTTTTTACACATTCCAGAAGGACACAAAACGAGACTTCAAGAAATGGAAATACATGGCAGATCCTGGAAAAGTAGATTCAGAGATATTTAATTTGACTATTATGCTGTGTACAGTTGTGAAAGTGAATGAAGGACAATTAGGCTCATCAACATGACTTGTTTTCAAATAAACAACATTGTTCAAAGAAAAGCAAATCACATAAGAATATACACGTACGTATGTAGTTTCTTTCTATTTTAACCAAGGTCCCAAACAAGCAAAATTAAGCAATCTGCTGCTTGAGGATGCATTCACAAGTGATCCAACTACCAGGAAAACAAAGGATTGTACTTATCTAACACTGGGTAAAAACAATGTAGTTATTATTCTTTAGGATATACATATATGTTCTTCTTCATGGATGTTATTTTGCAATAAAAATACTAAAAAAAACTAGGCGAACCTCATTTAGGTATAGCAATACCAAATTCCTCAATAAGTGATTAGTAAACAGAATTCAATATAACAATAAAGGGATGGTAAGATGTGACCAAGTGGGATTTATTCCAGGAAGGCATATTAGAAAATCCATTAATAATAGACTTATTGTATCAGTTGATCAAGAGTGGAAAACTACACATCTCATAGATTCTGAAGTGGCACTTGATACAGTTCAACTGTCTTGATAATTATACTTATCAAAAAAGAACAGAACCCAAAACAAATTCCAGAAGGATCAAAGATTGAAACATCAAAAAAGAAAATTATAAAATATTAGAGGAAAATACAGGTGAAGGGAGGAACGCCTTTTTAAGTATGATACAAAATTCAGAAGCCAGAGAAGAAAACACTGATCAACTCAACTACAAAGAAAAATTTCGGGCTAGGAAGAGCATCATAGGCAGAGTCAAAAGATAAAAACATTTTGGGGAAAAAAAGTGCCATACACATCTCAGACAAATGACTCGTTTCCTTAATATATAAAGAGCTTCCATAAATCAATAAGAAAAAGTTCGACACCCCTCAACGTGCATCGCATCAAAAGCGGGCAAGGGATATAAATCACAATTCACAGAAAGGAATATGAAAATTTGTCTTTGAAACATTAGAGAAAGATACTCAACCTCACTCCAAAGAAAAATGCTATCAAAATACATTGAGATACCACTAAAATACCATTTCTCAGTTTTGGCCATCTGATAGGTAGGTTGAGAACACAGTCTTCATGAGAGTGTGGCAAACAATTACCTGCATCTACCACAGGTGACAGGACACGTATATTGTAGAACATCTATGAAGTGTAATTTGACAATATATTTTAAAAATCAAGTACGCATTCTTTTATGTAATAATTTCAGTTATAGATATTTAATCTATTATATATGATCTCACAAAGATAAAATTCGAATATTCATCAATAGGGAAAAGGTAACACAGCACAGTGGGACGCTACAGAGGTACAGATTCTTCTCAATAGGTCGCTACCATATAATGTGAGGTCATAATATTTCTTTAACAGATTTTTTTGAGGATATGAGGTAGCGCCAAATAAATAACAATGAATGGAGTAATGCTGGGTTGGCCAGAAAGGTCACTGGGGTTTTTCTGTAACATCTTATGGAAATCTCAAGTAAATCTTTTGGCCAACCCAATAATAGTGAGAACTAAATTCCCAGGCAGTTAGAGACCCAGCTGGGATTCAGCACACACCTGTCACTCTACACTCACTCTTCTCTCTCTACTCAGTTTAGCCTCTCGCACAGCACATGCAAGCCCTTCTCCATGTTTGTTTCAGTGCTCCGCCATGGTGCTCCATCTCTTTTGGATATAACAGGTTAGAAGAGGTTTATCTGCGTCTGAGTGAGAACCATAGATTTGTCCTGTATTTGGAATTTCTGATTCTGTGGCAATGAAATTGGAACCTTGAATAGATTTGCTCATCCTACTTCAACCACAGACTAAAACCACTAGCTACAGTGGTCTCCAAGTCAGTCCTAGGGCTGTTTCAAAGATCCCTATGCAGTTAGACTTGATAGGAAGGGGACCCCCCAAACTTCTCCAAACCTTCCCCTATTTTGGATAGATTGTACTTTGGCTAAAAACTCACTATGGATCCCTTTGCTTTGAGCTCACTTGTTGTGTCTAAAGTGGATGGGCACAGGTTTAAGAAGTTTTGGTGAAAAGAAGTGAACCAAACAGACCTGGCTTATGTGGACAGTTGCAAAAAACAAAGGATTTCCACACTGAGAAGTTTGCAACAACTAACCATGCCCCTCCCTTACCTTGCCTTTATAACTGCTTTGTTGAAACCCTTCAAGGACTTTGGGGTTTGAGGGGCACGAGCCACCAGTCTTCTTGCATGTGCCTGCAATAAACCTTTCTCTGCTCCGAACTCCAAGGTTTCTGGTTTGTTTGGCTTCACCCTGCATTACCTAGGTTTGGTAACAATAACATAATGGATAGAATTTTAATAAATCTAGAAGAATAAAGATGATCTTTTGACTCAAACTGGAGCTCAAATTGTAAGCCATACGGTTTTTGAGCACGCTCCAGGAAATGGTGAAGCACAGGGAAACCTGCCGTGCTACAGTCCATCGGGTCGCAGAGAGCCAGACACGACTGGCGACTGAACAAGGCTGGACGCAGGGAAAGGCCCTGTCAATAAATCTCACGATCACTAGGTCCCCTCCCTCCATCAACTAAATAACAAGGCCACACCTGCAGCTTCCCCAACAATTGCTTGGTGACCTGTAGCTTGTGGGTAAAAGCTCTCATTTTTTGCTGACAGGATTACAACGCCTTTGGTGGCTGAAGAGTACAGGCCGTTGGGTCTGTTTTCTCTTTCCAAACTTAAACTGGAAGCAGTCGGCTCTACGCAAAAGATAATCATGAATGAATCTGGTCACTCCACGTTTCAGCTGTGACTTCTGCCGTGTCCAAGTCCTGCCTTTTTCAAGATGCATGACAAGGCCTTCTGGCTTGTTCTCAGGTGTGGGGTCTGAAGGTGAGGTATCAGGTTTGCCAGTTATTTTCTCCAGTTCACGTGAACACACAGCCATGCCATCTCCGTACCACTTAAAATCATCTAGATGCTTCCACTTTGTGAAACTAGTCTGATTTCTTCTGAAAAGTATAATTTTTATTTGCACAGCAAGTGATTTTTTTTTTAAGTCATTAAAATCCAGCGGGGGGGGGGGTGCTCCCATGTGGTGAAGTGGTAAAGAATCCACCTGCCAAATTCACTTTCACATTTTGGTGAGTATGAAAGGAGTTGAATGAAAGATGGTGGTTGCGTGGGTGTGAGCTTTATGACAATTCACCAAACTACACATTTATTTGAGCTTCCCTGTGGGCGCGGTGGTGAAGAACCCACCTGCCAATGCCCGGAGATGCAAGAGATGTGGATTCAATCCCTGCTCCGAAAGATCCCCCGGAGAAGGAAACGGCAGCCCGCTCCAGTATTCTTGCCTGAGAAACCCCATGGACAGAGGAGCCTGGCGGGCTACAGTCCACGGGGTCCGCAAAGAGTCAGACACGACTGAGTGACTGCGCACGCATGAGCACACTTTTATTTATAGCTTTTTCAGTGTATGGGCTACAGCTCACAATTAAAAACCTTTTGAAAACACCCTATCTTAATTGTTTCCTCTCAAGATAAAGAATGTAGGGCAGCAGTGGCTGTGAGGGAGTCCACGTTTTATTTTTCACTTATTCGCTATAAAATCAGAGCTGAGGAAGCTGAGTCACTGAAAGCCTTGCTTCAGTGAAAATTCGGTAGACTTGTGGAGACAGCAGGTAAACAGGATAAGCCAAAAGAGAAAGACTGGGAGGATGGAAGTTATGTTCACATGTCAGAAGGCTGCAGCTTTTAAAAGTATTGATTCTTGTATCTACTTCTCCTCTACACAGAATCTTGTGGCTGCTTCTCATCCCTAAAGCTTAAAAGCCAATGAGCACTTCATGCCGTCTTGTAGGCAAGACCCACTTCTGTCAACGTCTTTAATTCACAGACGAGAAAGGCTTAGCTTTTCTTTATCCTTAGTACAATACTTCCATACGATTAATCTCATGGAAAAAAGTTGAGACTGTGGATGTTTTCGGCTACATCCACGGGGACCAGAGACATTTTCCAGGGAACAAGCACAGTCACCCTCCACTCCATGAAGGTGAGTGACCCGAGAGTTGGGAATGTCCCACCTTCCAGAGACGTTTTCCCTATGAGCATCAGACATTCATAGCCATTTTTGCCTTCGTTTCCCTAACATTCGTATTAGGAAAATCCCAGGGGGAGAGAGAGAAGACCCTGGCTATGGCAGTGGCCTCCCTGGCAACAAAGCAGTATTGAAACTCTGAAGTTGACATCTCCACACCGAGTCAAGCGGCACAGAAACTCCTGTTGGTTTTGTCATAAACCGATTAGAGCTGGTACACGGACCTAAGGATCTCAGTGCTTCGACACTGAATAGCCACTCAGACCCCAGCAGTTTCCCCAGTACAAACCCACTGGGAAATTGTGAGTTCACCCCAACGTGCCATCTGAGATACTCTTCAGTCTCATAATCATCCCCACACACACTCAGGAAAAAATAAAATGATATTTAGTCCAGAGAAAGCGGCAGCCACGCATGCCTGGGACCCCCTGCTTGTCTGGTAAAGGCAGACCGTCAGGGCGCTGCTGGAGCAGGACGAGGGGGTGGGGGTGGGGAGAGCCTCTACCCTTTCCCAAATCAAAAGGGGGGAAAGTAAGTGAGAAAATCTCTGGAGTTCAAACATTCCTTTAAACCCCACAACTTTAAATACTAAATGTGTTTCATGGCTGCCATCTTGAAAAACATTAGTTTGCCAAAGGCGGCCTTTGATTCCCATTTGGGATGGAAACGCTGGCAGATAATCCATTGAAACAGGTCCCGCACAAAGGCCTTTTTGCAACAATCGTGGTGCTTGTGAAGGACAACATTTTTGTGCCCAAAATAAAACATTTTAATGCGCTACAATCCATTACACATATAGTCCTCCATTTCCTTTCAGTAATTATTCATTAGAAAACATTTAACGTCACTGTGGATTTCACACTGGGCAGTCTGGACACAAAGAACAAGAGATGGCCCATTTATAAGGGGCTGGGGTCTTCTTTCTAATCTGAGAAACTCCGAGGAGGTGGGGCCCGCAGGACACAACAGGCCGGCTAAATTGTGCGGTTAACGGTCAAAGCCCCCCTGCCTACTTTGACACTCATTTAAAGATGACGGGGAACAAAAGAGATTTGTTCTGTGCAACCCTTTCTTGTTACGCAGTCTACATCGGGCTCCGTGCATGAAACCCGCCCGATATTTTATTCCACCTGCCAGCTCCCTGCCGCCTTCCTCGACTCTCTCCTCTGCTACTTGGCTTTCTCCCACTTTAACACAAAGAGACAGGTAAAGAATATCTGGAAAAGCGGCCCATTCAGCATGTCAGCTTTCATAATACAATTGCCTGTCAGGTCCCCGAGGAGCTATGAGGCGCTCAAACGTCTGGGTTCAGGCCAGAAATCCAGCCCGCACTTCTGTTGGTTTAGCCGGGCAGCTCCCGGTCACCTCCCACCCTCCCGTAGTGGAGGGCCATCTCCCGGGGCACAGACACAGAAAACCAACTTGAATAACAACAGTCTGAAACATTTGCTCCATCAGCGAGAGACCACATGCCCACTCCCAATGGGCTGCATGTATATTCCTTTCACGCCTATGTTAAAAAAAAATGTTAACCGAAAACTCAGACCCGGGGATCTAGAGTCACTGGAAAAGTTGGGGAGTATTTATCTTATAGCCATTTTTTTTTTAAAAAGGTATGCAACAGAATAAAATAGTTTAACAGCAGAGGATTCTTCCCTAAGGTAGTGGGGACAGATCCTATCTTGAGAGTCTAAGCAGATTAAGATGTATGGGCAGATGTACAAATCTCAAAACCTCTAGTTCCATTTCGACTCTGCAAACTCCATGAAGACTATATATCACCTAGTGATGCTTCCAGAATATACTGATGAGAGACCAGTGAGGACAAATAGGCTTGGCTTTCCTAGAGTCTCAAAAACGATTCACGTCACGGTATGGCTCTTTTTATAGCTGTTTGCATGTTATATCTGCCTTTTATCATTATCCTGATAGGTTAGAGGAAACTGCCTCTGGTTGCAGAGTCAAACGGCAAGAATATGCCAGAGAAAATCAGTGGGTACCTAAAGAGAAAGCAAGATTCATAATGAAACCAGTCACAACAGCTGGGTCAGCTCAATAAAATTCTAAAAAACTGCAACAGTTATGATGGTCTGTGTCAGAGAATACCAAACTAGGGCTCGTGGGTCGAACCCAGACAGCTGCCTGCTTTTGACACAACAAAAGAATAATTTTTTTTAAGTCGTGAGAAAATTGTATGAAATTCCAATGTCTGTGTCCATTACCGTTTATTGGACTACAGCCATGATTATCATGTATGTCTATCTGTGACTACTTTCCTGCTATGACAGACTTAACTAGTTGCCACGGAAGCTGAATGGTCCACAAAATCTAAAATATTTACTATCTGGCCCTTTATAAAAAAAAAAATCTCGGATCCCTACTCTGTATCCAGTATAACGTACATGTCTCTAGTCCTTAAGATCCAGGCTTCCAAATCAATGGTATTTAAAAATTGTAGGCACCAAGAGGAAAAGAAAAAAAAAAAAGTGGAATTTCAAGTATAACCCTTTCCAAACAAATGTTTGATGGTTTATGATGAATCCCTCAAACTATGGCTGGGCTACTTCTTAATTAAGATCTTTATATCCAGCATTGTTAAATGTTGAAAAAGAGGGTCGTTGAAAGCGCGAGGTGAGATGGTACCTTTCCAGACCCACTGCTGCTTCTTAGCTGCCCAAACACACACAGCAAATTAACTGTGCAAACAGCAGGTAGCAGTATCTCCAGGAGAACTTAATGAGTGTTTGCTCGGTAAACAATGCTTCTAGCTCTCAAGAAAGCCATCTGAAGGGTGGCACTCAGTGGCAGCTAAAATTTGAATCAAACATACATCAAGAAAGCAAGCAAGGTCTGATACTTTGATTCAAGGGGGAGTCTCAGCTGGGGAAAGGATAAGGGTCAAACTTGAATGATAAGAGCATTGTCATATTGCATGTTTTTATGCAGCCAATTTGCTCAACGGCTGAAATGCGGGACTATCTTTTCTCCTAACGACAAGAAGACTGTCAGCTTTTGATTATTCAACTGCAGCCTCTTAATCGCCACTGAATGTGTATAATTATGAATATCAGTAAACAGAAGAATGCCTCTAAATTACCTTAGGGATTAGGTGGTCTCCTAGTAAGAATTAGCACAGTCCAGAGTCTTAATTGCCTCACGGGAGTTCCAGGTGGAGGCTGAGCAACGGCACACATTTTTTTCAGCATAAAGTAGAGGATTAAAAAAATCAAGTGCAAGGGCTAGACTTCTCTTACTACTTCCCAACAATAAGTAAACGAATCAGACCAATAAATACAGCACAAAGATCTTGGATGCTTACTGGATTTTTTTCCCTTCGTACACACTTTTTTTTTAAATTGAGGTATAACTGACATAGAATTATATTAGTTTCAGGTGTACAAGGTAATGATTTTTTAATATGTTGTGAAATGGTCACCATAAAATTCTACCCAACAGTCACCGACTTACATAGTTATAAAAATTTTTTTTCTTTGATGAGAACTTTTAAGATCTCTTTTAGCAACTTTCGGATATAACTACAATATTCTTAACTATAGAGTTACCATACTGTATGTGACATCCCCATAACTTACTTATTTTATAACTGAAAGTTTGTATCTTTTGATCACTTTCAACCATTTCCCCCAATCTCCAACTCTGGCAACCACTAGTCTCTTTTCTATGAGCTTGGGTTTCTGCTTGGTTTTGTTTTTAAGGTTCAACACGGAAGCAGGGGACAAATTAGGAGTATGGGATTAACAGATTCACACTAATATATATATATACACACATATACATATACACACAATAAATAAACAAGGAGTTTACTGTAT
Source organism: Neotragus moschatus (assembly GCA_006410615.1). NCBI lineage: Eukaryota > Metazoa > Chordata > Mammalia > Artiodactyla > Bovidae > Neotragus > Neotragus moschatus. The sequence goes on along the minus strand of SJYA01002485.1, from coordinate 3,358,873 downwards.
ATTCAGTATCTTATAATAACCTAATGAAAAGCATCTGAAAAAAGAATATGTATATATATAACTGAATCACTTTACTGAATACTTGAAACAAACACAACTTTGTAAATCAACTGTAGTTCAAGAAAAAAAAGATTGAACGTGTAAGTGATGTCAGACAGGATCTGTCTGTCTTTGTCTGACTGGTTTCGCTTGGCAAAATCCCCTCAAGGTCCATCCATGCTGTCACAAGTGGTGACATTTCTTTCTTTTTGTGGCTGAATACTATTCCACTGTATATTTATACTACATTCTCTTTACCCACTAATCTATAGATGGACATTTGGGTTGCTTCCATGTCTTAGCCATTACAAATAATGCTGCAAGTGACTTCCCTGGTGGTCCAGTGGCTAAGACTCTGTTCTCCTAGTGCAGGGGGCCTGGGTTTGATCCCTGGTCAGGGAACTAGATCCCATAGACTGCAATGAAAAAGATCCTGAGTATCACAGCTGAAACCTGGCATAGCCAAATAAATATATAAAAATAAATTTTATTCACTCTCCCCCAAACCCCACATGTATATGTATGTGTATATATGGCTGAGTCCCTTTGCTGTTCACCTGAAACTACCATGATACAAAATAAGAAGCTTAAAGTTAGAAAAAAAATTTTTTAATATATTGAAAAATTTAAAAACTAATATGGGAATACCCACATTACCAAAAAAAAAAGTAACATTACAATGAATACAGCCGTACACATAGCAGCTTTGAATGGAGGATATATATCCTAAAAACTTTAGCCTTTCCTTAAGTCCATGAAAATTCCTTGAAGTCCCGTATCTCTGAGTTTATGGATAAAAACAGCATTTTCTTCCCTTAAAGAGAATCTTATTGGTATTCTCAGCTATCTTTCCCTGGAAAGAAAGATAATTTATGGTTTGGGAACCTTGCAAACACTCAGCAGAAGCTAGACATTGACCATGGATTCATACTAAAGCATATTTGGAATGATAAATGATAAAGTGTGGCCCAGGATTTTCCCAGGGCGCCCCCACCTGCTCAATCTACATTTCTTTGGGGTCAATGAAGAAATTAACGGACGTCACAGAATAGATAGCTTTCAGCATAGCTTTTTAAACTATTTGGGGCTTCCCAGGTGGCATAGTGGTAAAGAATCCCCCTGCCTGTGCAGGAGACTCAAGAGATGGGTTCGATCCCTGAATTGGGACGATCCCCTGGAGGAGGAAATGGCAGCCCTCTCCAGTATTCTTGTCTGGACAATCCCATGGACAGAGGCACCTGGAGGGCTACAGTCCAAAAGGTCACAAAGAGTTGGAAATGACTGAACAACTGAGCGCATAAGCAATGAGAACCTGGTGTTTAGCACAGGGAACTCGATTCAATTCTTTAGTGACAAAGAGTGGGTATACGCGAACATAGAGGTGATTCACTTCGCTGTACGGCAGGAACTAACGCCACATCGCAAAGCAACTATACTCCAATAAAAACTAGAAAAAAATAATAAAGTTAAGGAAGGCTGAAGGTACAGGAAACTATAATTCCCTGGAGGCAACATGCACGTGAAAACTGAGAAAGAAAACTCTAAATACTCTGAGGCTGAGGAAAGGGTTCACTGAGCGGGGAAGCAAGAAAGGAAGAAAGAAAGGCTACACATGAGTCCTTGGGGACAAATAAACAAGAAATATGCAGCAAATAAAGATCAACATGTGCCATTTAAAAAAAAATTACTTTTCTGGATCTTGCTACCTTAACAACAATTGGCTGCGTCAGGTCTTGGCTGCAGCCTGTGAACTCTTGGTTGCGGCACGTGGGCTCTAGTTCCCTAACCAGGATGGAACCTGGGCCCTCTGCATAGGTAGCGCTGTATCTTAGCCTCTGGACCACCAGGGAAATCCTTGGGTTTTTCTCTTAATGCTGTATGGTTTCTGGGAATTCCCTGACAGTCCAGTGGTCAGGGGGACTTCCCAGGTGGCTAAGTGGGTAAAGAATCCGTCTGCCATGCAGAAGACACAGGAGATGGGGGTTTGATCCCTGGGTCAGGAAGATCCCCTGGAAAAGGGCATTGTAACCCACTCCAGTATTGTTGCCTGGAGAATCCCATGGGCAGAGGAGCCTGGCGGGCTGCGGTCCACGGAGTTGTGAAGAGTTGGCCACGACCACAGTGACTGAGCGCACACGCGTGTGCACACCACGGTTAGGACTCAGCACTTCCACGTAGGAGCCTGGGCTCAACACCTGGTTGGTGTTGGACCCTCCAGCTGTGCAGGGCAGCCAAAAGTGAAAAAAGAAACTCGGAATGGCTTCTGACATGAAAAAGCAGGGAAAAAAGTATGAAGAGTGTGCTGACTAAATAGGCAACTATTAAGAGCCTCTCATAGGGACTTCCCTGGTGGTCCAGTGGCTAAGACTCTGAGCTCCCAGTGCAGGGGGCCTAGGTTTGATCCCTGGTCAGGGAGCTAGATCCCACATGCTATAATTAAGACCCAGAGCAGCCAAATAAATAAAAAATAAAAATAAAAAAATAAAAGCCTCCCATAAATATAGCTCTTTTAAAATACTATCTTCTTTTTTCTGTTATCTGATTATAAAAGAATTACACACACATTGTAGACATTCTGGGAAAACATGATAAGGAGAATAAAAATTATCCAAAATCCCACCACTCAGAAATTACCACTGTTTTCCTTTTGAAATATTCCTTCTAATCTTTCCCACCTCGGTGTGTGTGTGTACATAAAAATACTGGGATACTGTTTTATTTGTGATTTGGTATCATTTTGCTAAAATAACATGATTAATCTTCATAAATTTAGATTGACACCATAATATATCATATAGTGTAAAATCATCTGAGGGGCTTTCCTGGTGGTCCACTGGTTAAGAATCCACCTGCCAATGCAGGGCACAGGGGTTTGATCCCTGGTTCAGGAAGATCCCACATGCCGCAGGGCAACTAAGCCTGTGTGCCTCAACTACTGAAGCCTGTGAGCCTAGAGCCCGTGCTCTGGAACATAAGAAGTCACCGCAATGAGAAGCCCGTGCACCATAACCAAGAGTAGCCCTGTCACTGCAACTAGAGAAAGCCTGAGAGCAGCTATAATTAATCAGTTAATTAAAAAAAATCTTTTGGAATTGAAATGTGCAGAATTACAAGGTTAGAAATCAAAGTTCAGGTAATTCAGTTAATTTGCTAGTAAGTTCTATGGACTCCAATGTTATATTTTAAGCCTTCTGACCAAGTACCCCTGATATGAAACTATTAGTATTGAGAACTAGATTTTCATCAACACATGTCATCTTTGAAAGACTCCATTAAAAGTAGAATTCTGAGCAGAGCCAGACTTCTGTGATAACAAAGAATCTAGCACTGAAAACAGAAAAAAACCTACATCTTCTCAACTGTATTGAAAGCCTCTTCTTGTTCTGCTGCTGCTGCTGCTAAGTCGCTTCAGTCATGTCCAGCTCCATGCGACCCCATAGACGGCAGCCCACCAGGCTCCGCCGTCCCTGGGATTCTCTAGGCAAGAACATTGGAGTGGGATGCGATTTCCTTCTCCAATGCATGAAAGTGAAAAGTCAAAGTGAAGTCGCTCAGTCGTGTCCGACTCTTAGCGACCCCATGGACTGCAGCATACCAGGCTCCTCCATCCATGGGATTTTCCAGGCAAGAGTACTGGAATGGGGTGCCATTGCCTTCTCCTCCTTGTTCTGCTAGTAAAACTTCAATTCTGAACAAGGGAAGAGAGCAAGCCTCATCTGACAGAATCCTGAATATCTAGAAAATCACACAGGAGAGGAAACAGTTCTATTTTATCTAAATGACAGTGATGGAAAAACGGCATAATTGGAACCAACTTCTCTGACCAGCACAGACTCATGTGTTTTAGATTCAAGCAGAGACAATATAATAGAACCTGCTGAAACTACTGGAAACATTGATCCTAGAATCTGTATTGTCAATTTAAGAAGCAAACTATCACACTGCAAATGTGAGTGATCCTATTAAATAGGAATATGAGCACAGTCAGAATAATCATAATTATGGAGTTTTCTTATTTTTTTAATTTTTAAAAGTTTATTTTATTTTTTTGGCCGTGCCATGCAGCATGTGGTATCTTAGTTCCCTGTCCAGAGACTGAACTTGTATGCCCCGCAGCAGCAGCTCAGAGTCTTAACCACTGGACTACTAGAGAAGTCTCCTATTTTTCAAAAGAGCAGAGCAGTTGGTTCACTGGCAAATATTTTCTGAGCTCTACTCTGTGCACAGCACTCTGAGAGGCATCTGGCCCCCAGGGACTCGCGACCCCTAGAGAAATAAAACGCAATTACAGGAACAGGGAATAAGCCAACAGACCCGGAGTCAGTGGCTAACCTTCTGGATGACATTTCTCTGATTTTCGTCAAAAATCGTTAACTAGAAAGTTACTTAAAATAGTGTCATCAAGTTTCTGCCATCAAACTCTATTTGATATCCTTTTTCTTCAAGATTTCAGGATAAAATATTTATTTTTTTAGTCAAAAGATAAGGTAAGATAATGAGAGTTGACTGGAGGAAAAGCATTCATGAGAGTTTTTAATAGCAGTGATGTGAAAACACACAGCCTGGCTTAGATGCAGCTTTGCTTTAAAAATAAGTCATACTATACACATACCTGTGGCTGATTCATGTTGAGGTTTGACAGAAAACAACAAAATTCTGTAAAGCAATTACCCTTCAATTAAAAAATAAATTAATTTTAGAAAATAAGTCATATCAAAATTAGTGGGCAAAATAAAATTACTTGAAATGAGATCTAAGAGGCAGCTTATGCTCCCCCATCGAGGACGGAACCTGCGTGGAGTTCAGGGAACCCGCAGGAACTCCTACAGAGGAAGTGCATGTCTTAACCTCTAGACCTCCTGGGAAGTCCCCAAAATAAATATGCTTGACTGTGATGGTTGGTCCATGGATCAACAAATGTGGTAAAATGGCCTAGAACTACACCTGCACATAGTACAATGTCATTTGTCCTGGTCTAAATATTGTACTATATAAGACGTAACCACAGAGCGACACTGGGTGAATGGTCCATGGGACTCTTTCTGTACAATTTCTGCAACTTTTTATAAGCTTATATTTTAAAAGGTTTAAGAATTACCTATTGCATTTCGACTCTTGGATGTATCATAAAGACCCTTACTCCTTGGAAGAAAAGCTATGACAAACCTAGACAGCTTATTAAAAAAGTAGAGATATCACTTTGCCAGCAAGGTCTGTCTAGTCCAAGCTATGGTTTTCCTAATAGTCATGTATGCTCATCAGAGTTGGACCGTAAAGAAGGCTGAGTGCCAAGAACTGATGCCTTAGAACTACGGTGTTAGAGAAGACTCTTGAGAGTCCCTTGGACAGCAAGGAGATCAAACCAGTCCATCCTAAAGGAAACCAACCCTGAATATTCACTGGAAGCACTGCTGCTGAGGCTGAAGCTCCAATACTTTGGCCACCGGATGCAAATAGCCGATTCATTGGAAAAGACCCTGATACTGGGAAAGACAGGGCAGGAGGAGAAGAGGGTGCCAGAGGATGAGATAGTCGGATGGTATCACTGACTCAATGGACATGAGTTTGAGCAAACTCCAGGAGACAGTGAAGGACACAGAAGCTGGGCATGCTGCAGTCCCTGGGGTCGCAAAGAGTTGGACACAACTTATGAACTAAACAACAACAATAATAAAGCCACGAAAATATATAAAGTCACAAAATATATTTGAACTCATGGCAAGGTACTTATTTGAAACATGGTGAAAGCCCTCCTCTATAAACATGAATGTAAATCTTGAGTCTCTTCCTTATTATCTGACAGGAGAGCTTTCTGATTTCCGACCAAGTTCCCTACAATTCAGTTAACCTGGAGGAAAGAGGCAACGGACCAGATGATCTGCATAAAGTGGGCAGCATGTGGAAATAGCCCTACACGAATGCTGCCCAATCAAGCTGCACGAAGTGAGCGCTCAGTTATCATCAGCATCGTTATTCCAGTAGCTCTCCCCTGTGCTCGCTCATCAAACCCAGCTCCCCTGAGGTCATTTCTAAATGGCTCCATCTCCAATATTTCCAAAAAGGCTTCAACTTTTCATTTTAAAATAATTATAGATTCATAAGAAGTTACAACAATAATACAGAGATATCCCCTGAAACACTTACCCAAGTCCTCGTAATATAACTTTAGTACTAGAAAATTGACATTGGGACAATCTTCAGGTTTTATTTGGGGTTTTTACATCCACTCATGTGTGTGCAGTTCTGTGTAATTTTATCACATGTATGTAACCACCATGACAATCTAGACACGGAATTGCTCCATTATCCTTAAAGATATGCTACTCTGTACAGTCATACCAAACATCCTCGCTCTGCTGCTGCTGCTGCTGCATTGCTTCAGTCGTGTCTGACTCTGTGTGACCCCATAGACGGCAGCCCACCAGGCTCCCCTGTCCCTGGGATTCTCCAGGCAAGAACACTGGAGTGGGTTGCCATTTCCTTCTCCAATGCATGAAAGTGAAAAGTGAAAGGGAAGTCGCTTAGTTGTGTCTGACCCTCAGCGACCCCATGGACTGCAGCCTACCAGGCTCCTCCATCCATGGGATTTTCCAGGCAAGAGTACTGGAGTGGGTTGCCATTGCCTTCTCCCCATCCTCGCTCTAACTCCTGGCAATGAGGAGTCTGCTTTCCATCTCTGTAATCATATCATTTCAAAAGTTATTTGAAGACATGCAGTATATAACCTTTTGACGTCTTTTTTCACTCAGCATGATGCCTTTGAAATCCATCCAACATCTTGGAGGGATCAATAGTTTGCTCTTTTTAAAAAAATTTTATTATGGAGCAGTATTCCATTCCAATCGTGGTTTACCAAGGGAATCTGAGAATCAATTCAGCATTTAGGGAAGGAAAGCTTCCTTCATGAAAAAATACATATATATTTATATATTAAATATATATATGTATAAAACTATGTAGGCTTGGCTACAAAGTTCATTTGGATTCTCTATAAGATGTTACAGAAAAGCTCAAATGAGCTTTTTGGCCAACCCAATACATGTAGATACATTTGCATGAATTTCTATGTAAATTTCATATGGCCACGACAATAGGAAGGGCCACACATGACCTTGCTTGAGGACAGCCTGCCTGTGTCCTTTCCTCTGCAGGACCCTGATCTGTAGTGAACATTCCTCTCCACCAATCAACCGAATTATTTCGCCCAGCAAATCATGCTTCCTGGAGTTCCTATTTTGAGGTATAAGGCAGGAATGGCAGGTAAAACTGGGACCTCTGGGCTTTCAAATACGTTTTCGGTAAAGGACTGTGCCGTTTGTAGTTCTCAGTTGCCAGGGCAACAGTATTAGGTGCTGGAGAAATGGACCACGGACTGAATGGCTCGATGACAGGCTGTGTCTACAGTTTCTCCATTGTCCAGGAGGACTCTGTGGCCAGCTACTGAATTATTCTAACCCATATATAAACATTTCTGTAAACTTTGTGGCTATCTAGAGAAGGAGAGATAATCTTTTGACAAATAATTTTTTGAATAGACAATATATAAGATGGTTGTACCAAAAAAAAAAAATTGAAGGAACCAGGAAAAAAAATTGTCTTTCTAGATCTCACACCTTTAATTAATTCCTAGGAAAAGGCAATAGGTCTGACACTCAAATCCTGTCTTTCAGCACCCCCAGAGAACTTTTTCATGGTGTACAGGCCAATGAAAATAGTTCAGTTTTCATTTTCTGAAGGTGATTTTTACCTGAGATAATTTGACGTTACCACGTCTAAGAGTAAATGCAATACATAAAAAAGAAAATTTACAAGTAGTCTTACACCTAAGGGCCAAAATTACCTACGATTTTCTTCACTATTAGGTCACCATCTATTATTTAAGGCTCTACCTGGACTGCTCAACACAGTAGCCACTGGCTACATGTAGCTTTTAGGATAAAATCAAATTTAAAATTCAGTTCTTCAGTCACACTGGCCACATCGCAAGCACTGAACTGGTAACTCGTTGGACATTGAGAATATAGACCATTTCATCACAACAGTACATCAGATTGACAGCTCTACTCTGAACCAATTTGAAAGGAATTTGTAACACCCTACACTACAGTCCTCAATGATCACATCTCCCCCAGCCAGCAAAAGTGGGGCATCCAATTGGGTCACCTTAAATGAAGTTTTCACCAATTTCAGAATCTTATCCATGAGCCTCTTCCCATGCCTATCAGAAGCCCAGGTATTATTGCATTTCAGTGGCTCCAGGTAGCGGATGCCACCTCCGAGTCCCATTACCTTGGATCCCATCCTGCTTGGAAGAGACCGGATTGTTAGCAATTATTCCACTTGAACCATTCAAAGCCTGCTCCCCAGTGATGTATGCTCCCTCGGCGTGTGATGCTGGATAGCAACGTACGAGGTGATTCTATCTCGATGGGCGGAGCAGTATTCATAATTTATAGCTGCATCCTATGGCCACCCACCTGCAGGCACAGGGCTGCTGGGGAGCGATAAGAGCTGGCAACCGGACCTCCTTCGAGATTACGTTACAGCTATTGCTCATCTCTGATTAGTCACTTACACTCCTGACAGGTCACCGTCAGGTCCCAGATGAGCTCCGCTTAAAAAGAGAAAAGAAGTAAAAATTCTCTCGACTTGATCCAGCTCAGCAGAACTCTTGGAACCCTGTCTTGTCTCCTTTTGGAAAACTTTGCGTCCTCCAACTTCAGGGAAGCAAGGTGACAGGGTGACTTCGAGATCCACAATACGGAGATGCTGGCTATCCCAAGATTTTTTCTATTTTCATTTTATTAATTTTCAGAAGTAAATAGAATGCACGTGTGCCTCATTAAAAAATATATAATGTTCAGATATCTATGGAACAGAAACAGGCTCAAGGACACAGAGAACAGACTTCTGGTTGCCAAGGGGGAGGGAGTCGGGAAGGGAAGGATTGGGAGTTTGGGGTTAGCAGGTGCACTGTTACATATGGTTTGCTCACAGTGTAGCAGGGTCAGGACCAGGGTGTGATAAGTGTCTCAGGGTGCACAATTTAAGAGGGTGTCAAAAAACTCAGTAATTGCCTCAATCAGCTGGGGCCATCATAACAAAATACCACAGGCTAGGTGGCTTCAACAGCAGAAATTCAACTTCACTGTCTCTCCACTTTTTATACTATGAGTGCGTATGCTAAGTCACTTCAGTCATGTCCATCTCTTTGCGACGCTATGGGCTGTATCCTGCCAGGCTCCTCTGTCCATGGGATTTCCCAGGGAAAAATACAGGAGAAGGCTGCCATGTTCTCCTCCAAGGGCTCTTTCCAACCCCAGGGTCAGGCCCACATCTCTGTGTCTCCTGCATTGGTAGGTTGGTTCTTTATCACTAGCAGCACCTGGGAAGTCCCCTTTTCACTTTTTCACTCTATCCAGGCCCTCAAAGGATTGGGTGATGGCCATCCACGTTGCTGAGGGCTCAGTGGCAAAGAAGCTGTCTGCAAATGTAGAAGAGGCAAGTTTGATCCCTGGGTCAGGAAGAACCCTTGGAAGAGGAAATGGCAACCCACCCCAGTGTTCTTGCCGGAGAATCCCATGGACAGAGGAGCCTGGCAGGTTATAGTCCATGGGGTCTCAAAGAGTCAGACATGACCTAGCAACTAAACAACAACAACCAATTCAAATACTAATCTCTTCTGGGAACACTCTAACGGAGCCAGGAATGACATTTACCACATACCTGGGCATCCCTTAGCCCTGGCAAGTTGACACATAAAATTAACCATCACGCCTGATAAGAATTTTCTCAGTCAAATATGAATAACCTGATTTTGCAGAGTAGTAAAATATATATTTGAGAATCCAAGTAACTCGCCAAGGTCAAGGTCACACAGCTTGTAAGTGGTGCAGAGGTAGACACGCAAGCCAGTATCCTTAGCCACTGTGGCCGATGCTGGGAAAAGGTACCCAGTTCTCATTTAGCAGGTTCTGGCATAATCAGAGCAAAAACCCTCTCATTGTTTCTTTCTCTATTCTATTCTGGTACCCTTGGGCTACATTTAAGGGGTGGCACCAGCATTTTACAACCATCTTAGTAAACACGGAATCAAGCTAGAATCCTTGGTGGGCCCTGAATCCAGGGGGAGATTTTTTTGAGGTACGGAATATCTTCCAACAGACTGCATATTGACAGAAAGGAGGAAAACTGTATTGCAAAAGCCAAAAGTTCACTCAGGTTTTTCCATAAGATGTTATGGAAAGGAACTTTTTGGCCAACTCAATAATTATACAGTGGAGAAATCAGACTGGCACCTCTGCTGGGGGGCGAAAGGTAGCATCACCAACAAGGAGCAAACGAACATGGTGAACCCTCCGATTTGACTCCCTGAGAAAGCAACACTGCCTCTGCAACAATGTGGACCAGAATGTATAACTGGAATCGAATCGCCAGGAAACATCAGCCAAACACATAAGACAAACAAGGGTCTATTAATCAAACAGGGTGAGAGGGACTGTATTCTTCCTAAATGTCAATGTTACCAAACCCAGGGAAGGCTGCGAAAAAGTTCCAGATTAAAGAAATCTAAAGAGACCTGACAACTAAACACGAAATCTGACCCTCGATTAAATCCTGCACTGGAGAGGAAAAGATGATAGAAGGAAATCATTTCAGGACTTCCCTGGTGGGCCAGCAGCTGAGACTCTGCGCTCCCGATGCAGGGGGCCCAGGCTCACTCGCTGGTCAGGGAACTAAGATCCCACGTGCGGCAACTAAGAGTTTGCATGAAAGTGAAGGTGAAAAGTGAAAATCACTCAGTTGTGTCTGACTCTTTGCAACCCCATGGACTATACAGTCCATGGAATTCTCCGGGCCAGAATACTGGAGTAGGTAGCCTTTCCTTTCTCCAGGGAATCTTCCCAACCCAGGGATTGAGCCCAGGTCTCCCACATTGTAGGCGGATTTTTTACCCGCTGAGCTACCAGGGAAGACCCAAGAGTTCCCACACGCTGCAACGAATATGGAAGATCCTGCATGCTACAGTTAAGACCCAGCATAGCCGAATAAATAAATATTTAAAAAGAAGAGAAAATGACTTTGAGGTAAAGGGAACACCAAGGATAAAGCAAATGGGATGAACTTCTCCCAATAAGGGAATCTGGGTGAAGGGTATATGGGTCTTCTTTGCACTGTTCTTATTCTTTTATGTAAGTTTCAACATTAAGAACAAAAAGAAAAAAGCGACATAAAACCATTCTTCCTTTTGACTCTAGGTTTGGTTTCAGTATGTTTCTGATAATTATAAGGCTGACTATATTGGTTGTATTCCTAAAGAACTTCCTCAAGACCCTTTTAGTGTTCTGGCCACTGAATTCCATTGCGGGAAATGAAATTCAGTCCCATATATTCAGTTCCCTACATACGCCTTGACCAATTCTTGGGACACCAGTTGTGTGTCCTACGATTCGACTCCATGCTGACACTATTTGCCCACAGGTAACGTCAGATGCCATAGGTTAGGGGTTCGGTCCTATAAGACTGCCCACCCCCAGCCCCCAAGGCTGATGCCAATCCAAGTCCAGGTTGTTACCTGTACTTCTAGCCAACTAGCTATAAACTGGAGGTTCCTGCAACCCCCTCCTGTGGTTCAGTTAACTTGCTAGTGTGGCTCACAGAATTCAGAGAAACCTATTATGTACTAGATCACTGGTTCATTATAAAAGAACATAATTCAGGGAACAGCCAGATAAAAGGGCACGGTATGTGGGAAGGCAGCATGGCGTGCCACTCCTCTCTCTCCAAATCTCCACGTGTTTGCCAATCTGGAAGTTCTCTGATCCCTGTCCTTTTCGGGTTTCTATCAAGGCTTCCTTACACAGGCATGACTGTGCCAATTAAGGAAGGCTGCTCACTACCCAGTTCTATAATAATTAAGTCACTAGTCCCTGTAGTTGCTACCTTTCAACACACCCTGAAAGGAATTCAGGGCAGAGATCAGAAATGAGGCATTCTGTGCTCTGGGAAAACTGGCAAAACATACCTTCAGTTAGATATTTTCAGGAGAAAGTTTGTGTGTTCCTGAACTTCATACTTAGACAAGCACTAAAACCGTTAATCAAGGTATCTGTTTTTTGTGACCTTCCACTGGGACATGGGCTTGAATTCAGTATCCTTAGCTGAAATCACACATACGCTGATGTCCCCTTATACCTCTTTGGAATAGTTTCTCAGAGTCTCTGAAAGGCTGTCTCCCAGGCTAGAGTCTTTATTCAGTAAAGACACTTGAATATACTCCACTCACAGCTTTTACATTGTACCTTTTCCCCCCAAGTTGACAATTGATTAAATCATTGGCCAATGGAGACTGATTCAGCTTCAGTTCAGTTCAGTTGCTCAGTTGTGTCTAACTCTTTGCAAACCCATGGACTGCAGCACACCAGGCTTCCCTGTCCGTCACCACCTACTAGAGCTTACTTAAATTAAGGTCCATTGAGTCGGTCATGCCATCCAACCATCTCATCCTCTGTTGTCCCTTTCTCCTCCCTCGTTCAATCTTTCCCAGCATCAGGGTCTTATCCAATGAGTCAGTTCTTCACATCAGGTGGCCAAAGTATTGAAGTTTCAGTTTCAGCATCAGTCCTTCCAAAGAATATTCAGACTGATTTCCTTTAGGTTTGACTGGTTGGATCTCCCTGTGGTCCAAGGGACTCTCAAGAGTCTTCTCCAACACCACAGTTCAAAAGCATCAATTCTTCAGTGCTCAGCTTGCTTTATAGTCCAACCCTCACATCCATACATGACTATTGGCAAAACCATAGCTTTGACTAGACGGAACTTTGTTGGCAAAGTAATGTCTCTGCTTTTTAATATGCTGTCTATCCAGCTTACCAGCCCCTCTTCTGTCCCTAGAGAGGGAAGGTGGGTGCAACCAGCCCCATCCACAGGTTCATCTCCAAATGCACCTCATTAACATAAAAATATACTTTCTAAAACTTATAACACTTAGGAAATTCCAAGGATTTGTGAGCCAGGAATCATGGGTGAAGACCAAATATATATATTTCTTATAAATCACAATATCACATCCAAATTGTTTTAACTATTTAACTTTCTTTGTACTTTTCTTTGTTGGCAAGACAAAATGAAAAACAAAAAAAATTCCTCCTCCTTCCTACCCACTCCCAACAGGCAAAATTATATCTAAAACTTACTTCTTATCCAAATGTTCTTGCTTGTCTCCTGGCCTTCACAGTAACCAGTGCAGTGCCAGGCACAGAAGTACCTCAAGATACCACTTGATAGACTCAAAATTCTCTAAATCTAAGGTGTGAGTAACATCTGGAAGTAGGATATGATCAACAAAGAACCTAGTCACACTGTGTGGGAACAATGACAGACTTTATATTGGGGGGCTCCAAAGTAACTGCAGATGGTGACTGCAGCCATGAAATTAAAAGACACTTACTCCTTGGAAGGAAAGTTAGACAGCATATTAAAAAGCAGAGACATGACTTTGCTGACAAAGGTCCATCTAGTCAAGGCAATGGTTTTTCAGTGCTCATGTATGGATGTGAGAGTTGGACTGTGAAGAAGGCTGAGCGCTGAAGAATTGATGCTTTTGAACTGTGGTGTTGGAGAAGACTCTTGAGAATTCCTTGGACTGTAAGGAGATCCAACCAGTCCATCCTAAAGGAGATCAGTCCTGGGTGTTCACTGGAAGGATTGATGTTGAAACTGAAACTCCAATACTTGGGCCACCGGATGCAAAGAACTGATCATTGGAAAAGACCCTGATGCTGGGAAAGATTGAAGGCAGGCGGAGAAGGGGATGACAGAGGATGAGATGGTTGGATGGCATCACCGACTCAATGGACATGGGTTTGGATGGACTCTGGGAGTTGGTGATAGACAGGGAGGCCTGGCGTGCTGCAGTTCATGGGGTCGCAAAGAGTTAGACACAACTGAGCAACTGAACTGAACTGTATGGATGTGAGAGTTGGACTATAAAGAAAGCCGAGCACCAAAGAAATGACGCTTTTGAACTGTGGTGTTGGACAAAACTCCTGAGAGTCCCTTGGACTGCAAGGAGATCAGACCAGTCAATCCTAAAGGAAATCAACCCTGAATATTCTTGGGAAGGACTGATGCTGAAGCTCCAATACTCTGGCTACCTGATCCAAAGAGACAATTCACTGGAAAAGACCCTAGTGATGGGAAAGGTTGAAGGCGGGAGGAGAAGGGAGCAACAGAGCATGCGATGGCTGGGTGGCATCACCAACTCAATGGACATGAGTTTGAGCAAGCTCTGGGAGTTGGTTATGGACAGGGAAGCCTGGCGTGCTGCAGTCCGTGGGGCTGCAAAAAGTCGGACATGACTTAGCAACTCAGTAGCAACAGCAAGAATGTGGCCAATAAAGAACCTAGTCATACTGTGTGAAATATGGTATGTCAGAGATACTGATCCTGTCTTTATTTACATTTTTGGTGTTTTATTCATCACTGGAGTTTTTGCATTGATTTTTAAAAAATATTACTTATCCTGACTATTGACAGTTTTGGCAGTCATTTAATTTTACACCGTTGCCTCATCCTAGTTCCAGACCTGCTGATATCCAAAGTTCATTGATTAAAAAAAAAAAAAAATCAGCAGCAAACAGAAAAAAAGCATTAGAGAATTTCGGTATGGTTATGTATCTAGTAGGTTTATTCCCTACACTAACCTGTGAGATAGATCCTGTTATTGTTCCTGAAACAAGGCACAGAGGAGATAAATAACTTGCCCAAAGTCACAAAGCCAGAAAGTCAGCTATAGCACCTGGTTCTTCTATATTCCACATTGTCTTCAAAATGTTTGCTTTATGAAACATGATTAAGCCAAAATATCACAGCAACTTGGGTTAGTAACAGCTTGAAATGATCTTTTAAGAGTCAAGTAATTATCATGACTGATTTTTCAAACATGCTATGAAAATGAAGTTGAAAAGATGTAAAATACACACTAACCTGGGGAGTCACCTTTGTTTTGGAATTAGACCGTGGGCCTCTTGTATGGGGGCAGCAAGCCTGGCATCGCTTCTGTCGAGCTTTTTGGGGGAACGGTGAATAGGACTTCTTTTCAGGGAGAAATACAGCCAAACACCTCATATATAATCATCTAAAAAGTGAATTGAGGGGCTTCCCTGGTGGTCCACTAGCTACAATGCCACGCTCCCAGTGCAGGGGGCCCAGGTTCGATCCCTGATCAGAAAACTAGATCCCACATTTCACAGCTAAGACCTAGAGTAGCCAATTTTTTTAAAGTAAATTAAGAAGTGCTAGGACCGAAGCCACCAGATTAAGGTCCATGGAATGTTTTCAATGAATAATTTGTATCAGGGGCATGGTTTTTGAGGCTCTAGCCTACTATATTCCCCCCTCAGTTGGCTAAGAAATAAAGCCACTTTTTCTTTTTCATCCATAAAAACCAAAAACCAAAAAAAGAGTTTTATCATGATTTGAGCAAAGTGTTTTCCTGTAAACTAGAGACCATAGGGTTATGTTTTTTTCTCTCTTGCAAAAGGGCAATTTTCCCCAGTCAAGAGACACATGGGGACTGATTTTGGAGTCATCAACACGTTCTAAGGTCTTCCCTTGTGGTTCAGCTGGTAAAGAATCTGCCTGCAATGCGGGAGACTTGGGTTCAATCCCTGGATTGGGAAGATTCCCTGGAGAAGGGAAAAGCCGCCCACTCTAGTATTCTGGCCTGGAGAATTCCGTGGACTGTACAGTCCATGGGGCCGCAAAGAGTCAGACACGACTGAGTGACTTTCACCAACAGGTTCTACATACGCTGAAGGCAAACAGTACCTATACTTGTAGACATTAACTGCCAGTCTGTAGTTACTTCATTTTCTTCTTCATCAGTAAATATTCATCGAGCGTCCACAGAACAAAAACTCAGGAAGATCTGTGACAAATCCCTGTACTTTATATGGTGACTCTGCCATCAAAAGACATAGTACCAATCCTGACATGTCTCCTGGAAGACAAAAGATTTCAGAAGAAGTTTCAAACAGCAGAGGGTGGCAGAAAATCTTTATCAGGTTAAGCTGTGTGTCTGCTATAGAACTACAGCTTTTTTTTTTTTTTTTTTAGTTTTTCCTCCAAATATGAAAATGTTTTGTTTCAAAAACACAGCAATTGACAGAACGCCACAGTGACTACCCATATACCCACTACCCAGGTTCAACCATTGACACTTCACTCTGTTTCATCATGTAGCTATCCATCAATCCATTTGGGGTGTTTGGTAGTTGCTGAGTCGTATCTAACTCTTTGCAACCCCTGGACTATAGCCTGCCAGGCTCCTCTGTTCATTAAATTCTCCAGGCAAGAATCCTGGAGTAGATAGCCATTCCCTTCTCCAGGGGATCTTCCCAATCCAGGAATCGAACCCAGGTCTTTGGAGTGTTTGCTGGTACCTTTAAAAAATAAATTGCAAACTTCAGTATGCTTCCCCCTGAATATTCCAGCAAGTGCGTCCATATCTAGAGCTCAAGCTTCATTAAGAGTTCCTTTCTTTTCTTTTGTGTTAAAATGTGCATTCAATGAAATGAAATGGACACATTTAAATGTACTAGGAGCTGTGTTTTGACAATTAGATACCCAAACTGCTAGAAGTGATAAAATACAGTTGTTGTCCCTGAAGAACGGTGGGTCCAGGGGCTGGGGGAGGCGATGGGGAACTGGTGCTCAGTAGGAACAGAGTTTCAGCAGAGCTATACTATTGAACAAAAGCAACATATCCTCAGCTTTGAAACAGAAGCTACACTCTACACTCGAGAGCAGAAGGGGGAAGTCATTGCAGGGGGACTGAAGGAAATGACCCCTGCTACGTCCATCCATTCCCATCTCGTGAAATTCTATCCTGACTTTTTTCCTAAAAGATGTAGAAAGTTCTCCTGAGGAGGCCGAGCACAAAGGACTTCTAATAATTTTCCTTCCAGGGTGGTCTGCCTTTTCCCCAAGAAGCTCTTGGCTCTGAGGAGGGCCCAGACGTCGCGTCTGGTTGTTGGGCCAGGTGTCTGGGGATTTCAGAGATTCCCACCCTGCATGGGCACGCACTCTCTCAAGAGAGATGACCCAGGCTACCACTCCCTCAAGAGAGATGACCCAGGCTACCACTCCGAACTTCTGCCTCCTGTGGAAACTGGTCCTCAAGGCCTTCTGAAGTCAACTGAGGTCAAGAAGGAATTATTTGCCATGTTGGATTGTTAAAATATTATAAAAGGTATTATCTGCCATCTTGGATCATTAAGATCCAAGACAGCTGAGATAGCTGAAAACTCTAAAAATCAACAGGAGACAGATACTCCTGCAAATTTTCTAAAATGGATTTCCTACCTCAGATACCAACTGTTGGACAGTTTAACAATATCGGGATAATAATGAAGAAACACTGAAGTGGATGATAGGTGAAGGATTATTTCACAGTAAATTAGAAAAATAAACAAAAAAAGGGGGCCCTTTCAACCAGGAAAGTTTATCCGTGGCCTGATGCCATGCCCAAAGCAATATTTAAATGATACTTAAGTGAGCAGTCTGTCAAATTATGTCCAGTATTATCATATTCATTAATTTTGAAAGAAAAACTTGTACGTTAAACAAACAAACAAACAACACTCTGACATACACAGAGACTGTCCCAATCCAGTGATTATTTTTGGTTTAACAACCCGAGATGACAACTGTAAAGCTAGGTGAAACGAAGGGATGAAAATAGTGTGATTTCCTGGAAATCCCACAATGCAATTTCACTTTGAACTTGCTAGCAAATATCCAGGCATGATCTGCATGCAAGTGGGTGGCGCTTTGTTCTAGAACGATGGGTCCCAATTAAAAATAATGAGGCTTGTCTCCAGCCGCCAGACCCAATTAGAGATAATCAGGAGTGATAGCTCCAGAAATAGATTCATTTTTCTCTGATAGACGAATTGGGACAGGGGTCTTGCTAGGGGTCACTGGGATAGTCCTGGCAACAAAGCATGGGTCACTCAGGCTTAAGAAGCCCATACGAATCCAGTTATTAAATAAGGAAGTAGGAATAACCCCGTACATCGCTCATTCATCAGCCACTTACAACCCAGCACGTTCAGATCTACGTTGTTAGCCAAACAGGGTGACTACTGACATTAAAACCTTTTTAATAATGACCATATCATTTAAATGATTGCTTAAAAAAAAATAATGAAACAGCACATATGTGGTTAACGTCACATGTCTGTGAATGTTTATGCGCAAGGGTGTATGAGTGCAAAGAGTAGCGAATGAACAGCAAATACAGGTGCACGCATTTGCACTTCTGAATAATTGTAGATTTGCAGAAAAGTGGCAAAGATGGTACAGAGAGTTGTTGTATAACCTTCACCTAGTCTCTCTCTTCTCTAGCTCCTTGGATAGCAAGGATATCAAACCAGTCAATCCTAAAGGAAATTGACCCTCAATATTGAAATCAACCCTCCAATATTCTATCATGGGGAGGACTGATGCTGAAGCTCCAATACTTCGGCCACCTGATGCAAAGAGCCAATTCATTAAAAAGACCCTGATCCTGAGAAAGAGTGAAGGCAGGAGGGAAAGGGGGCAACAGAGGATGAGATGGTTGAATGGCATCCCTGACTCAATGGACGTGAGTTTGAGCTAACATCATTAGACAGCAAAGGACAAGGAAACCTGGAGTGCTGCAGTCCATGGGGCACAAAGAGTCAGACCCGACTTAGTCACTGGATAACAAGAAGCCTCTCTCAGTGTTAATATCTTCTGTAACCTGGCACGTCTATCACAACTAAGAAATGAAGCTAACCTTACCATCAACTAGACTTACTAGCCTGGGACTGGAAGAAGAGAGATTAAGACGGTGTGATGGGGTTGAAGGAGGGGGACAGGGCTGCTGCAGGAAGTGATGTAGAAACATACAAACTGCTGGGCCCCCCGGGAAGCGGGGCAATGATGAAACCGCTCACCAGATGGAAGAGATCACCTGGACAGGTACAGACAGGCAAGCAGTTTGTGCCCAAGGTGTCTGATTACCCTCTTCCAGCAAAAGCTGATTCGAACTGACAGGTACTCAGCACAGAAATGCTTTCCAGACAGCGTCCTTGCCCTGTAATGAAGAATAGTCATCAAGGATACAGATGTCTCGTGTAAGCCTTCAAGAAGAGAACTAAGACATTCTCAGGATGATCCATTTGAAAAGATTCAGCGAGAATCCATCATCTTCACCCCTGGTTCCCTGAGCAAGATTTAAAACTCTAATGAAATGACTTTAACATGTTGAAAGGGGTTGTGGACTTCCGTGGTGGTTCAGTGGTTAAGAATTTACCTGTCAATGCAGCAGACCATGGGTTTGATCCCTGGTCTGGGAAGTTTCCACATGCCAAATACAGTTAAGCCTGTGAGCCACAACTACTGAAGTCTGCACCCTGCTGCCGGGGCTCTGCAACAAGAGAGGCCGCCGCAGTGAGAAGCCTGCTCGCCGCAGCTAGAGAATAGCTCCCACTCGCTGCAACTGGAGAAAGCCCACACTCAGCAACAAAAACCCAGTGCAGCCAAAACTAAATAAAATTTTTGTCTGGCAGAACACCACAATATTATAAAGCTATTATGCTGCAACTAAAAAGAAATACATTTAAAATAAAAAAACAAACATTTTTAAAAGAAAAGGGGTTGGGTTTTGCAAACATATCCTAATCATGAGGCAGGGGACAGTTTTTAAAATGTTTGGTAGGTGGGGTTTTCCAAAGATGATCACAGTGGTATCTCCTATTCCACTTGCTCTTCTAGACTGCTCCATTCCCCTATCAAAAGGTGGAGCCTAACTCTTGCCTTGAATCTAGGTGAGCTTGTGATTCACTGTAACCAACAGAATGTGGCAGAAAGGACACTGAGTGGCTTCTGGGGCTAGGTCAAAGACACAGCTGCCATCACAGCAGCGCTGCTGGCCGGCAGCTGCCATGCTGGGTGGAAGCCCAGCTACATGGAGAGGCTACCCGCAGGCCCTCCGGTCAGCAGCCCTAGCCCTCCAGTCTGCTCGCAAGGGGCCAGATGCGAGAGTAAGCGAGTCTTTGGATAGTGTGAGCCCAGCTATCTAATCACTTCCGTCTCAGCATTCCAGTCTTCCCAGCTGAGGACTTGGACATCAAGGAGCCGAGATAAGCCCTCCCCACTGTTCCCTACTGGACGTCATCACCCACAGAACTGGCGAGCATAAGGAAAGCGTGGTTGCTTTACACCACTGAATTTGGGGTGGCTTTTTATTGCCCAACAGCAACCAAAACAATGGGGCATATTCTCTCTTGATTGACCTCCATAATCCGAATCCCAAGACTAGCCAGTCCATTCCATCACCTGTTGAACACAGTGATGACACCCAGGCCTGATGAACTCTCAAACGCAGCAGGAGAACTTCAAGAGCCTTGCTACCCAGGGTCCAGGAACCAGCAGCCCAGCACCACCTGGGAGCACTTAGAACGGTACCGTCTTAGGCCCCACCCCAGACTTACTGAACCAGCATCTGTCTGTTGATAAGACTCCCAGGTTAAAATATGAGTATAGCAGAACACACGGCAGATGCTATGCCCAAAGACCAGTCAGAGTTCCCTCCTCCCTTGCCTCCTATAAAGGATCAAAATGTCAAATACTGGGTGTTCCAGGCTCCCTTGCAGCTAAGGGAGGCCTTACAGGCCACGCTGAGCCAAAGAGCTACAAGTGGGAGCATGAGTTGCCTCAAACACCAGCATGATGAACATTTCCAGACATGTTCTTTTGAACATACGCACAAGTCCTCACAGGAATGTATTCCCTGGAGTGAGACTAGTGGGTCGTCAGAAACACACGTATGTAATTTCATTGCATTCTGCAAAACCTTGTTCAAGAATGATCATAGAAGTCAGTTTGTTTTTCCGTCAACAGTGCCTTACGGCTCCTGTTTCTCTATGTCATTGCCATTCCTGGGTACTTCCGGGTTCTACAATCTTTGCCAGTCTCGTGGGTATAAAGTGGTATTCCATTGCTGTTTACTTTTGTGTTATTGGCTATTTGTGAAGTTAGACAGAATGAGTAACCAGAAATGTTGATTAGCTAGTCAAAGAAACTTTTTCATATGCATGAGTGCATTTCTGGCTCTCTGATCTATTCTGTTTCACTGTTCATTTGTGCTTTCATTATGCCTTAAGAGTGTGAATTAATAAATCGGATTGGAATTTTATCAAATGGTGTAATTAAGGAGAATTGACATAGTCACAGTGTCAAATTATCATATCCAAATCACTAGAGAAATGCAAATCAAAACTACAATGAGATATCAATTCATATTCAGTAGGATGACAATTTTATATATGTGTATCCACACACACACATATATAAAACAGGAACAAGTGTTGGTGAAGACATGGAGAAAGTAGAACCCCTGCAATGCCGCTGGGACTGTAAAGGGGTACAACTGTTATGGCAAACCGTATGGAAGTTCCCCAAAGCGTTAAAAATAGAATTACCATACAATCCAGCAGTTCCACTTCTGGGTATGTCCAAAAGGCTTCAAAGCAGGGATTCAAACAGATATTTGTACACTCATGTTCTTAGCAGCATTATTCAAAATAGCCAAAAGGTGGAAGCAATCTAAATGTCTATTTATGAGTGAATGGATAAACAAAAAAAATGTGGTGTTACACACACACACACATACACATTATTATTAAGCCTTAAAAAGGAAGAAAACGCTGACATATGCTACAACCTGGCCAAACCTTACATACATTATACTGAGTGAAATCAGCCAAATTCAACGGGAGTACAACAAATGAAAACGCTTCTGCACAGCAAAGGAAACTAACAGCGAGATTAAAAGGCAACTAACAGATGGGAGAAAATATTTGCAAATCTCATTTGGAGAAGGGAATGGCTGCCCACTCCAGTATTCTTGCCTGGAAATCCCAGAGACAGAGGAGCCTGGTGGGTTATAGTCCATGGGGTTGTAAAGAGTCAGACACAACTGAGTGACTAACATTAACAACTAACATATCTGATAAGCATTTAATATCCAAAATATACCAGGAACTCATACAACTCACAGCAAAAAAAAAAACAAAACAGAAAAACTCAATTCAGATCAAAAGATCTGAATAAGCATTTTCCCAAAGAAGATATACAGATGGCCAACAGGCAAGTGAAAAGATGCTCACATTATTAATCAGCAGGGAAACAGAAACCCAAACTACAGTGAGCAACCATCTCACACTTGTTAGAATGGCTATCATGAAAAGATTGCTATTGCTGTTTAGCTGCCAAATTGTGTCTGACTCTTTGCAATCCCATGGACTGTAGCTGCCAGGTTCCTCAGTCCATGGGCTTTCCCAGGCAAGAATACTGGAGTGGGTTGCCGTTTCCTCCTCCAGGGGGTCTTCTGGACCCAGGGATTGAACCTGCATCTCAGACGGTAAAGTATCTGCCTGCAATGCTGGAGACCCGGGTTCAATTCCTGGGTCAGAAAGATCCCCTGGAGAAGGAAATGGCAATCCACTCCAGCACTCTTGCCTGGAAAATCCCATAGACGGAGGAGCCTGATAGGCTATAGTCCATAGGGTCGCAAAGAGTCGGACACGACTGAGCGACTTCACTTTCACTTTCTCCTACACTGTAGGCTCTTTTACCACTGAGCCACCAGGGACACCCTAGATAAGAGATAACAAATGCTAGCAAGAGAATAGAACCCTTGTGCGCTGATTGTATGCACAAGAGAATGTAAACTTGTGCAGCCCCTATGGAAAACTGTGGAGATTCTGCAAGAAATTAAAAATAGAACCACTGTAGGAACCAGCAGAAATGGAATCAACAGAAATTGGTTGGTTCTAGGAGTAGAACTGGTTGTCTATCTGAAGGAAACAAAATCCTGTTTTTGTAGAGATATCTGTATTCCCTGTTCATTGCAGCACTATTCACAGAGGCCAAGGTATGGAAACAACCCAAACGTCTACTGACAGATGAATGGATAAACTCAGCATGGTGTGTATACACAATGGAATAGTATTCAGCTTTCGGAAAGAGGAAATCCTGCCATTTTTGACTACACGGATAAAAGTTAGAGGACATTATGCAAAGTGAAACAACTCAAAGACAAATTCTACACAGTATCACTTACATGGGAAAAAATAAAAAGAATTTAAAAAAGAAAGCCAAACTCAAAGAAACTAGAAAGTGGTTGGCAGGAGTTGGGGACTGGGGTTGATAGGGCAAGGTTGGTAAAGGGTACACATTTTCAGCTACATTATGAATAACGTCCGAAGAGCTAATAAAAACATGGTGACTATGGCTGATAACACTGTCTCGTATAACTAAAGATTGACGAAAGTAGATCTTATATTAACCTGGTGGGGGAATCACAATGTGAAAATCACAATGTATATATGTTTATCAAATCATCAACGTTGTATACTTTAAATCTTACGATTGTCAATTATATCTCAAAAAAAAAAAACCAGTCTTGGACTTGTTTTAGTGGTATATAACATTTGCTTATTGACTGAGGTGAGAACACTTAGTGGGAGATCTGGTCTCTTAAATGTTTAACTGTGTGGCACAGTGTTGTTCCACATATTTTACTGGTACACCATCCCACAGACACCTTACCCCATCCTCCACCTTTATAGGCTCCTCTCCCACCAGGAGCCCAGTTCTTTCTCACTGTTTCCCAAATCAGAGAAGATCAGGTGGATAAACAAAGCATTAGTGATTCAACATCTGAATTTTAAAACACCAAAAAGAAATGAGATACAGCATAAAAGAAAGGCTTCATACCACCATGAACAAGCAGAAGAGACACTTCGAGAGAAAAACAGGCAAGTAACTGGACTGCCCTTGTACACAGGGTCTCTCCAAGCATCAGATCCCAGGGAGTGATCCACACACCAGAAGACCCTGCCTGATACTACCAACTTGAATATCTTGGAAAAGAGGAGGAGGAGGAAATCTGCATTTCCTGATTCTGAAAGCTGAAGGCATGTTTGAGTTGTAACAGCTAGTGTTTATCTGTCTGTGTTGCCTGCCAATGCAAGAGACAAGGGTTTGATCCCTGGGTCGGGAAATCTCCTGGAGTAGGAAATGGCACACCACTCTAGTATTCTTGCCTGGAAAATTCCATGGACAGAGAAGCCTGATGGGCTACAGTCCTTGGGGTCTCAGAGAGTCAGACGTGACTGAGTACGCATGTATTTTGCTTTATACTAGGTATCTCATGTAAGTGGAAAGATACAATGTTTGTCTTTTTGTGATGGCTTATTTCATTTAATATATAGTCCTCAAGGTTCATGCTCCAGCAGGTGTCAGAACTTCCTTTTTTTAATTTATTTTAATTGGAGGCTAATTACTTTACAATATTATAGTGGGTTTTTGTCATACATTGACATGAGTCAGCCATAGGTGTATATGTGTTCCCTATCCAGAATCCCCCTCCCACCTCCCTCCCCATCCCATCCCTCAGGGTCATCCCAGTGCACCGGCCCTGAGCACCCTGCCTCATGCATCAAACCTGGACCGGCGAGCTATTTTACATATGGTAATATACATGTTTCAGTGTTATTCTCTCAAATCATCCCACCCTTGCCCTCGCCCACAGAGTCCAAAAGCCTGTTCTTTACATCTGTGTCTCTTTCTATCTCGCATATAGGGTCATTGCTACCATCTTTCTAAATTCCATATATATGCATTAATATACTGTATTGGTATTTTTCCTTCTGACTTACCTCACTCTGTATAATAGGTTCCAGTTTCATCCACCTCACTAGAACTGATTCAAATGCATTCTTTTTAATAGCTGAGTAATATTCCATTGTGTATATGTACCACAGTTTTCTTACCTATTCATCTTCCAATGGGCATCTAGGTTGCTTTCATGTCCCAGCTATTATAAACAGTGCTGCGATGAACACTGGGGTACACGTGTCTCTTTGAATTCTGGTTTCCTCGGTGTGTATGTCCAGCAGTGGGATTGCTGGGTCATAAGGCAGTTCTATTTCCAGTTTTTTAAGGAATCTCCACACTGTTCTCCATAGTGGCTGTACTAGTTTGCATTCCCACCAACAGTGTAAGAGGGTTCCCTTCTCTCCACACCCTCTCCAGCATTTATTGTTTGTAGACTTTTTGATCACAGCCATTCTGACTGGCATGAGATGGTACCTCATTGTGGTTTGGATTTGCATTTCTCTGATAATGAGTGACGTTGAGCATCTTTTCATGTGTTTGTTAGCCATCTGTGTGTCTCCTTTGGAGAAATGTCTGTTTAAGAACTTCCTTCTTTTTTAAGGCTGGATCCTATCGAGTTCTGTTTATCCATTCATCCATCGATGGACACTTGGGTTGCTTCCACCTCTGGGCTATTTTCAAGAAGGCTGTGAACATGGGCGTGACATTTACTTGATTTAAAATAAACTGGGGGTGATTTCAGGTTACCAGAAAAGTTGTAAAGATTATACAGAGAGCTCTTATCCACCCCTCATCCAGCTTCCTCACACTATTTCATAGTCCCAGGGTGCGCTTATCACAACTAAGAAACTGAAGGTGGGACATTTCTATTAACTGTGCTCCAGACTTGATTCAGATTTTACCAGTTTTTTCCACTAGGCCCCTTTCTTCTTCCAGGATCCAACCCTGGAAGCAAACCACACTGCCTTGAGTTATCATCCCAACCCAGTCCCCTCTGATCTGGAACACTTTCTCATTCTTTATTTTTCATGATCTTGCCAGTTTTAAAGGGCATGGGTAAGGTATTTTGTAGAATGGTCTCATCAGTAGACTGATGTTAGAGATTTTAGAAAGAATACCACAGAGGTAAAGATCATATGTGTCCTCTCACCCCATCCCATCAGGGGTTCATGGGATCCACATGTCATCGTTGATGGTAACCTTCATCTCTTGTTTAAGGTTCTAAGTACCCGGGTGCTCTTCTGTGACAGTACTATTTCCCCCCATCTATACACTATTCAGTTCAGTCACTCAGTCATGTCCGACTCTTTGCAACCCCATGAATCGCAGCACGCCAGGCCTCCCTGTCCATCACCAACTCCCAGAGTTCACTCAGACTCACGTCCATCGAGTCGGTGATGCCATCCAGCCATCTCATCCTCTGTCATCCCCTTCTCCTCCTGCCCCTAATCCCTTCCAGCATCAGGGTCTTTTCCAATGAGTCAACTCTTTGCATGAGGTGGCCAAAGTACTGGAGCTTCAGCTTTAGCATCATTCCTTCCAAAGAAATCGCAGGGCCTATCTCCTTCAGAATGGACTGGTTGGATCTCCTTGCAGTCCAGGGGACTCTCAAGAGTCTTCTCCAATACCACAGTTCAAAAACATCAATTCTTCGATGCTCAGCCTTCTTCACAGTCCAACTCTCACATCCATACATGACTACTGGAAAAACCATAGCCTTGACTAGACGGACCTTAGTCGGCAAAGTAATGTCTCTGCTTTTGAATATGCTGTCTGGGTTGGTCATAACTTTTCTTCCAAGGAGTAAGCGTCTTTTAATTTCATGGCTGCAGTCACCATCTGCAGTGATTTTGGAGCCCCCCAAAATAAAGTCTGACACTGTCTGCACTGTTTCCCCATCTATTTCCCATGGAGTGATGGGACCNCAATCTGTAATGGTCAACCTAAAAATGCTCCTCCCCATTTAAAAAATTTCACTAGTTCCTCTACCCTAGTATTGGCTGGCAGTTCCCAGACTGTGCTATGGATATTTCCACTTCCATTTCATTCTGGTGGCTCAGACGGTTAAAGAATCTGCCTGCAATCCAGGATACCCAGATTTGACCCCTGGGTCAGGAAGATCCCCTGGAGAAAGGAATGGCTACTCACTCCAGTATTCTTGCCTAGAAAATCCTATGAACAGAGAAGCCTGGCAGGGAACAGTCCATGGGTTCACAGAGTTGGACACAACTGAGCAACTAACACTTCATTCCATGCGTTGTAGATACCTTCTTTCTGAAATGTCCTCTCTGGATTAGTCCTTCAGGGGTTACTTCCTCTGAGAAGCGCTGGCTGAATTAATCATTCTCTCCCCTGGGACTTCCCTGGTGGTGCAGTGGCTAAGATTTCACTCCTTGAATGTAAGGGGGCACAGGTTCCATCGCTGGTTGGGGAACTAGCTCCCACATGTTGCAACTAAGAATTCAAAAGCCACAACTAAAGATCCTGCATATTTCAGCTAAGACTCAGTGCAGCCAAATAAATAAATATTTTAAAAAATCATTCCCTCCCCAGGTACCTTTAATCTGTATGATTATTGTCCTTCTCAAGTACACCTGTCACTTTTGTTTTTATAGATCTGAGTCCTCTGCAGATTGTGAAGGGGTTGGTCACTTTTTCACACTTTCCTTTTTTATAACCACAGTGCCTAGTTGAGCATGTGGCACATTGTGTCACACTCAATAAATAAATGCGTAGTGAATGAATGTTTTAAATGTGATTGTTTAGATAGGGATTCAGTGAGCACTCCAGCACCCAGAGGCTGGTTATAAAGTATACTGTGTACTGAGTCCTCATTCTGCATCTCCTTCCCACTTCTCCTTTCTGCTTCCTGCCTTTATGCCATTTCCCTTCTGCACCAGACATCTAGAAGGTGGGGAACCACTGAGTGAGGAGTGAATGTGGCAGTTGGGACAGACAGTCAGTTTTACCATAAACAAAATTCTTACTGTCTGAATATTTATTAGTCAAGACCCCACAGTTTGGGACTTGCCTGGTGGTCCAGGGGTTAAGATACCATGCTGCCACCATGCCAGTTTGGTTGGGGAACTAAGATCCTGCATGCCTCAAGACAGGGCCCAAAGATCTCTCTTGGTAAATGTCACACTGTACTTCAAAATATGTGGGTTATTTTCAAATGTCTTGTGATATTGATTTCTAACATAATTCCACCATGATAAGAGAACAGACTATGTATGATTTCAATATCTTTAGACCGTGAAATTTTTGTACCTTGTTTCATTGGTTCATAGGGCTTTTCAGGTCTACTACATATCCTTCTATCTTTCTATTCATTCTATTAATTTTTGAGAGTTTTATATTGAAATTCCAGCTAAAAATCTTAATTTATCTACTTAAAAAAATAATTGTAATATATAGTGGAACTATGTGTGAGCTTCCCAGGTGTCGCTTGTGGTAAACAACCCACCTGCCAATGCAGGAGATGTTAAGAGAAGCAGGTTCTCNATCTTTCTATTCATTCTATTAATTTTTGAGAGTTTTATATTGAAATTCCAGCTAAAAATCTTAATTTATCTACTTAAAAAAATAATTGTAATATATAGTGGAACTATGTGTGAGCTTCCCAGGTGTCGCTTGTGGTAAACAACCCACCTGCCAATGCAGGAGATGTTAAGAGAAGCAGGTTCTCTCTCTGGGTCAGGAAGATCCCCTGGAGGAGGGCATGGCAACCCACTCCAGTATTCTTGTCTGGAGAATCCCATGGACAAAGGAGCCTGGCAGGCTGTAGTCCATGGGGATGCAAAGAGTCAGACACAACTGAGGCAACTTAGCACGGCAGAACTATATGTATCTTTGTTCTGTATTATCCAAGTTTCCTATAAATGTTATCATACTTTCATTATTTAAAAAAGAAAAAAAAAGTTTTAAAAAAAGGATCCCATAATTGGAGTTTATGTAAAGTAGCAGAAGTCAACAACCCTCCAACTTGTTCACTAACAAACCAGTGAGTTACGAAATCAGTCCCCACTGGATCAGCCACAGTTCACCTCTGCAGTTGAGTAAATGACATTTTTGGATTAGTCAGTCGGTCTCTTCAGGATTGTGGAATTGCAGGATTTCAACTTGAGGTTACTTAACCTGATGTTGGAGAATGGCTTATTCAGAAATGAAAATTTGATTATAAAACCAGTTCACAAATGAAGATAAGCAATAGGGATTAAAATGTGATAAGTGCTTCAAAGACAGTGGTATGTACATCAAAGGATTAAGAAAAACTGATTGTTTGAATACTTACACAAAGACACCTGCCTTGGATCTTGCTGCGAAACTCAAAAATGACACAAATGTTGTGTATTATGCCATCATCCTTATTTTATTTACTTATTTATTTTTATCCAAGTTATACATCTATTGGAGAAGGCAATGGCACCCCACTCCAGTACTCTTGCCTGGAAAATCCCATGGACGGAAGAGCCTGGTAGGCTGCAGTCCATGGGATCGCTAACAGTGGGACACAACTGAGCGTCTTCACTTTCACTTTTCACCTTCATGCATTGGAGAAGGAAATGGCAACCCACTCCAGTGCTCTTGCCTGGAGAATCCCAGGGACAGGGAAGCCTGGTGGGCTGCCGTCTATGGGGTCGCACAGAGTCGGACACGACTGAAGTGACTTAGCAGCAGCAGCAGCAGCAGCATACATCTATTTAATAAAAGTAGATTTCTATGGCTGAAAGAAAAACTAGAATCCTTTGTTCTACTTTTCCCATCCCTGATTTCTGCCCTGGAAAGAAGTGTCTCCTAATGCCTGCTTTGGTCCCATATTTCTAAATAACATGTTTACATTAGATTTCTTGATTTTTTTCAGGATATTATCTATTAACTTTTTACTATAGAAGATGAGGCCATTTGCTTAGTTTTCTATTTCCTCTCACTATTTAGCCTCAGGGTCTCTGGAATTTTTCATATCTTGATACCTTCAAACATACTAGGTAACCTAGCAATTACATCTTTTTCTAGAGACAGTTCTCCTGGGGTTGCCTCTCTCTTGCCCTAAGCTGGATTTCTTGTTCTCCAGACTGGCTCCTGAAAAGCTGTCCTCTTATTCTCCTGCGGGACCTCTCAGTCGTGTTCACGGACTGGAGGTCCTGTTTCCCAAATCCCACATCACCTTCTACATTGTATACTGCCTTGTTTTGGTGGAGCATGTCCTCCAGTAGCTTCCTGAGAAAAGGCTCAAGGGTGGTAGATTTTTTTGAGACCGTGCATTTCTGAAAATGCTCTTTTATTTTCACCTCTCACTTAGAGCTTCATTTTTTCGCGTTAAAGTCCTAAAAACCTGGACTAGATAATCTGAAATCTCTACTGCTTCAAATAACTAAATGCTGGGTACAAGGTAGCAGGATCATTTAAATACATAGCCTAGATTGCAATAAAGTTAAGTGGAATTCCCAGAGGCTAAAGCTAAAGACTGGTGCCTGGAGTTTGTGAGCAATGCAGTGCCCATAGCTCTAGGGAGGATGTTGTTTCGATAAGCTGGAAACTTGGTTTTTATGTCTACATTAGGCTAGGAGACCTGGCTTTGAGTTCGCTGGATGCAGAACATTGAAACTGACATTTGCAGAGGTTTGGGACCTTGCAAGGAGACACACACCGGTGATGAAAGGGCAAACTAGCAAAAAAAAAAAAAAAAAAAATGTCCCACTGCACAAGGAACTAAAAACAAAGATCATATGTCATGTTCTGAGCTCAGAGTTGGGGAGGAACTCTCCCTTGTAAAACTGTAGCCTGAAATCTGAATCAGGCTGAATCTGAATCTGAAAACTAGCCTGAAATCATTGTCTGAAATCTGAATTTCTGCTACCAGCATATTCTGGGGGAAATTATTAACCCTCCCCATCTGATTCTTCTTAGGATCAAGTGCATCTTTTCCTGATGTGTGATATAGGCTTGAAGATTATATCTGTCTCTAGCCATGGATTAGGACCGTGGTTCTCAGAGGATAGACTGGAGACACCTTTGAGAACTTCTTGATTAAGCCGAGCTAACTGACTCTTGGGAAGGATTCTTTGCTTTTAAAGCTCATCAGGTGAGTGAAGAAACTTGCAGGAAGCTTGGCCTGGCCTGAACAAATGCAAAGCACCAACAACGTGCACAACTTGCCTGCTATTCTGTGTTTAGACATTGTCACCTGGAGAGACTCTTGTCATGTGCACAGGAGAGAATTATAGGATGTTCACTACAACACTGTTTATAGAAGTGAAAAGTTAAAACCAACTCTGAGATCTATTAGTAGAGGAATGAAAAATAAATTGTAGTATGGTCATATGGTAGAATGCTCTAGCAGTGAAAATGAATGAATAAGTGTATAGAAATCAGTGGATTTCAAAAAGTCCATGTCAAGTGAAAAAATATATGAGAATATTATAATTTATGTATATTTTATGAAGTAACTACATATTGTTTCTTGTTGTTGTCTAGTTGCTAAGTCATGTCCAATTCTTTTGCGACCCTGTGAACTATAGTCTTCCAGGCTTCTCCATCCATGGGGATTTCCAGGCAAGAGTATTAGAGTGGTTGCCATTTCCTTTTCCAGGGTATCTTCCCAGACCAGGGGCTTGTCTCCTGCATTGGCAGGCAAATTCTTTGCCACTGAGTGACCAGGGAAGTCCCATATTTTGTTTATATGTATATAAATGTATATAAATATGGGCTGGGTATGCCCCCAATTTCAAGGTAGTGATTGCTTCTAGAGATGAAGGGAGAGGAATGGGACTGAGGAGGGGATTTCAAATTCAATTTTCTTTGAAAAAAAGAATTTGAGGTACACGTGTCTCTTCCAGTTCTGGTTTCCTNAAAAGCCTGTTCTTTACATCTGTGTCTCTTTCTATCTCGCATATAGGGTCATTGCTACCATCTTTCTAAATTCCATATATATGCATTAATATACTGTATTGGTATTTTTCCTTCTGACTTACCTCACTCTGTATAATAGGTTCCAGTTTCATCCACCTCACTAGAACTGATTCAAATGCATTCTTTTTAATAGCTGAGTAATATTCCATTGTGTATATGTACCACAGTTTTCTTACCTATTCATCTTCCAATGGGCATCTAGGTTGCTTTCATGTCCCAGCTATTATAAACAGTGCTGCGATGAACACTGGGGTACACGTGTCTCTTTGAATTCTGGTTTCCTCGGTGTGTATGTCCAGCAGTGGGATTGCTGGGTCATAAGGCAGTTCTATTTCCAGTTTTTTAAGGAATCTCCACACTGTTCTCCATAGTGGCTGTACTAGTTTGCATTCCCACCAACAGTGTAAGAGGGTTCCCTTCTCTCCACACCCTCTCCAGCATTTATTGTTTGTAGACTTTTTGATCACAGCCATTCTGACTGGCATGAGATGGTACCTCATTGTGGTTTGGATTTGCATTTCTCTGATAATGAGTGACGTTGAGCATCTTTTCATGTGTTTGTTAGCCATCTGTGTGTCTCCTTTGGAGAAATGTCTGTTTAAGAACTTCCTTCTTTTTTAAGGCTGGATCCTATCGAGTTCTGTTTATCCATTCATCCATCGATGGACACTTGGGTTGCTTCCACCTCTGGGCTATTTTCAAGAAGGCTGTGAACATGGGCGTGACATTTACTTGATTTAAAATAAACTGGGGGTGATTTCAGGTTACCAGAAAAGTTGTAAAGATTATACAGAGAGCTCTTATCCACCCCTCATCCAGCTTCCTCACACTATTTCATAGTCCCAGGGTGCGCTTATCACAACTAAGAAACTGAAGGTGGGACATTTCTATTAACTGTGCTCCAGACTTGATTCAGATTTTACCAGTTTTTTCCACTAGGCCCCTTTCTTCTTCCAGGATCCAACCCTGGAAGCAAACCACACTGCCTTGAGTTATCATCCCAACCCAGTCCCCTCTGATCTGGAACACTTTCTCATTCTTTATTTTTCATGATCTTGCCAGTTTTAAAGGGCATGGGTAAGGTATTTTGTAGAATGGTCTCATCAGTAGACTGATGTTAGAGATTTTAGAAAGAATACCACAGAGGTAAAGATCATATGTGTCCTCTCACCCCATCCCATCAGGGGTTCATGGGATCCACATGTCATCGTTGATGGTAACCTTCATCTCTTGTTTAAGGTTCTAAGTACCCGGGTGCTCTTCTGTGACAGTACTATTTCCCCCCATCTATACACTATTCAGTTCAGTCACTCAGTCATGTCCGACTCTTTGCAACCCCATGAATCGCAGCACGCCAGGCCTCCCTGTCCATCACCAACTCCCAGAGTTCACTCAGACTCACGTCCATCGAGTCGGTGATGCCATCCAGCCATCTCATCCTCTGTCATCCCCTTCTCCTCCTGCCCCTAATCCCTTCCAGCATCAGGGTCTTTTCCAATGAGTCAACTCTTTGCATGAGGTGGCCAAAGTACTGGAGCTTCAGCTTTAGCATCATTCCTTCCAAAGAAATCGCAGGGCCTATCTCCTTCAGAATGGACTGGTTGGATCTCCTTGCAGTCCAGGGGACTCTCAAGAGTCTTCTCCAATACCACAGTTCAAAAACATCAATTCTTCGATGCTCAGCCTTCTTCACAGTCCAACTCTCACATCCATACATGACTACTGGAAAAACCATAGCCTTGACTAGACGGACCTTAGTCGGCAAAGTAATGTCTCTGCTTTTGAATATGCTGTCTGGGTTGGTCATAACTTTTCTTCCAAGGAGTAAGCGTCTTTTAATTTCATGGCTGCAGTCACCATCTGCAGTGATTTTGGAGCCCCCCAAAATAAAGTCTGACACTGTCTGCACTGTTTCCCCATCTATTTCCCATGGAGTGATGGGACCAGATGCCATGATCTTATTATTTGGAGGCAAATCACTAGGACCAGCCCCACGGGGAAGGGGGAGGAAAGAAGAAAGAATCATTAACACTGTTCACCTCCTGGAGGACAGAGGATGGGTTGGGTTGGCCAAAATGTCTGTTTGGGTTTTTCTGTAAAATGTTCTGGAAAACTCCAAATGAACTTTTTGGCCAACCCAATACATACATATTTGAGATTTCCCATTAAGAATATTTCTCGTGTCTCCCCCACTGATCTACTTTTCTCCAATAATTTATGCCAGTATGTACTCATGGACTGGAGAAGGCAATGGCACCCCACTCCAGTACTCTTGCCTGGAAAATCCCATGGATGAAGGAGCCTAGTGGGCTGCAGTCCATGGGGTCGCTAAAAGTTGGACACGACTCAGTGACTTCACTTTCACTTTTCACTTTCATGCATTGGAGAAGGAAATGGCAACCCACTCCAGTGTTCTTGCCTGGAGAACCCCAGGGACGGGGGAGCCTGGTGGGCTGCCGTCTATGGGGTCGCACAGAGTCGGACACAACTGAAGCAACTTAGCAGTAGCAGCACTCATGGACATTTAAAGAGTCAGTTAAATCCATTTTTTTGGCCATCCCTTGCTTTTCTAAACAGTGTACCAATAACTATACATTTTGAACTTAGTACTTTAACATGTTTCAAACTTGACAGGCTTTTTCCAAGGAATGAGTCTTGCTTCAGTCAGTGGCACTAATATCACTGATATTTATGACCACAAGGGCCACATTGATCATTCTGAACAAAGATCCAACCCAGCACCTGAGAGACAGCTGAACTGAGCGCCCGTTGCCAAGCGTCTCTAGAATAATCTGGAGAAGCTTACAAGCGTCCCCTCAGGATTCGGCTGCCAGACCCTTCTGGGTGGGTAATTAACTGGTCCAGAGGACATGGTCATCATCACTCAGCTGACTCACGGCTGTCACAAATCCCTGGGTTCAGAAAAAGCAATAAAATGTGTGTGGGATGCATATGGTTAAAAGCGAGACAGTTTCTGGAGTCAGACGTAACAGTGTTCACTCGTACTTTTGTTCTGAGCTCTATAACAATACGGTGTTTGGGAACAGAATATTTAAATAATTCGTTTGGATAAAGGTTTATGCTTTGGTTTTGAGAAACAAATTCTAAAAAGCTAAGACAATGACACTAAGTTCTTTAAAGCATTCAGGCTTTTGGGTTTTCTCCTGCTTGGAAAATTATTCCTTACCTTCACATCTGAAATCAAACAGAGATCTGGGGGGAGAACTTATGTGCTTTTACGGAGATGTGGCACTTGGATCTGAACTACCGCTGGAATGGCTATGATCTCTTTTTTAAATTTTATAAAGAGTTGTTTAAAAATGTATAAAAAAAGAAAACAGCCTTATTTAGTTCAGAGTCCCAGGAATGCACTGCTCTCTGCTGCTCTGCTCAGTAGCTCAGTCGCGTCTGACTCTCTGCGATCCTATGGACCATAGCCCACCAGGCTCCACTGTCCATGGGATTTCCCAGGCAAGAATACTGGAGTGGGCTGTCATTTCTTCCTTCAGGGGATCTTCCCAACCCAGGGATCGAACCTGCGTCTTTGCATCTCCTACATTAGCAGGCAGATTCTTCACCACTGCACCACCTTGGAAGCTACGTGTTACAGTGCGTGACCAGCCAAGAGCATGCTGGCTGGTCACGTACTGTAACGTGGTCTGTATTCAAGGATGTGTGTATGAAGGTGCTGTTTTCACTCTCAACAGTAAGCATGTCATGGGGTTTGCAGTCTGAGCTCTGCAGACTGACAGTTTCAAAATCAGAGGCATTGTATTTAAGAGTGCTTTTCATTTCTCACACAGATTAATTTCTGAAGCAGAGAAGCCTCCCCAGCCCCTAGTCCACACAGCAATTAGTGAATAGCAAGTATTGGGTTTTGACAACAAGTTCTCTGGGTTGGGCACCTCTGCCAAATTCCCACTGCGTGCCCCACTGCGAAGTTGCTCTTTATGCAAATTCCAATGGAATTTACAAGAGTTAGAGCTAAGCACACTGAGAGGACGCTTCTCACGTGCACTTGGTAGATTTCAGAGCACACAGAGGCACTGCAGAATCTGGTGCAGGCATCCTTAGGGACTGAGCATCCCAAACAAGTCAGGCACTAGGACCTCCACCGCATTCTCTAGGCTGAAGTTGTGGAGGTCTTTTTGTCCGTTACATCCATGCATGTAATCAGCGATTGTTCCTATTGTAAATCCCAGATTCACCATCTGTATGCTCCAAAGGGCTGGGTGATTGTTAATACCCTGTCCCTATGGGATTAATCTGCAATTTCACACTAAATGATTTTTAAGTATAATTTGTTACAATGATACAACATTACCATTTCTAAAACAAACAGCCCGGATTGTTACCTTGCAATGAAAAGCAAAAAGTTTGCCTGCTACTGTTTTACATTCACTTCATTTCAGACACAAATAGAGATATGGAAAAAAAAACCCAGTCCAGAACCTTGGGAAGGGATTTTATGAAGGGAACACACTGCTTTTTATTTCTGAGGAACAGTATCTGAACCTGTAGTAGTTGTAAAAGGGAGCAAGTTATCTGAACAGTCTTTTAAAACCACTTAGATTTGTTTGGTGTTTGCAGAATAAAGGAGTTTACAGTTAAAAACAAAACTCTGTTGAGCAAAGAACTGTTAAAAGTTTTTGTAGACAAATGAGCCTCCAAAATCAGTCTTTGATACTAAAATGAGTTGGCTCCAAATGCACAGAGAATATTTTTTTCCATGTCTTGATTTGTTACACAGAAGATGTTACTCTAACAGTTTTAATGCTATGAATTTCAAACTATGTCATCTAGAAGAGAATATTATTTGAAAGCAAGTCTAATGGCAGCCAGGACACCAAATACTGAGACATTTGTGTGCCTTTTACTAAGAATGAAGCCTTTCCACTAGATTGAAACAAATGCAACCATTCCCTCCCCCTGCGCCACCCTTCTGCCCAGGAAGATTTTCGGGTGAGTTCAAATGTTCCTGTTATGGATCAGATGGTTGAGATGTTGGAAGCAGTTCAAGTTACAAACTTTGCTCAATTTTCATTATAATCCGCCTTGTAAACTAAATGCATGATATCCATGGCACCTGCGTGGCAACCAACAATTCCCTGGGATGGAGCGTCATCCATTCCAGTGGGATGTGCCTCATCCCCAGCTACGCATCATTTACAAAGGTGCCTAAAAGGGCTCGCCCATCAGAAACCATTGGCTGCAGAAGAGTCGGAGGGCAGGGCCCCCCACACCACTTCTTTTCATTCTCTGACACCATCAGGTAGAGCAGACAACATGAGCCAAGTCTGAATTATGTCCACATCTCTCACACGGGTGCAATCACACCCACCTCACAGCATCGTGAGGACCAAGAAAGATGCGCAAAGCACTTAGCATATCATCCAACAGAGGAAGTTTTCCAAAAAGGGTAACTCACTATTCTTACTAGCTGTTGACAGTCTTTCTGAGGTTCTGACGGCCTCACGGGCACAAAATCCATATCACTTTTGTCTTCATTATTATAAGAGAAACAACAAAGACCCATAAACACATGGTCAGAGGCCAGTGGCGAGGACCTTGGCCTGGGGTTGGGCATAAGGAGTGGTAGAGCCTGTGGCAACCTGGAGCGCCATCCCTCTACAGTGGGGGGGGGGGGGGGGGAAGGGGAAGGCAGCCTTCAATCTCATCTGAGGGCTCCCTCTTGGGATCATGGGCCTACTGCAGCCAACTTGTCAGATTTTTCAGGAAAAGCTGGAAATCCCAGCTTAAAGGATTTTTCCAATGCTGGCTTCTGAGTCAAACATTTTTAGAAAGAAAGTGCATGAGCCAAACCAAGCCTGCTTGTGGCTGCGTGTGGCGTACAGCCCCCTGGCTGAGGACGCCTGCTAGAAGCCAATAGAAAAAGACATACAAAGAAATCAGAATATAGAATGGAGTAACCACCACAGGGCTGTCTTATAGATTCAGATTAGATGTGGAATTGCATATTAACTGTACCCAGAACACAGATCTAGAGGCTGCAACCATATACTCTGTACAAAATGAGAAAATATATACACACACATGATAAAGTATACAGAGGGACCAGATTAAATCAATGGCAGCATTCCACAGCGAGAGCTTTCCCCTGCGTGGCGACTGCTGGATGGATTTCCTGGTGGGTAAATGTATGATTTGAGGCAGAAGATAAGCACCTTAGGTATTTTTTCATACCTAAAATGGCATTATTTTGAGGGAGCCCAATTTCTCCCGAGATGCCAGGAAAAGGTGGTACAACCTTTCTGATTATGAAAGAACTGTGGTAAATCCAGACTCCATTGACTTTTTTAACTTTTTATTTTGTATTGGGGTATAGCTGATTAACAATGTCATGACAGCTTCAGGTGGACAGCAAAGGGACTCAGTAATACCTGTACATGTACCCACTCTCCCCTCCTCTCCAGGCTGCCACGTAACACTGAGTGGAGCTCCTTGTGCTCTGTGGAAGGTCCTCGTTGGTTATCCACTTTAAATACAGCACAGACTCGACTGATTTTAAAGGTTGGGAGAGCTTCCCAGTGTAGCTCAGTTGATGCCTCATTTGCTCCAGGAGAATCTAGCTGCAGAATAAGAACTTAATGAATATACAGTCAATCTGGAAACACAGCCGTCATTGGCTGAGCATCTCCTATACATCGGGTGCGGTCTCCAAGGCTCACTGAGCCCTGAAAGGTGAGTGCTGTTTTCTAGAAACAGGGAAACAAAGTTATGGGAATAACTCATCCCAAAGCTACTGAAAAGGTAGGGGCAGCCCTGAGACTTGAACCCTGGCTGGCTTCACAGCTGTGCCATTACAAAAGTCCTCTTCCTAGGGTGCTGTCCCCCTTTTTACAGAATCGGCAGGGAATGGATGGTTCTAAATATTCTAACTCAGGTGGAATTGCTATGTTAAGATGCCTGTAATTATTTGCTTTCCAAAAATAAAACATGCTTCAAGTCAAGATGATGCCTAATCTGATCTTTTTTTTATTCAGAAAGTCCATTGAGCATTATAATAATGTAGATAGTCAATCTCGCCAAGAGATATACCCAGCTTTTAAAAATATTTTTATTCTAGGAGCCCGTTTTAGTCTCTACTTGGATATTTAAACTTGAGCCAAATAGAAAGACAAGTTCCTGATGGTTTCAGTATGGTTGTTGCCAAGATATATATGATAAAATTGATATCGCATTTTTTCTTTTCAAAGCATTTATTTTTATACTCCTCTCCATTATCACAATTAGGTGTAATTACATTTGTTGTGGGCTTCCCTGATAACTCAGTTGGTAAAGAATCCACCTGCAATGCTGGAGACCCTGGTTCGACTCCTGGGTCAGGAAGATCCCCTGGAGAAGTGATAGCCTACCCACTCCTGTATTCTTGGGCTTCCCTTGTGGTTCAGCTGGTAAAGAATCCACCTGAAATGTGGGAGACCTGGGTTCAACTCAGGGGTTGGGAAGATCCCCTGGAGAAGGGAAACGTTACCCAGTCCAGTGTTCTGGCCTGGAGAATTCCATGGACTATATATATTTGTTAAAGCAACAGAAACTTACCTCTTCAAGTTTAATAGAAAAATAGCTACTTGTGTACATAGACTTGGTACTGACATTCAAGGATAAGGTGCGGAATTCCATGGAATTTTGGCACTGAGTGGGCCTCAGAGATTTAATCCCACTTGTCTCTGGTCTATGAACCCCTCTCACCTCTTCTCCATTTCTGTATCAACAGCTGGGTGAAGGGCACTTTCTACCATCAGAGGTGACAGGCTGGCCTGGAGCTTCTGTCACTGTTAGAAAGTTTTTCCTTATCCTGGTTAAAATAAGCCCTGGAACCTTATAACCCAGTGATCTCAATTTAGCTTTGGGGGAGTCACAGGCGAAAAGCCCTCTGCGTTTTATTCTTTCAACCCACAAATTCTCAAACAAACCAAAAAAGCCACACTCCAAAGAAAAAAATTTCATAAAAGGAATGCCTAGACATAGCCCAAACAACAACTAAATTAGAGTATTATAAAGGGGAAGAGAAAACTCCAGCAACGTGTTTGGAGCACATTCAAGGGTGCCATTCAACAAAAGGCTGAATTTATTAGCTGCCAACAACCTTTCTGAGGAATAGGCCAGGGCAGTGATGGGAACTGGGTCTGGGTGGAGGCAATAGGGTATCACCTAGATTCAAAAATCTTGGCGTACTCCTTTCCTGGAAACATCCAAGGGTTTAGCATCCTTTTGTTAAATAAGACGTAGGCCAACAATGATAAGCGGCAGTTCCTCTACAAACTTGCTCCCAAAGAACCATAATACACATATCAGTCATGCTAACAGGAGCAAAAGAGATCAACAGCCAGGGTACTTTCATGGTCTCCCACAGGGGAAAAAAACCCATTCTGCCCTCCCCATCTGAGGAAGCTGTGTTTAGACATCAAACAGGGGCTTCACGGTGCCGTGGAACCAACTTCTTAGGAAATCAGAATCAGAAATTACTGTTAGGGGCAGCATCAACTTTCGGTAGTGAACACTGGGTATGCTGTTTCGATTGAGAACTTTCTTAAGAGAAAATACCACCTGATTAGGTTTCTTTCTTTTTCTTTTTTTTTTTTGCAATAGATGAAGCAGGGGAAAAAAAACTTAAGCCTGTAAGAATCCTGTGTGCCACGTACAGGCCTGGGTGCTGTGGCCTGGAGGAGTTGTTCTAATACAATCGAACCTGAAAGAACACCTTGATATTTCTGCTGTGTGGGCATGCGCCGCGGTTCACTATGCCGATCAGTGAATCAGAGTGGGAGAAAGAAGTGATTATTTATTGCTACAGATCATCTATCTCTGACCACGCTCCCTTTGCCCTGTCGCCACCAGAAAATTAGAACAATAAGCAAAGCAAAAGTCAAGAAAGTAGAAAGAAGAAACAGTCATAGTCTGTAACAATATGGAGCTGCTACTTGGTCTAACAAAACCTGTTTTAAACTTGCTGGTGGTTTTAGTTTCAGTTGCTAAGTCGTGTCCGACTCTTGAAACCCCCTGGACTGTAGCCCACCAGGCTTCTCTGTCCATGGATTTCCCAGGCAAGAATCCTGGAGTGGGTTGCCATTCCCTTCTCCAGGGGATCTTCCTGACCCAGGGGTAGAACCCAGGTCTCCCGCATTGCAGGCAGATTCTTTACCGACTGAGCCCCCAGGGAAGCTTGCTGAGTAGTTTTTAATCCTTCTATACCAACTCTGCTCCTACACACTGCTGTGAGGAACTGGTCTTCCCAGCTATGACTGAGTCGGTTCTAAGCTCATACTCAACAAACAAACATTTCTTACACAGTCATGGGCACCCAAGCTCTGAATAGACCAGGCAAATAATATACTGCTCAACTACCACAACTTCAGAAACACTGGCCTAAGTTGAAACAGTCTGCTACATCAAACCAGGGAGCAAGAGAAAAGCCACACGCATACCTATTGTTTTTGCTCTCTCCTGCCTTCCCTTTGTAACCAGAGGACTGATGAACTGTTGAGGCTTTGGGAAATCTTGCTAGCAAGGGAGCAGGTCCGCCTGCAAAATCAGAATCGATCTGAGGTTCTCGGTAACCAGAAGCAAATGATAAGGAGCCATGTAGCCATGGAAACAGGTGAATTTCATATTCTTTCAAAAAGAAAAAAAGGGTAGAATCGGCCATCATTATGTAACTCAGTGAGATCACCTGCTACAGGTGCGCACGCATAATCATAGAATTACTAGAAACTCTTGTTATAAAATGAGGATTCCCCCGTTTTTCCCTTTTATGGTTCTAATTTCACCCCCCAGGTGACTCCTGTAATTCAGCAGGTTTGAGAATTACCATACATTTATAAAAGGGAGAAGATACATTAACCTAACAAAAGAAGGATTTCTGCCGTTACCTGGGTTTTCTGAATAACTCTAACAGTAGGCATTTGAGTGGCATTGTTTCCACCAACCAATCCTGGAGCAAAGAACCCAAAAGCTCCACTCTTTAGGGAACCAGTAGTTGCCAACCAAAACCCCTGCAGAGAGGTCAAGTTCCTGAGGAAACGGGGATTCCGAGGAACTGCCCAGGATTCAGACATCCTGAATCTCTATCTTAAACAACTATTTTCTTTTAGTGATAAGTCTTTGCTCTTTTTGCCCCATAGTGCCTGAGTCTACAAAAACTCAAGATTGTCTGCCTTTTATTTTAAAAGCTTTACTGAATATGCCAGTTTCCAGAAGAGAGACTTCCTTTCCAAACCATCCTAAAGATATAAAATTATACCTGGATGAAAAGGAGTGTTACTTCAAAAGAAGGTTGTCAAGTTACCTCTCCTCCCTCAAACTGCCCCTCTCCCCACACTATTTACTGACAAGTCCCTTAAGGATTAACACAAAACCAAATGCTTTGAATGCTTACAACTTAACCTCTGAACTAATTGTAGGTCATTCCGGGACATTCAAAGCAATGTAAACCATCTTTAGAACTAGTCAAAATACATATTTTCAATACATGCAGGTAGAAGGGATGAAAACTGAGAAGTTTCACGACCACGACCTTAACTAGCATCTGTAAATTACATTCCCCCACCCCAGAGAATGCAAGCTGATCTATTTACTCTGGGCAGAGAAGAATGAAGCAAGGGCGCCCAGGTGCTACAAGAAAACATTCGGGGCGTGGAGCACGGCCGAGATCACAGCCCACCTGAGTGAGAGATGAAACCCAGGTACACCCCAGCCCAGGGAGCTCCGGCTCCTTGAAAGTAAACAGAGGGTCGGAAAGACTTCCCAGCTACAGGTGCGGAGACGCGGTTCCCCTGCCCACTTCGGGATAAGCCACGTGGAATACAGCCTCCAGAAACCCAAGAAGCATGGGATGCCCGGCCTGACTCCGCCAGAGGCGCAGACTCGGGGGCAGGTGCTGTGGCGTCGCGGAGGCCGAGTTCCACTGCCCACTCCGCCCGTGCACCCTCGTTCACTCAGTACCGCCTAGAGCATCAGTCTCCCGAGAGGACCATCTTGTCGCCTAAGGCGCTGGTGTGAAGGCTAAGCCAGGTGGCAGAAACAAGCAGATAAAGGGTGACTGTGACTATCATTGTTAAGTCGCCGAGTCCTGTCCGACTCCTTGGTCACCCTTGGACTGTAGCCCTCTGGGCTCCTCTGTCCATGGGGATTCTCCAGGCAAGAATGCTGGAGTGAGTTGCCATGCCCTCCTCCAGGGGATCTTCCGGACCAAGGGATTGAACCCGCGTCTCCTGCACTGGCAGGCGGGTTCTTACCCATTGCAAATTATTCCAACAGAGGCCCAAGACGGAGGGGGGCCGAAAATGCAAACTTCATCGGAGGATCAAACTAACTCAAGCTCCACTTAGGGGACTGGGGAGACCTTTGTCCGCGTTCGACCCCGCCGCCCGCGGCCCGCGCCACCTTTCCCGCGGCGGGCGCGGGGCGGGGCAGCCGGCGGCGCGGGCCGGGCGGCGGGGAAGGCGGGAGCGCGGGCGCACCGGCGGGCCGCGGCCGCCAACGGCTCGGCTGCGCTCCGCTGGGCTCCGCTGGCCGCGCGGGACCGCGAGCGCCGCAGCCTCCACCGCACCCGCCGCCGGCCGGGCCTAGGGATCCGCCGCGCTCGCTACGGGCCGACTCGCTTTCCACGCGGGACGGGGGCTGGCGGACCCCGGGTACCCCGCCCTAGCGGTCCCGGCAGGTGCAGGCGCCCGGCGCGAGCGCTCCCGGCTCCGCGGGCCCCTCCGGCAGCGCGCCGCGCCAACTCGCGCGGGCGCAACTTTCTTAAAGAGACAGGTGGCCTGAATCCGTGTTTACCTGGGGCCCCGACTCAGCCTCCTGGCCTGTCCGCACCGCCCTCCCCGCCCCCTTGCAAACACCCTTTGCGGGAGGGAGAGGGGCCTGCAACAGATCTCCACATCCACCCATCTGCTTTCTCCCTGGGCAGTGACGGACTGCAAGTTTTTAATGCACCCAGCATCCTTTTGCAACTTAATTCTTTGGGCCTAAACCACCCTCCCACTCACTGCTCCTCAACGCATGCTCGCGGGAGTGCAGTTTGGGGGCCCACTGCTGGCAAAGTTTGAACAGGGGTGTCCCTACCCCCTGCGTCACACCCCACCCGGAGCCCCCGGGGCGTGCAAGGCTCGCTGCTGCTGGGAAACGTCCGCTGCAATCCCCTTGACCCTGCCCTGTAACTGACCCCTTGGGGAAAAGCCCCCCTACGCAGCTACTGCGCATGCTCTGAGCTGGACAGCTCCAGAGAGGGAAATTTAAAAACGGTTCGAGCTGCGACGGCGGCCAAATTGCGGAACGCGAGGGGCGAGCGCGAGGGAGCCCCCCCCTTCGGAAGCCCCGGCCCGCCCCAGGAGCGCCTGCGGCGGCAGCCCAGCCAGGATCGGCTCCAGGTACCGTCTTGCACGGTCGGCTTTGCTTCCCTCTTCCCGGGCAGTGCCCGGCATTGCATTTCCTGGGAGGGGGGAGACTCGGGGTAGGGGCTGCAGGGGCTGCCTCTTTCTGCTCCCCTTTCCTCCTTTCCAAGCACCCTTGATGACTTTGGGGGAGGATCTGAGAGTCTAGTGGGTCTCTGTGTTCGTTTCAGGCTCAGAGTTTGGGAAACTTAAGAGAGATTTCTTTTAAAGACTATGTTTGTATGTGTCGGGGGTGGGGGGCTGAAGATGGAGTGGTGGTGGTAGTG
Organism: Neotragus moschatus; assembly: GCA_006410615.1. Taxonomy (NCBI): domain Eukaryota; kingdom Metazoa; phylum Chordata; class Mammalia; order Artiodactyla; family Bovidae; genus Neotragus; species Neotragus moschatus. The sequence continues at coordinate 3,314,526 of SJYA01002485.1, read as the reverse complement.
GTGGGGGTTTGGATTGGTTTTCCAGCCAAGGGCATGTGACATTTCTGAAGCCATTTCCAGGGTGGGAGCCCTGCGGAGATCACTCCCTTTGCAAGTGGCAATTTGGCTCCCCCAGAGAAACCTCCATGGCTCATCAGGCTGTCCTTTTCTACTTTTTCCAAAGTGGTCATAACTGAGCTGTGGTTGACAATACTAGGCTTGGAAGGGAATCAGGATTTTCTGATTCCTATTTTGCAAGTCCACATTTTCGAGGACTTGACATTTGGCTTCTAGAGACTTCCTTTGCCTTCCCCCATTAATTTGAAAGAGCCTGGAATTTCATTCCATTCTCTTCATTTGCTTCTAAAACCCTGTAGAATTGCTCTGGAAAAGTGACTTGTGACTCCCAGGAATCCTCTAGTTTTTTGTTTTTGTTTTTGTTTTTTTTTTAAGTGTTCTGTTGGTTGAGCTCTATCCTTTTGAATTGTGGGAAAACTATGAGTTTTCCATCCAGTCCACATCGTTGCTGATGGCAGTTTTGTTTTCTGCTTGTCTTTTTCCCAAGGAGATGATAGAAAGTGACATCTCATCCATGATGTCAGGAATTATTCGAAACTCAGGGCAAAATCACCACCCCTCTCCACAGGAATACAGGTGAGGGCTTCAACGATAACAAATGACATCTTTTTGAATTGTTTGAAGTGTTTATGCACTGGCTAAGGTTTCTGAAACTGCCCAAGAACTACGGTTATATCCAGTTCTGTGATTTTGCAGGCGATCTAGAAGATCTTGGTCTCAAAGGTGGGGTGTCTCTGAGGGTGTGTGACTCGTGGCCTGGGGGGCAGTGGGGCCATGGAAAGCCTGCAGTCTCTAGTCCCCTCCCGGGTGAGAGACTGGGCATCTGGGTGGATGTTGGGATGACGATAGCACTTATGGCTTCTCCTCCAGTGAGCTTCACAGGCCTCCAGGAAATACCCCCCAAGAAAGGAGAAAGGGCTTGTTCAAGGTCATCAGCCAAGGGAGGGAGGAGGGAAAAAAAATGAATCCTCAGTCTCTCACCCGTGAGCCCCTGAAGGCCCACCTTCCCTGGCTCCCAGTGCCCTGCCCCCAAGACAAGCACCATGTGTCCCTGGGTGGAGGGGGCATGGCCCAGATGAGGGAGTGGGGACAGGACCGGGGCTGGCCTGAGAAGAGCAGGCTGTCACCTCGGATCAGCCCTGTTTATCCAGGGGCTGTCTGGCCTCCTGGGGCTGCTGCAACTCACCAGCGGTGCCTTTGGGGAAGACCACAGACCCCCATTAGAGGGAGACTGCTTCCAGAAGGTTGTGGATCTGGAGACTGCCTTCAGAGGCCTGAATGAGGCCATGCATTCAAACAAGGATTTGCTGAGAGGCTGCTCTGGGTGGGGCTGGAAGCCTAGACATGTGCCAGGGACACAGTAGTTTGTGGGCACCTACTATATGCCCAGCTTGAGAAGCTGCTCTGATGAGCCCCCATCATACAGGTGGGGAAACCAAGGCTCAGAAAAGTGGAATGCTTTCCCCAAGATCCCACAACCAAAGACCTCTGGGGTTCCTGTGCTGAAAGATTTTAAACCCTGGCAGGTGGACTGGGGGGCGACACTAGAGTCAGGAGCTTGGCTCTGGGGTCAGAACCCCAGCTTTTCTGGTTGTGTGGACCTCTCTGAGCCTCAGTTTCCCCCTCCCTCAAATGGGGACAGAAACAGTACCCACTGTATAGAGTTGTTAGATGGAAAGAAATGTCACTTGCCTGCTGTATGATCTTGGGGAAATCCTGGAGGGTTCAGCCTTTCCTTTTCATAGGGATTCAGGAATGTTTTCTTACGTTAAACAGGATAAACAGAAGGCAGAATAACAAAATAACAACAACAACAATAATAATAGCTGACAGTTTCTTAACGCTTTAGTACCTGCCTGCCTGCCCTGTGCCACTACCACCCTATGAAACGAGCACTGTTGGGCCCATTTGGCAGATGAGAAAACCAAGGCTCAGCTAGACTAAACGACTTAACAAGATGATGCAGCTAGTTACAGGGACAGTGGGGACTCAAACCCTCACCCAGAGGGTACCACGGCCACCACTCCCATGCCCCACTGGTGAAGAGCAGGGGGGGGGGGGCGGGTGGGGCGTGGAACAGAGCAAGTCACTGCACCACCTCCGGCTGTATGACCCTGGATGAGTCACTGCCTATCTCTGTGCCTCAGTGTCTTCATCTGTGACACGGAGCCGTGAGAGCCCAATTCAGTTCGCAGGTCCTTGGGAGGAGCCTGTGCGAGGCGTTCAGCCACACCCAGGGAGAGTGCTTTCTTGTGGAGGGGAGCTTTTGTGATTATACAGCAACTCCCTCCAGCCCATTCCCATTTCTCTGACCACTCCCATTTCTCATAGTAGCCGAGGAGAAGTTTATGGGCTTCCCATTCTCCCTCCTGCCTCTCCAGGGAGTGGCTCTGAGCCTGGTTCCAGCCCCTTTGCAGCCCTCCACCCAGCTGCCTGCCCTTCCATCCCTAGGGGCGGAGTTTGGCCGTTAACTCTCAATGGCTGTGCACGGGAGGGTGGGGGTTTGGGGGCCGTCACAGCTGCCTTGACCCCCAGGGAGCTGTCCGGAGTCAGGCTGGGCCTAGACAGCAAACTGGCAACAGCATCCCAGCCTGCCTGGGGCCAAGGGATGCAGGCAGCCTGGACCGCCGAGCAACAGCTAACAGCTCCTGCTCAGCGTGGGTTAACTGGTCTCCCCCTCGGCTCAACACTCTTGGAAATCCGCTCTCTTCAGGGTACCAGGAGACCCTGAGAGGTATTAAGCATTTCCTGTGTGCTAACCCATTATTCTAGAGATCAGGTCCAACAACTTCCTTTTACAAGTTGGAAAACAGGCCCAGAGAAGCCAGAGGAGGCAGGGTGCTGACCCTTGGAACTTCAGGTTCTCCTGGGACCATGTGGCCCATCAGTTATCATCACAGAGCCTTCCTTATACGGGGTGTTGACTCCCCAGACCCTCCCCTAAGAAAGGAGGTGACTTCGGGCAAAAGTCTTGCCCTTTCTGAACAGTGGTTTTCTCATTGGCGAATCAGTTGCCAGGCACACAAGAGATATTTTATAAATATGCCTTAGGTGGAGAGATGAATGGATAAGTATCACATGAGAAATAGAACACCCAGAGAAACCCAGGGAAGCTGTGTGCTCAAGTGATGACGAACCCTGTCCTGTGGACCAGGGCAAGCAGACACCACCTGCCTTTCCTCTCGAGCCTCCCACTGCATGGAGAGTGGGGGATGGCTTACCCTCATTCCAGAATGGCTCCACTCATTGGTTGTAACCTCCTTGGGTAGGTGGGGGGCTCCATCTGGCATGGGCAGTGACCATCCAAGTATCTTTACAATCTTCCACCCTCCTGGGTGTTTGGGGTGGCCAAGATGGCTCCTCAGGCTGCCTGAGGGCAAGGGATGAGAGGTAACCTTCCTGGGGTGCTGTCTCCCTTCCGGGTCTCGTGTTTCCACCCCCAGAAGCATGCATCCAGCACGCACACCAAGTCCCAAGCCAAGTTCTAGAAAGGAAAGAGTCTCTTTTCCAAATTCCTAATCAAATCATTGCCTGTTATGCTCACTCTTGGCCCGGTGGAGACTTTCTGAGCTTGCTACAATGGCTTTTGATTTTCTTCTTCCTGTAAACGGTTACAGAAGATCGTACAAAAGATGTGTTCGCTAAATAAACAGCTCCATGAAATGCTAATCCCTTTTGTGTAAAGTTGGGTTGGAAACAAGAACAGTTAGTAATGATGTAACAATCTCTTACTAACCACATCTCCAGAAGGCAGGTAAAACCTCCTGGTTATAATCATAGTGGACAGACAGACAGGTGTGCCTCTGCCCCACTCCCCGCAGAGACTATTTTCTGGGGTAAACCCCTCCTGGTAACAATGAAAGGCCAGAGGAGAAAACAGTGAAACGTGGTTTGAGTAGCTGCCTCGTGCCCATTCTTAGAAATTATCTGATCTTATCCTCACAGTTATCCTCTGTGGTGGGAATTCTTACTCCATTTTACAGGTGGGAAAACTGAGGCACAGAGGCCTGAAGTGACTTGCCTAAAGTCACACAGCTACAAAGGGACTGAGACACGATTCAAACCTCAAACATCTGTTCCTTCCACTGCACAATTGCTGTATCAACTCTAAGAATCCCCAGAATAGGAAGTAAAGGGTTAAATGTGGGCTCTGGACTGAGAGAGAGCTGGTTGGATGGCATCACCCACACAATGGACAGGAGTCTGGGTAAACTCCCGGAGCTGGTTATGGACAGGGAGGCCTGCGTGCTGCAGTCCACGCGGTTGCAAAGAGTTGGACATGACTGAGCAACTGAACTGAACTGGACTGGACTGAGAAGGAGGGGTAGATAATAGGGTTAAAATAAATCAGTGAGCTCAGGAATCTGTACCACGGTGGATGCTAGCAGCAGTAGTCATTCCAGGGGATGGAAGGACTAGGAGATACTGGGCTGGTCGGGGAGGGCTTCCTACAGGGAGGCAGTGTCTAAGCTGAGCAGGAAATGCATAGAAATTGGGGAATGTTAGATGTGTTGGGGCTGAACTAGGTTGAACTTGGGAGAGATCCCTCTTCCTTTTGCTACTCCAGCAGATATGGAATAAATGCCACAGGGTGCCAGGTCCTTTGCTGGGTGCTGACCACAAAAGAGGGCCTCTCTGTCTTTGCCCTCCTAGACTGGAAAGACTGGAAACATGTATAAGTGAATAACTCATGGCAAAATGCTAAATATTCCTCAGACACAACACTACAAGGACCACCAGGGATGGGGGTGATGAGGGAGGAGCTCTCAAAAGAGGGACCAGTTAGGCTGTGGTCAGAAGCACAAGAAAGCACCAGCTGTGAATGAGTGCATGGAATAGCATTCCCAGGAGAGGGAACAGCATGTGCAAACAGAACATGGAATGTTTGGGGAACCTGAAAGATGAGCAGGTTTGCTAGAGCAAAGGGGAGAGGGGAGGAGATGGCCAAGAGTCAGATCATGGCAAGAAGCTTGAGTCTTACTACGCTAATGGACTTTAAGGACAGTGACAGGTTCTGATGTCCCTTGTAAAAGGCTGCTCTGAATGCTGGGTATGAAATCCACCCCTCCCGCAAACACGCTCCTAGCACTTGAGCCAAACACTGCACTGTGCCCTGCAGTGATCGACCTCGCTGAACCAGGAAGCAAGCTGGGCCCGTCCATCACCTCTGTTCTGTGCATGAGGAACCTGAGGATCAAAGGCAGTGAGTCACCTGCACAAGGACCCCCCTTCCGTTAGGAGCGGGGCCAGGACTGGGATCCAGGTCTCCTGGGGCTCAACCACCCCAGGCCCCACTCTCCTGGCTCATCTTCCATCCCTCCGAAGGATCAATGAACATAGCTAATTGATGAAGGATATTGTTCATCCGTGTTTTCAGCATGGCCCCCTGGCCAGTGCAGAACAGTAGCCATGGAGTCCAAGGATATCTCTCTTTGCCCAGGGCTACCACAGGGCCCCTAACCAGTCGCCCCAGCAGCATGGAGGCACCTTGCAACCAGATCCTTCTAAAAATAACATGAATAGGATTTGCCCTTTCTGCCTACAACTTGATATAGCTCAGCCATGCTGGCAGAGTATCCATGGGGCTCCAGGGTGGGTGGTTTAAATCCCAGCTCTTTTGCTGACATGCTGTGCAGCTGAGGGGTATCTCAGCCTCTCTCTGGGCCTCAGTCATCCCATCTGCGGAATGGGTATTGTAAGCAGCCATTCCACGGGCTGGCAGGAGACGAGGGAGTTACAGACCTGAATGGACTGGCGGGAAGGTGGGCATGCCAGGGGGTAGGCCTCTCCTCCTTTGCATCCCTAGGTCAATTAGAAAGTTCTTTGCTTGGACAGAGGGAATTCTGTCTGTCTGCCAGAACAGGGCCTGGCAAGTAGGAGTTCAGGAGGTATTTGTGGAGTGAATCAGATGTTTCCTGAGTCAGATCCTCTGCGGTGCCCCTTCCCATGGAGCCAGCTTCATGCTGAGTCCATACCCTACTGAGAACGTGTATGCTGATCTGAACTGCTGGCACGCCATGCATGTTGATGTGTGCTCTGGGGTGTCCCACCTCCACTACATTTAGTCCTGACAAACCCCTATGAGATGAGTACAAGTGTTAGCACCCCCATTTTGCAGATGAGCAAACTGAGGCTCAGAGAGGCAGATGACTGCAGACAAATCTCACAGCTATTAAGGACTGCCGCTAAGTCGCTTCAGCTGTGTCTGACTCTGTGCGACCCCACAGACGGCAGCCCACCAGGTTCCCCTGTCCCTGAGATTCTCCAGGCAAGAACACTGGAGTGGGTTGCCATTTCCTTCTCCAATGCATGAAAGCGCAAAGTGAAAGTTAAGTCGCTCAGTCATGTCCGACCCTCAGCAACCCCAGGGACTGCAGCCCACCAGGCTCCTCTGTCCATGGGATTTTCCAAGCAAGGGTACTGGAGTGGGGTGCCATCGCCTCCTCCGATTAAGGAGGAGGGGTGTAAAACCAAGTCTGGTGGGCCCCAGAGCCTCCACTCACAACCAACTACACAGAAGTGCTACAAAAAGAGAAGCCCAGGAGCCCGGGGCCCAGGTTGTCTAGGTGCGGTGAGCGCAGAAGAGAGCCTTGCAGAGAGCCCACCCCTTCTGATAAGCCCAGAGGCTTCAGAGCAAAATGCATGACGGCACACGTGGGACACGTGTAAAGTGATGGGCGCAGAGAGAGCACTTGGCAAACGGCAGCCCTGCTATTGCACCGGGGCTTCCTCAGTGGCTCAGCGGTAAAGAATCCGCCTGCAACACAGGAGACGCGGGTTCAGCCCCTGGGTCGGAAGATCCCCTGGAGTGGGAAATGGCAACCCACTCTGGTATTCTTGCCAGGAAAATCCCATGGACAGAGGAGCCTGGCGGTCACAGTCCACGGGGTCTCAAAGAGTCAGACACAATGGAGCAACTGAACACGCACACACACTGTTGCACTGAAAATAGGTTGTTCTGATGCTGATTTTCCCAGGGTACCACCTGACTCCTAACCGGGGTCCGCCCCCTCTCAGATGCTCCAGGCCGTGACCCCCTCATAATGGGTCGGCACCCTTCAGCATCCCACTTGCCGGCAGAGCTGAGCTGCCCAGCTCTATAGTCCTCCAGGCCCTGCAGGCTGTGTGTCCCAGTGTGCCCCACAGAGATGCAAGAGTCTCAACTCCAACATTCCAGATGGGGAAACTGAGGCCTCCAGAGGAACAGGTGGGAGGTGTGGGGGCAGGTACCTGGGGCCATTGCCAGAAGGTGGCTGAGGCCAGCTCACTGGGCTTGGCCTCATTTTTCCTGTCTCTGAAAGGGAGTGATGGTGCTCCCTGGTGTGTGTATGTATTTTAATAAGAATAAGATGAGTGGGGCTGAGCTTGAGAAGGAAGATTGCCCCCTGAGTGGGTGGAGAACTGTGGGGGAACATTTTAATTTAAAATGGGACTCTGCAGTGCTACCTAGGTCGTCTTCTTTTTGACCCCAGAGCTTTCCAGAGGATCCCCTGCTGGCAACAAATTTCCCCCACTGGGTCTGAGAAGGATGCATTGCCAGGGGTCCCCTTTGGAGCCCCCGAGCTAATAGTTTAACCTACTTTTTCTGCAGAAAACTAGATGCTTCATCTGTTCTGATGTTTAGATGAACTCTCAATGTGTTCTCGACAGCCCGCTTAGGGTCGGTGCTATTATTATTATTATTACCATTTTACACATAGGGAAACTGAGTCCCAGGGCAGGTGACGGTCATACAGTCAGGAAGTTGTTCAGGCCAGCCTGTCTTGGGGTTCACACCTGCTTCTAACCTTGGGGTGCTACTCCACCTTCTTAGAGTCCTAGGGCCAGTGGGACCCTGAGGGAACTATATGTGTTTATATATATATAAACCCAGTAATGCTTTATAGGTGGGGGAACTGGATGTGTGGGAATTACCTGAGCACAGGCGCGTGGGTTAACTGCTGTCATCCTCCAAAAGTAACAGTGAAAGTCACTCAGTCATGTCCAGCTGGAATTCTCCAGGCTTTTCCCTTCTCTGGGGGATTTTCCCAACCTAGAGATTGAACCCAGGTCTCCCACATGGCAGGCAGACTCTTTACCAGTTGAGCCACAAGGAAAGCCCAAGAATACTGGGGTGGGTGCCCTGTTCCTTCTCCAACAGATCTTCCTGAACCAGGAATCGAACCAGGTGTCTCCTGCGTTGGAGGCGGATTCTTTACCAACTGAGCTATAGGGAAGCCACATCCCCTAAAAGCCTGGCTCAATGGCAGCCCTGCAGTGGGGACACGGGAATGATGGCCCCTCAGACCCAGGGACAGAGAGCCACACCGAGAAGACAGAGACGCTAGGAGGAGAAGGAGAGAGTCGGAGCAGAGGGACGGGGTGAGACAGGATAGGGGTGGGGAGTGGAGGGAGCAGACGGAAGGAGCTGCACTTTCGTGCTCCTTGTGGCCTTCGCTGGAGGTGACCCAAGGTGACCCCAGGCAGGCAGGCGTCAGTGACGTGGTGACCGGGGTTGGGGGAGTTCTCTCCTCCTCACCCAGAGGCACAGAGGCCCCCAGGGCGATGGGGCTGGGTCTGCCTCTTCCTTTGCATCTCAAACGCCCATCATTTTCCAGCAGACAGAAACCCGTTCAAGAGGCTGGCACAGGCTCACACACACACTCACTTGTGGCAATAATCCCAAACCCTTGCAGGTGGCAGGATGGTTCACAAGCCACTTCGCCTCCACACTGACATGCCAGACCTGGGCGCAGTATGAGACACCGCAGCTCTGTTTATCATTTGTGCCCATTTTATAGGTGGGGAAACTGAGGCTGGGAAATTCAGTGCCTTTCCGAGGGCCTGTGGCTCAAAAGCCATAGTGGTTCCTGAACCACAAAGTCTTTCTCTTGTCACAACTGCCACGGATCCCATGGTTGAGGCCACTTAACATGAAGTTCTCCAGGACAGAACAGGAAGTCAGTCCCTGGGGGCACCTCGAATGAGGAGACTCACAGCACAGGTTGGGGGAGGTTTGGAGGGTCTTCACACGGCACCATGGAGAGGGGCTGTGTGCCTCTGCAGGGGGCAGAGGAGGGTGGAGAGAAGGAAACAGAGATGCTCAGGGCCCCTGGCCAGGCAGTGGGGATGGAACACTCCCATTTAGGCCCCAGAGCATCACCTCTGGGTTCCTATGACCCACGGGGAAGAGGTGCCTGGAGCCAGGTGAGCCAGGGTCAGCAGGACGTGAGCCAGGCTTCAGGGCCAGCAGGCTCCTGCACAGCTCCGGGCAGCCACAGCCATCACAGGAGACTGGCAGGGCCCCGTGCCAGGCATAGGGAGGCTGGCATTCTGGCCTGGCTGGAAGGGAGGATCAGACAGCCTCTGGGATGCTAGAGATGGCAGGGGAAGCAGGGTCTGGCTGTCCACCCCCAGAATGAGCAGTAAGCACCCGCGGAGCGAGGGCGGGGGTCAGACCTGCACTGAAAGTTGAACACACACTCTCTCACTTGATGCCCTCAACAGCCCAGGGAGAAGCGGTCTGTTCCTCTCTCATTTTCCAGATGAGAAAATGGAGACTCAGGGACCTCAAGTGACTTGTTCAAGGTCACACAGACAGGGGATCATAAGGACTTGAACCCAGATCTGTCCAATCAAAGCTTGAGTTGTGTGAAGCCCCTGCCACACCCTCTCAGGGCTGTCCCCCACCCCCACCCCCTAGAGCTCAGGGAGGCCCTAGTACACAGCTTCCAGGGCCCCACAGCCCCAGTGTGAGACTCCAGGGACTGGGCTGAGCCTTAGATTCTGCAGTGGAACCAGCTCCTGGGTAATGCTGGTCCACACGGCCCCCATTGAGAGCCCCAGACTCAGGGTCGGGGCATCTCCCCCAGACGACGGGGCTTCTCTGCCTGTGGTGCCGCAGGTACAGACCACAGTCCAGCAGACAGACCCGGATTTGAGTCCTGGCCATGATTTTGTTTTCACTGGTCTGGCCTCAGTTTTCCCATCTGTAAAGTGGGGCTGCCTGTCCCCTGTCCCTGTCCTGAGGCTGTTGCAAGGGCTCAAGGAGGCAGAAGACAGCTAAACTGCTGGACGTGACAGTCACTGTCCTGTCGCTGAGGTTCTCTGGATCGGTGGCCTGGGGTCAATCTGTTTGACTGGCCAAGCAGGCATTGAAGTAGCTCCACTGTGTGCTGAGACCTGAGGTGATGGGGACTGGGGGCCAGCCCTCCGTGAGCCAAGAGGCAGGATCTGGGCAAAGAGATGGCCAGGCAGGACTCACCCATCCAGGGTACAGACGGGGTCACTGAGCTTGGGGTCTAGGTTGCAAAGACTTCCTGGAGGAGAAGGTGCTGCCTGGCTGGAAGGGGCCCACACAGCGAGCCTGGAGTCCCTTCCCTAGTCCCTTCCTTGACGATGACATTGGGAGCAAACTCCCTCCTTTCTCTCAGTCTCAGTCTCCATGGGAGTAAAGTGAGGGGCAGGAATTTGGCATGAAGAAGCCAGAACATAGGATTTGAAGTGAGCCTCCAGAGGTAGGCACAGTTGGGTTGGGGAGAGAGCCGAAAGGGCTTTCCTGTCCCAGAGGTGGGACTATGCTCCCATGTGGAAGCAGGGCGGTGCCAGGGGCAGAACGGATGCCAGCCAGGCCGCTGCAGGGCTGGGGTGGGTGGGGGGGCGGGGGGGTGTGTGCTGCTGTAGGGGCCAGGGAAGCCTGACGGGGCTCTCAAGCAGCAAGAAAAAAAGAAAAGATTGATCAGATGAGCACCATTAACTCAGCCTCTACCACCTGTACAGCTGTGATTCTCACTCTGGGGGAAAGAAACTCAGAGCATCTGCAAGCTCAGGGCCTCAGCTTCTCCATCTGTAAAATGGAACTGTGAAGGGACACAAGCGGCACTCAGTAAATGGAAGCCGCTAGTGGCAGCAGCAGCAGGGGCAGGTCTGTGAGACCCCAGAGCCCAAAGCTTTGATGTACTTTCAGACTCCTGTGGTGATTTAGTCACTAAGTCGTGTCTGACTTTTGCGACCCATGGACGATAGCCCGCCAGGCTCCTCTGTCCATGGGTTTCTCCAGGCAAGAATACTGGAGTGTAACTGGAGTATTACTGGAGAATAACCCAGTATTTCCTTCTCCAAGGGGATCTTCCCAACCCAGGAATCAAACCTAGGTCTCCTGCCTTGCAGGTAGATGATTTACCTATTACACTACAAGGGAAGTCCAGAGGACCTAGCTAATATTATCATTAATATTGATATTAATGACAGCAAAGTCAGACATGGTTCCAAGTCTTTTCATGCAACAGTACCTTTAATCCTGACCATATTGTGTGATGGGAAATATTGCTCTTGCTAAGTCGTGTCTGGCTCTTTGCGACCCCATGGACTGTAGCCCCCCCCAGGCTCCTCTGTCCATGGGATTCTTCAGGCAAGAATACTGGAGTGGGTGGCCATTTCCTTCTCCAGACGTTCTTCCCAACCCAGGGAGCAAACCCTCATCTCCTCTACTGGCAGGTGGATTCTTTACCACTGAGCCACCAGGGAAGTCCGATAGGAACTATTATTTAGCCCAACTTTGTAGATTAAAAAAACTGGGGCTCAGAGAGGTTAAGTCAGTGGCCTAAGGGCACACAGGTAAGTGTGTAAGACCAGGATTAGAACCCAGAGTCCAAGCTCTTAAATAACATATCACCTAACAGATTCAACTGCCTACGGATATCCTGCCCCATGGTGATGCCCAGGACCCTGGTGTGTTTACAAGCCCCATGCCACCATTCGGGGTCTCTGGTGGGGCCCCCACCTTGAGAAACCTGCACCAGGGCTTCACCTCCAGTCCTACTTGGAGCAGGAGGAGGCAAGGACGACGCCAGGCGGAGCCACAAGGGCACTGGGGAGCCATAGCCGGTTACTGAGCAGGGGTGGGGCTCCCGCCACCAGAGGCTGGAAGGTCGGCCAGCCCCGGGGCGAGGAGGGGGCTTGGGTGGGCGTCACATCAAGCCCTCAGCCTCAGGCCGTGGTCTCCACGGGCCGAGGGGACAGATGGCATCACCCAGGCCTGGCCCGTGGCTGTCACTCATCCAGATGAGTTATGAGCAGGTCAATGGGCGGCAGCCGGGGGGTGGGGGGTGCTGAAAAAACAATTGCAGGGAGACCCCAGGACAATGGGAGCCACGTGCCATGGGGGCAACAGTCGTTTGTCACACAATGGACCTCCAGGGGACAGCAGCCGGGCCAACTGCTGCCACCGACACGGGCTGGCCGAGTTTTCAAATCGTTTCCGGGCTGTGTTTTCCTACGAGGCAGCCAATCGCCAGGGCGGCCGGGCGGTCACCTGATGCTAGCTTGGTGGGCTGAGGGCCCAGGCCCTGTGACAACCCAGTAGCCGGCACCATGGCAACGCTAATTGTGGCCCTAAAACACAAGGAAGAGAGAGCGAGGGAGATGGAGAGAGAGAACCGCTCGAGGGGGCCATGCAGATGGCAGGAGCGGGTGGAGGCTGATGCCCCGGGCGGGTCCACGGTCCTGTGTGCGAGAAAACCCCAGGCTCCACAACCCCCACTCTCTCTCTCAGGTCCCAGGACACCTACTTTTGAAACTTGCAGCTTAAAATTGGGACGGTGGGCCTTGGGTCAACAGACCAGAAAGTGCCTGGCCTGTGGGGTGGCAGGTGTGGAGGGGCTGGCATGGGCTCCTGGCCGGTTTGCAAAAACGCTACATTATAACACAGGACGGTGCTGAGGCCCAGGGCCCTGGAGGTATGGGGTGAGCACTTGAAGGATGCTGGGGAGCCACGGTTATCCCAAAATTGGGGGTACTGGGCCTGGTATCCTTGATGGGCACTGTTTCTTCGCATAGAAAGAAATGTTTTTGGTCTGGTGTTGGGTGAGTTGTGGGGGGCATGTATCCTAACTGGAAGCTCCAGGGGCTGCCTGGGGTCATGGTGAGGAATTCAGGCTGGGGTTCCAGCCTTACCACTTCCTGTTCCAGGTTGGCCTTGGATGAGTGTCTTGGGGCAATGAGCCTCAGTTTGCCCATCTATGAAATGGGAATAATAACACCTGCCTTATCAGGTGACTGGGGGTGTCCCCTGGGCTGCTATCTGGGAAGGACTTGATACAGTGCCTGACCCATAATAAGTGCCAGGGGGCAGGGATTGAGTAAGATGTGTCTAGTGAATAAACGAAGGAAAGGTTTGAGGGTGTGCAATCTGGCTGCTAAAGAGGGATCCCTAGGGATGGGCAGATTGGAGGATGAGGCGGTCTGGGGGAGGTGAGACGCTTTTGGGGTGATGCCAGAGGTAGAGGAGCCCCCAGGAGCTGGCCTGAGCTCCCCGCCCCTGCCCGAGCTCCTGCCCCTCCCTGCAGGCTCCTGGCCACCACCTGCGATGATGACCTTCCCGGGGACCTGCAGTCTCTGTCGTGGCTCACGGCCGTGGATGTGCCGAGGCTGCAGCAGATGGCAAGTGGCCGTGTGGACCTGAGCAGCCCCAGTGTACCACATGCGCACCCAGGTAGGCACAGGGGTGAGGCGGGGTGGCGGGAGGGTAGGGTGGGACTGGGAGATGGGGAAAGGTGACGCCCAGTACTTCCGTGAACCAGGGGGAGGCCGTGGCCAGGTCAGTCTCTGTCTCTCCGGGCCTCAGTTTCTGCCTCTGTAAAATGGGACTAATTCTACCTTCCCCAGAGGGATGTGGTTTGCTCTTTTGCTCATCGTGGTGTGCCAGGCCCTGTGTGAGCTCAGGTTTCAGCAAAGAATAAAGACAGCCCCTCCCCTCACCCTGGGACATCTAGAGCACTCAGCAGGTGACCACCTCTGGGAGCCAGTGCAGCCATGGCTTGTTTTTGTATGGCCTTTGTGTTAAGAATACTTTTACATTTTTCAAAGGTTATAAACCACAGACAAGACAGATCACGTGGCTAGCAAAAGCCTAAAATATTTGCTGTCTGATCCTTTATAGAAGTTCAGTTCCTTTACTCCTTTAGAAGTACTTTGGGTTGGAGGTGGTGGGGGAGAGAGAAATTTGGAGTTTGGGACTAACAGCTACACACTGCTACATGTAAAATAGATAAACAGCAAGGATTAGTGTATAACACAGGAAACGATACTCGATCCTAAAGAAGGGCAATGCCCAAGAGTGTTCAAAGTACTGCATGATTGTACGCATCTTACATGCCTGCAAGGTAACGCTCAAAATCCCTCAAGCTGGGCCTCAACAGTACGCAAACCGAGAACTTCCAGATGTGCAAGCTGGATTTAGAAAAGGCGAAGGAACCAAAGATCAAATTACCAGCATCAAATATTCCAGAAAATATTTGCTGCTTCATTGACTACACTAAAGCCTTTGAATGTGGATCACAACAAACTGGAAAATTCTTAAAGAGTTGGGAATATCAGACCACCTTACCTGTCTCCTGAGAAACCTGTATTCAGGTCAAGAAGCAACCATTAGAACTAGACATGGAACAACGGACTCGTTCAAAACTGGGAAAGGAATACATCAGGGCTGTATATTGTAATCCTACTTATTTAACTTATATGAAGAGTACATCATGTGAAATGCTGGGCTGGATGAAGCACATGCTGGAATCAAGATTGCCAGGAGAAATATCAATAACCTCAGGTGTGCAAATGACACCACCCTTATGGCAGAAAGCAAAGAGGAAGTAAAGAGCCTCTTGATGAAGGTGAAAGAGGAGGGTGAAAAAACTGACTTAAAACTCAACATTCAGAAAACTGAGATCATGGCATCTGGTCCCATCACTTCATGGCAAATAGATGGAGAAACGATGGAAATAGTGAGAGACTTTATTTTCTTGGGCTCTAAAATCACTGTAGATGGTAACTGTAGCCATGAAATTAAAAGACGCTTGGTCCTTGGAAGAAAAGCTATGACAAATCTAGACAGTGTATTAAAAAATAGAGACATCATTTTGCCAACAAAGGTCTGTATAGTCAAAGCTACGGTTTTTCCAGTAGTCATGTACAGATGTGAGAGTTGGACCATAAAGAAGGCTGATCACCAAAGAATTGATGTTTTTGAAGTGTGGTGCTGGAGAAGACTTTTGGGAGTCCCTTGGACTGCAAGGAGATTGAACCAGTCCATCCTAAAGGAAATCAGTCCTGAATATTTCATTGGAAGGACTGATGCTGAAGCTGAAGCTCTAATCCTTTGGCCACCTGATGTGAAGAACTGACTCATTAGAAAAGACCCTGATGCTGGGAAAGATTGAAGGCGGGAGGAGAGGGGACGACAGAGGATGAGATGGTTGGATGGCATCACTGACTCAATGAACATGAGCTTAAACCAACTCTGGGAGATAGTGAAGGACAGGGAAGTCTGGCATGCTGCAGTCCATGGGGTCACAAAGAGTCGGACACGACTGAGTGACTAAACAACTATAAGAGAAAAGAATCTGGAAAAGATTTTCAGATTATATATAAAAAGTTTATATATGTATATATATATATACATATACATATATATATATATACACATATACATATATATATATATATATATGCTCCTCTGTCCATGGGATTTTCCAAGCAATAGTACTGGAGTAGATTGCCATTTCCTTCTCCAGGGGATCTTCCTGACCCAGGGATCGAACCCGGGGTTCGATCTCCCACATTGTAGACAGACGCTTAACCGTCTGAACCACCAGGGAAGTCCATATATATATATGTGTGTGTAAATCACTTTGCTGTATACCGGAAACTAAGACAATATTGTAAATTAACTATAGTTCAGCTTTTTTTTTAATGTGAACCATTTTTCAGTCTTTATTGAATTCGTTCCAATATTGCTTCCATTTTATGCTTTGACTTTTTGGTTTTTGGCAGCCAAAAAGCAAAACGTAAAACGGAAGTAATATTGTGGGACCTTAGCGCATGGGATGTTAGCTGCCTGACCAGGGATCAAACTCACACCCCATGCATTGGAAGGCAAAGTCTTAACCACTGGATTATCAGGGAAGTCCCAGAAGTTACTATCAGTCTTAAGCCAGAAAAAAAACCTCAGAAGAATGTTATTTAATATTAATGTTATTCAAGGTGGTGCTGAGTTTACTTCTCCATGGCAGATACTTCAATTTTTTCAAATGGTTACCACAAAAAAAAATTTTAAGTACTTTGACTTCTTTAAAGAAAGTATCACAGGTACTTCCTTGGTGGTCCAGTGGCTACAAGACTCTGAGCTCCCGCAGGGGGCCTGGGTTCGATCCCTGGTCAGAGAACAAGATCCCATATGCAAGCTGCAACTAAAGACCCTGTGTGCCACAGTGAAGAAGATCCTGTGTGCTGCAACTGAGGCCCAGCAGAGCCAAATAAATAAATAGACAAATATTTGTTTAAAAAGTACTGAGCACAGGGCCCAACACACAGGTGGTACTCAACAAATGGCAGCCTGCTTGCAGTCATAGCAAGCGGATTAAATGTTTAGGGACACGGAAAATGTGTAAGAAGAAAAAAAATCAACAATCACTGCAGTACATTAAAAGGACCCATAGTTAAAAACTTATCACCTAGGAGTATTTCTTTCATGGGACAAATTGTTCTTGGCCGAAACATCAGTAGCAGGAGTCAGCACAGTTTGTCTGTAATGGGCCAGTAAATATTTTAGACCCTGTGAGCCAGATGGTCTCTGTTGAAGCATTTCTACTTTGTCACTGCTGTGCAAGACCAGCCATACATAATACGTAAATGAATGGCTGTAGCTGTGTGCCAATAAAACTTTATTTACAAAAACATGTTGTGGGCCGGTTTGGTCTGGTGGCCAATAGCTTCTCCATCCCTGATCTAGAACCCTGAGGGGACAGCTATGTGACCTTGGGCAGATGGCTTTGGCTCTGAACTCCTTTCCTCACCTACGATGAAAAGATAATAGAACTGCCTTCATGGGGTGCTGGGGGACTCAGTGCAGAAAGTACCTTGCACACAGTAGGCAGTTGGTGGATAGGAACTGTGAAGTAAAGAAGCCCCTTCCTTCACGGCACCATGGCACATCTCCTGCATGCCTGTCACTATGCGAGGTGTTGGCAGCACTGAGTTATATAAAACATGGTCCCAGCTCTCAGGGAACTAAGGGTCTGGTCAGAGATGGAAGGACAAAGTAGACAGACCAAACCACAAAGGATGAGCCCAGGTGGCAGCCAGAGCTCAAAGGAGAGCTGAAGGCCCCAGGGCAGGGCCATGTGGAACATCAGCTTTGCTTGATCAGCAGTGAATACCTAAAGTCAGGCTGGGGCAGTGAGGCTCTGTGGTAGATTAGCAATGCCTGCCACAGGCCCAGCACAGGAAAAGGGGGTACATCTGCTATTCCTGGGCTGATTCTTGGCAGAAGAGAAGGTGGGAACCCACTCTTTATCACTACCATCCAGAGACATGCTTTGCCAAGCACCTGCTATGTGCTGAGCCCCAAGGGTAGGGGACGGCTTCATTCTCTGGAGGTGCCCAGGGGTGGGGCTGTCCCTGTCCACAGCCACCATTCCCCCAGCCCAGGCATCTCCACGCTTCCCTTTTCCAGGTGCCTTGGCCAGGGCAGCTGACTTGCACATGGCAGCCACCCCAGGCCACCTGCTCCCAGGCCCACCTGGCATGGCCCCCCAAGGTGTGCTGGGTCTGAGTCCCCTGACCAACCATGGAGCCAGTGTAAGTGCCACTACGTGGGTTGGGGAGCGAGGGAGGTGTCCTACAGGGCTGGGGTCGCCCTCGACCCTCTGTCTCCTTCTCTCCCGGCCCCAGCAAATGAACCAGTTCGCCGTGGGGGGCCAGACCTCAGCCAGCCTGCAGAACCCACCACAGCTGTACTCTGCCGCCTCACAACCTCAGTTCCCACTACCCCCAGGTGTCCAGCAGGTACTGGGGGCTGGTGGAGGGGCCTGGACTCAGAAGCAGACGCTCCTGACTTGGGCTGGCTAGGGACTGCTCTGAGCCTATTTGCCCACCCGGAACATGGGAAGAACATTCTTCACCATGTCACGGGGTTGTTCATTTGATTTCCACCCAAAACCCTGTGCTGGGTGGAGACAAGATGGTCTGCCAGGGCTATAAACCCTGCGTCTTCAAGATGGGGGAGTGGCGGGCTGATCGTGACTGATGCCCTCTCTCTCTCTCACCATCTCTCTCCCCACCACCCTTCTTCACCCCCCACCCCCGATGGGAAGTGCGCTCCTGTGGGCCTGTATGGCTCCCCATTTGGGGCACGGCCTCCCTACCCCCAGCCCCGCATGGCTGTGCATTCATCCCAGGAACTGCACCCCAAACACTATCCCAAGCCCATCTATTCCTACAGGTGAGGTTCTGGGGGGCTGGGATGGTGGGGGACTCAGGGAAGAGAAGGGTGAGGGCTGTCTCGAGGGCACCTCAGAGAGCTGGGTGTGGTGGCCTAGGCTTCCCAGGGAAAGGTTTTGGGAAGTGGGACCCATTTTCAGGATGGATCGTCATGTGGTCAGTCAGTTCCCAGGGCTGGGAATCCACTCCAAACCCTAAGTCCAGTGCTCCACTCTCATTCACAAGCTGGCTGTGTGACCTTGGGGAAGAGGCTTGGCCTCTCTGAGCTTCAGTTCCCTCTGATGCAGAAAGTCATCAAATAATAGTATTAGGTACTTCACAAGGTTTGGGGAAGGCAGTTAAGCAGCTCAGTTAATGTCTAAAGGCCCATTAATGATGAGAAAGGGGTAAAAGGAGGAAAAGACAAGGTTTCTAAAATCGTTACCAATAGCCGAGCTCAAGGTCAAAGGCAGAGGGTGGCAAAGACATAGAGCCATGAAAAGGTATTTAGAGCTAACATTGTGAGTGTCTAGGGGCTGGTACCAGCGGGGTTACGCAGGGCCAACTTCCTGGCAGAGGGGACCTTGGGCTGTCAGCTTGAGATGGCTTCACATCTGGCCTGCCCCACATTTTGCCTCCAGCTGTCTGATCGCCATGGCCCTGAAGAACAGCAAGACAGGAAGCCTGCCCGTGAGCGAGATCTATAGCTTCATGAAGGAGCACTTCCCCTACTTCAAGGTGAGGGGCCTCAGCCAGGTTGGGGGTGGCTAGAGTGGCTCTGGTCTCTCCCTGGTACTGCTAGCACCTGGGCCAAACTAAGTCACCCGTTTAGTCCCCTAGTCATGTCCAAGGACACCTGCAATGTGCACTCACACAGACATGGGCCAAGAAATCCAGAAAGAGAAGGGGGCATTTGAGCTGGGCCCTTGATGGATAAATAGGAGTTCACCGGGCATCTCACGGGGCAAAGGCTAGGGGGTCAATCTAGCTATTCAGCACAGACTCAGTAAAACATAACGATGCAAACACAGAGGAACTGTGTGTAAAATGAAGAGGGTGTGAAGTGCATTGCAATGTCTGGTTACCTTACAGTAAAGTATGAGCACTTAAAATGATAAGTATTTAATACACTCAACAAATCATCCACATATTAGCGTCATTTCACTTGCTTGTCTCCTGAGCAGGAGAAAAAGAGCAGATCTGGAAGCCTTGGGCCTTGTCCTTGTGTCTTAACCATTGCCCAGAGCTGAAGTACAGCTGCCCCTCTAATCAGAGCATGGGCCCTCCTGTTTGCCACAGTTCTCTCTGCTCCCTCTCATCTTCCCAACTCAAGGTTAAGCACTGGACGCTGTCCCTCCTGCTCCCCTCGGCCCGAGTCTGAGATTGCCCCTAGGGAGACGGGATTAGAGAGGGGTCCCTGAGGAGAGGTTTCCCACCGGCCCATTTCTGCCCCCAGACAGCTCCCGACGGCTGGAAGAACTCTGTGCGGCACAACCTGTCCCTGAACAAGTGCTTCGAGAAGGTGGAGAACAAGATGAGCGGCTCCTCGCGCAAGGGGTGCCTGTGGGCCCTCAACCTGGCGCGCATCGACAAGATGGAGGAGGAGCTGCACAAGTGGAAGAGGAAGGACCTGGCCGCCATCCTCCGCAGCATGGCCAACCCCGGTGAGGCCCGGGCGCTCCGCCCCCCCCCGCCCCGCGCATGCGCGAGCTTGCACCCTGCCCATCCCGCAATGAGTGGCGTCTCACCAACAGCCCCGGTGTCGCCCGCAGACACGCCACCCAAAACCGCCATGGGAAGCAGGGCTTCCTTACCCTTCTTACCATACTCGGACAGACTCCCCAAAGTAGTAAAGCAGTAACGCCTAGTGTGGGCTACCTACCAGGTGGGGAAGCCAGCACTGTCATGCACAACTGGTGGGAATGTAAAGCGTGGAGCTTCCCCAGGGCAAAGTAGTATCACGAACCTTTGCAAATTTGGTTCCCAGTTTCGTTCCTTTATTCTACTTCTGGCGGTTTATGCTGAAGAAATCAAAGATTTGAGCAAAAAGTTTATGAACAAAGTTATCCATCATGAAGTGATTTCTGATGGTAAAAAACTGAAAGCAATCCAGACATCCTAATAGGAGATGAAATAGATATAACATGATACCATGCAAGTATCAGTATTCCAAAAATATTTCCATCTCTAAAAAGAAATGTTCCTGATATGATAAATGAAGCAGGTTATGAATCAATATACATAGTATAGTCACATTCTAAAATGCATATGTAGCCACACCCATTTTTGTGTCAATTAATGTCTATCTATATAGATATATATGTATACACAGAGACTAGAAGAAATATATCAAAGTCTTCACTGTGGAGAGACCACTGATAATTTTTATATTCTTCACGTTTCTCTTATTTTCCAAACTGTCTACCCTGTTCATGAGTTACTTTAGATTAAAAAAAAAAAAAAATCACACCTGTTTTTTTTTTAATTAAGAGATGTGAAGCTGGGGAATATATGAGTGACATATGAATAGAAAGAGTGACCTGGGAGGCTAATGCCACCCAGCCTTCGGAATGTTTGGCTTGGCCCTGTGGATAGCATCACACTTTGAGTTTGGGTGTGAAGGGGGATGGGAGTCTAGCTCAGAGATGAACAGTTCAATAAGTTGATNATGAGTGACATATGAATAGAAAGAGTGACCTGGGAGGCTAATGCCACCCAGCCTTCGGAATGTTTGGCTTGGCCCTGTGGATAGCATCACACTTTGAGTTTGGGTGTGAAGGGGGATGGGAGTCTAGCTCAGAGATGAACAGTTCAATAAGTTGATCAGGACCATAGCAGGACCTAGTAGACCCTTGGCTGCGAGCTCTGGAGTCTGGTTTGATATCCAGGGCTCATCCTGACCCCTATTTGGTGTGACATCTTGGGCGGACCATTTCACCTTCTAGATTCTAAGTGTCCTCATTTCTAAAACGTGTGCCACCCTAGTGGTCCAGTCTCAGAACTGCTGCAGTCAATGAGACACAAGCCAACAACTAAAAATAATTTTGAGTAACTTCCATCTTATTTCTACTGAAGAGCATCGAGGGAGGAGGACCCAGTTTTCAGTCCATAGCAATGCTTCATGTCTCTGGCCAGGGCCCCCGTATAACTTTTGTCCTGGTCTCGTGGGATTTGTAATCTCTGCCTTATTTCCCTCTTGTAGGCCTGTTATGAGGTTTTAGTGAGGTCCTGGAGTTACAGGATTATTCTATAAAGCACTGTCCCCCTGAGGGGAGCCAGTGTTATCTGAGACCCATCGCATTGTTCCAAGTCCCTATGTCATTTGTGATTTCATTCCATTTCCACCACCCCGTGTAGAGTGCGTGAGGCCATTTTAAACAGACTGACGTCCCGAGAGTACGAGAGGCTTGCTAAAACCACACAGCTGATGACTGGGTTTAATCCAGGCCTGGGCTGGGGACCTAGGAGCTGTAGGGTGGCTTCTGATGAATGACCTCTCCCACTTGCCTGCAGAGGAGCTGGACAAGCTGATCTCAGACCGGCCGGAAAGCTGCCGACGCCCTGGAGAGCCAGGGGAGCCTGCGGCCCCGGTGCTGACCCACACCACCACGGCGGCCATGGCCCGCAGCTGCCTGGCCGCCTCCCAGCTCCCACCCCAGCCGCTGATGACCCTGTCCCTGCCGTCAGTCCCCCTGCACCACCAGGCACAGCCCCAGGCACATCTGGCACCGGACTCTCCTGCCCCAGCCCAGACCCCACCTCTGCATGCCCTGCCGGACCTGAGCCCCAGCCCCCTCCCCCACCCCACCATGGGAAGGGCGCCCGTGGACTTCATCAACATCAGCACCGACATGAGCACCGAGGTGGATGCCCTGGACCCCAGCATCATGGACTTTGCTCTGCAGGGTGAGGTCGGAGGAAGGGGGTGAGGGGAACAGAAGGGGAGGGAGGGACTGGGGAGGGGGCAGCCAGAAAGACTGGGGGAAAGAAGAGCCATTGGCATTTACCCCACAGCTTGTTCCTTCAACACCTCCCAAGTGCCTAATCATAGTGAATCACAGCAGGCACTTAGTTAGTGCCTACAGTATACCAGGCCTTGTGCCAAGCACTTCAGAGGCATCATCCCATCTCAGCTTGCGACAGTCCTGGAGGCCACTGCCATTTCACACTCCCATTCCACCACTGAGAAAACTTAGACCAAGAGAAATGACGTCCCATTTCTTCATTCAGACGCCATTCGGCCTGAGGCCGCCTGGCTATACATGGCAGAACTGGCATTTGAACCCAGCCCTCTCTGACCCCACGTTGTCAGTCAGAAACTGCGCCCGCTTGCATGTGCCAGCCTCCTGCCAGGTCATGCTCTGACCCACGTGGTCACCCTCAGTACACAGGGCATGAACGAGCAAGGGAAGTTCAGATTCCACGAAGGCTGATAAACCAGCCATGCACTGGCTACTATGAGCCTGCCAAGGGCCAAGAAATCCCCTGCCCTCCAAGGAGTTGCATGTCTAGTGAGGGAAGGGGACGAGTTAGCAGGTGAGTTAGTTAGCACATTACTAACTAGGTCAGTTATAGCTGTCAAATGGGTATGTTTGAGCTGCCCCGCCTCTCCTCCGGATTACTGTACAATTAAAAGGAAATCATGCTTTTGTCCCCTGACTTTGACCACGATGGTGCCACTTAACGCAGGCCGAGTGCTTCCCACGCACCCCCTAGTTTAAGCCTTGCAGTCCCAGGAGGTGGGTTCTCTGATCATCTCACTTCCTCTAGAGGACCCAAGGCTCCAAGACGGTGGTGATTTTCCCGAGGACGCCTGGGGTGGGAGGGGAGGACCGGGGCTAGACACTGGCTCCTCCCTACTGTCCTGTGATGCCGTGAGTTTAGCCCCATGCGTGGTCTTTGCTGTGTCCCTAGGATGGGATTCGAACTCCTGTCCTTTTGACATGAACGCTCTTGTCTTTGGAAGGGAACCTCTGGGAGGAGACCAAGGATGAAGGCTTCAGCCTGGACACGCTGGGGGCCTTTGGAGACTCCCCGCTGGGCTGTGAGCTGGGGGCCTCAGGCCTGACCCCCGTCTCTGGTGGCAGCGACCAGTCCTTCCCAGACCTTCAGGTGACCGGTCTCTACGCTGCCTACTCGACCCCAGACAGTGTGGCCACGTCAGCCACCACCTCCTCCTCTCAGTACCTGGGCGCCCCGGGGAACAAGCCGATAGCCCTGCTTTGAGCTGACTGCCTCGCCTGCCCCAGAATGTGGGCCCTGGAAGGATGCTCATGGAGCCGGGTGTTGCCGGAAGAAGGGCTCCCTACCTTCCCACAGGCCTCTGAACCGTGGCTGCTGGCTGACCTTGCCTGACCTCCAGGGAAGTTTCTGGGCCCTCCTCAAGTCCGCAGGACAGAGGAGAGTGGACAAGGCCCCCGTGACGCTCCTCCGAGGCTCAAGATGCAAGGCCTGGCCGAGCTGACAACAAGGTCTCTCCAGTCTGCCTCCCTGCTGGTTCCTGAATGACCAGCAGCCTGCTTTGGGACAGGTGCTCCACGGAAACACCCTGGTGGGAAGGCCTTTAATTTATTCTCCTGGGATGAAACACTTCAGTCTCCAGCGGACAGGCCCCGAGGCCAGGGTGTGCTGGCAGACCGTCCAGCCTTCGTGGACCAGAGCAGGCTGAACTCTGAACCGGGCACCTGCCCCACTGGCCGGCAGGCCCCCTTCCTCGTAGTCTGTTAGGGTTTCACAGGCAGATTCCTGAGCCACACCGGGCACTGTGACCCTATGTACCTTTATTTATATTTATTGGAGCCCATCCACGCCACCTCTTCAAACCCCACCCATGGCCCCTGGAATGAGATTCCGTGGTCCCTCCCTGCACCCCTAAATGATCTGTACATCACATCTCCAACTGACTCTTAAGCCCTCTGCAGTCTTAGGCTGCTTTTTCAGAACAAGCAAGCACTTTTGATACAGTGAAACATCCTAGTTTTTAAAAATTAGAGACTGGACATTTTCCTAATGCTTAGTCATGATTCAAACCTCTTGAAATGTGCACCTAGGAAGGGAGACTCCTAGTTTGGATTTTGGGGGCTTTCAAGTCAGGATGGGATGAGAGGGATGGGAAGGGGTTTTTTTGTACTGGAAATGAAGACACCCTTGATGGAAAGAAAGTTAACTGTGAACCAGGTAAAGCCACTGACCCTCATGGCGAGTGGGGCTGTTGAAGCTGCAATGCAGAGTATTTATTGGCACCTATTGGCCTGTCTCATTGCCCCATGACCTTCTTTATGACTTTCTTCCCTCTCTTGTTGCCAGTGACTGACTCTCCAAGTGGCAGTTTCTACAGATAGTTGGCTTAGAGGGGAGCCAGGTGAGTGGCTCGGAAAAAAGCCAGGGATCATCCAGCTAATCTCAGAAACCATGGCAACCGCTTAAACCACTGTCCTCTCTGGCCCCACCAGATGTTTGGTTCCTCCATCTGGGAGTTCCTGAACCTTAGGGCCAGAATTTTCTGAGTACTCCACAGGTCTGCCAGCCACCTGGTAGGCTTGGTGTTCAGGCCTGTCTTGAAGGACCACCTCTAACTTCTTCCAAATTCTGGAACTTTCTGCCAAGCATCACCATCATTACCCATAGCTCAGTGCTACCTATTGGAACAGCACTGCTTGCCTGCTTTGTGTGACATGACATCCCCTCCCATAAGTTAAGACGTTTGAGTCATTGTTAATGAAGACTGTGTTTGGGCGACCCCAGGACTGTGTATCATAGTGTTGGAGATCCATCTTCTGTCAATAAAGGCTGAACGTGCAGCTCTGTGGCTTGGGAGAGGGTTGAAGAGGGGAGGGAGGGGTGAAGAGAGGAAGGAGGGGTGAAGAGAGGAGGGAGGGGTGAGCAGGGGAGTTGGGGTAGAGTACAACAGCGCCTCAAGCCCCTCACAGTGGAGACCCACTTACAGATGGGCAAACTGAGGCCCTGAGAGCAAACACTGGACCCAGATCCTCTGATGCCAGGTTCCCCTTGTGCCAGACTGAGAGAACTCAGTCATTATTGGTAAAATTAGTCCCGCTGCCAGTCCCCTCCCCACAGTGTCCAGACTCTGGACAAGCACTCTCTCAGGCAGGGATGTGAACCCTGCCTACTGCTCAGAAGGTGAGGCTCAGAGAGGGTGGGCAGGACTTGGGGTCCCAGTGAGGAGGCAGGACTGAGACCATGTGTGCCAGGCTCCAGAGCTATCTCTTTGGTGCCTGCTTGGGGTCAGGGAGGGCAGCGAGGTGCGAGGAGGTACACTCTTTCGAGCACCAAGGCCCTGTGCTAGTCAGGGCTGTAAATCAGCTCATTCGATCCTCGTGACAACACTAAGGGGCATGGCTTACTACTTGCTACACCCATTTTACAGATGGAGAAGCTGAGGCCCAGGACTAAAGGAGGTGACTTGCCACCCAAAATAACAGCAGAGGGCATTTTGATTAGCAGTCTGGGACTTCCCTGCTGGTCCAGCAGTTAGGAATCTGCCTGCCAATGCAGGGGACACAAGTTCGATCCATGGTTCTGGGGCAACTAAGCCCATGAGCTGCAACTACTGACGTGGGTGAGCCTGTGCTCTGCAGCAAGAGCAGCCGCTGAAATGAGGAGTCCACACACCCAACTGGAGGCAGCCACGCACCAACGAACACCCAGCACAGCCCAAACCAGAAACAAGTAAATACGAGTCTGTCGAACTTTTAAGCCCACCCAGGAAGGGGCTTGCAGCCACCAGGAGACTAGACTCACACAGGCGATGATCAGCCAGTAGGGAAGGTAGGGGTCGATTAATGGGGCTGTAGGTGGTACTGGGAAGGGCTGACCGGGGCCCCGCTTCAGAGGAGAACAGGCAGGCAGCGGGGAGGGGGTGCTGCCTTTCTCTCCCCAGCACCCCTCCTCAGCAGCTTGGCTCCTGGGTGGCTCTATGGCTTGCTTCCCAGCCCCCAGGCACCCTTGGCGATGGGTCGGGGGCAAGGGCCTCGGCCGTACAGGTCACAGCCAAAGAGCTTCACCTGCACAGTCTGCAGAACCTCGAAGGCACAGGGGTGCTCTCCTGCTGGGGTGCCGAGCTGGGCGGACGGAGCCCGAGTGCCTGGATCACCACGTGCCGAGGGCTGGGGAACCCTTTCTTGGGTCTGACATCCATTCCTTACCATGGGCAAGTGGGGCTGGTATGTATAGAGTCAAAGCAAAAATGCCAAGGTCACAGGGTCACAGACTGTGGGTGAGAGCCCGGGTCAAAGCCCGAAGACTGCCTGTGCCGGCACCATGCTGATGCCAGAAGAAAGCGCAGAGGAGGCACAGGAGCAAGGCTTCGCTGAGAGTCTCTGCAGCTGGCTAACTAATGGGTGAAACGTACTCATTGCCACCCTTTGAGGNGGGGTGAAGAGAGGAGGGAGGGGTGAGCAGGGGAGGGAGGGGTGAAGAGAGGAGGGAGGGGTGAGCAGGGGAGGGAGGGGTGAAGAGAGGAGGGAGGGGTGAGCAGGGGAGGGAGGGGTGAAGAGAGGAGGGAGGGGTGAGCAGGGGAGGGAGGGGTGAAGAGAGGAGGGAGGGGTGAGCAGGGGAGGGAGGGGTGAAGAGAGGAGGGAGGGGTGAGCAGGGGAGGGAGGGGTGAAGAGAGGAGGGAGGGGTGAGCAGGGGAGGGAGGGGTGAAGAGAGGAGGGAGGGGTGAGCAGGGGAGGGAGGGGTGAAGAGAGGAGGGAGGGGTGAGCAGGGGAGGGAGGGGTGAAGAGAGGAGGGAGGGGTGAGCAGGGGAGGGAGGGGTGAAGAGAGGAGGGAGGGGTGAGCAGGGGAGGGAGGGGTGAAGAGAGGAGGGAGGGGTGAGCAGGGGAGGGAGGGGTGAAGAGAGGAGGGAGGGGTGAGCAGGGGAGGGAGGGGTGAAGAGAGGAGGGAGGGGTGAGCAGGGGAGGGAGGGGTGAAGAGAGGAGGGAGGGGTGAGCAGGGGAGGGAGGGGTGAAGAGAGGAGGGAGGGGTGAGCAGGGGAGGGAGGGGTGAAGAGAGGAGGGAGGGGTGAGCAGGGGAGGGAGGGGTGAAGAGAGGAGGGAGGGGTGAGCAGGGGAGGGAGGGGTGAAGAGAGGAGGGAGGGGTGAGCAGGGGAGGGAGGGGTGAAGAGAGGAGGGAGGGGTGAGCAGGGGAGGGAGGGGTGAAGAGAGGAGGGAGGGGTGAGCAGGGGAGGGAGGGGTGAAGAGAGGAGGGAGGGGTGAGCAGGGGAGGGAGGGGTGAAGAGAGGAGGGAGGGGTGAGCAGGGGAGGGAGGGGTGAAGAGAGGAGGGAGGGGTGAGCAGGGGAGGGAGGGGTGAAGAGAGGAGGGAGGGGTGAGCAGGGGAGGGAGGGGTGAAGAGAGGAGGGAGGGGCGAGCAGGGGAGGGAGGGGTGAAGAGAGGAGGGAGGGGTGAGCAGGGGAGTTGGGGTAGAGTACAACAGCGCCTCAAGCCCCTCACAGTGGAGACCCACTTACAGATGGGCAAACTGAGGCCCTGAGAGCAAACACTGGACCCAGATCCTCTGATGCCAGGTTCCCCTTGTGCCAGACTGAGAGAACTCAGTCATTATTGGTAAAATTAGTCCCGCTGCCAGTCCCCTCCCCACAGTGTCCAGACTCTGGACAAGCACTCTCTCAGGCAGGGATGTGAACCCTGCCTACTGCTCAGAAGGTGAGGCTCAGAGAGGGTGGGCAGGACTTGGGGTCCCAGTGAGGAGGCAGGACTGAGACCATGTGTGCCAGGCTCCAGAGCTATCTCTTTGGTGCCTGCTTGGGGTCAGGGAGGGCAGCGAGGTGCGAGGAGGTACACTCTTTCGAGCACCAAGGCCCTGTGCTAGTCAGGGCTGTAAATCAGCTCATTCGATCCTCGTGACAACACTAAGGGGCATGGCTTACTACTTGCTACACCCATTTTACAGATGGAGAAGCTGAGGCCCAGGACTAAAGGAGGTGACTTGCCACCCAAAATAACAGCAGAGGGCATTTTGATTAGCAGTCTGGGACTTCCCTGCTGGTCCAGCAGTTAGGAATCTGCCTGCCAATGCAGGGGACACAAGTTCGATCCATGGTTCTGGGGCAACTAAGCCCATGAGCTGCAACTACTGACGTGGGTGAGCCTGTGCTCTGCAGCAAGAGCAGCCGCTGAAATGAGGAGTCCACACACCCAACTGGAGGCAGCCACGCACCAACGAACACCCAGCACAGCCCAAACCAGAAACAAGTAAATACGAGTCTGTCGAACTTTTAAGCCCACCCAGGAAGGGGCTTGCAGCCACCAGGAGACTAGACTCACACAGGCGATGATCAGCCAGTAGGGAAGGTAGGGGTCGATTAATGGGGCTGTAGGTGGTACTGGGAAGGGCTGACCGGGGCCCCGCTTCAGAGGAGAACAGGCAGGCAGCGGGGAGGGGGTGCTGCCTTTCTCTCCCCAGCACCCCTCCTCAGCAGCTTGGCTCCTGGGTGGCTCTATGGCTTGCTTCCCAGCCCCCAGGCACCCTTGGCGATGGGTCGGGGGCAAGGGCCTCGGCCGTACAGGTCACAGCCAAAGAGCTTCACCTGCACAGTCTGCAGAACCTCGAAGGCACAGGGGTGCTCTCCTGCTGGGGTGCCGAGCTGGGCGGACGGAGCCCGAGTGCCTGGATCACCACGTGCCGAGGGCTGGGGAACCCTTTCTTGGGTCTGACATCCATTCCTTACCATGGGCAAGTGGGGCTGGTATGTATAGAGTCAAAGCAAAAATGCCAAGGTCACAGGGTCACAGACTGTGGGTGAGAGCCCGGGTCAAAGCCCGAAGACTGCCTGTGCCGGCACCATGCTGATGCCAGAAGAAAGCGCAGAGGAGGCACAGGAGCAAGGCTTCGCTGAGAGTCTCTGCAGCTGGCTAACTAATGGGTGAAACGTACTCATTGCCACCCTTTGAGGACCTGCTGCACACACATAAAACACCGGAGGACTGGGTTTGAGTCAGCCTGGCCACTTCTCACCAGCTGTGTGACCCTGGACATCAAGCGGACATCAAGTCCGCTCATCTCTGAGCTGAGGTTTTCTTGTTTGTAAAAGTGAGGCTAGAAATGTAGTATCCACCCTCAAAAGGCTCTGCAAAAGGACTGCACGCNGGAGGACTGGGTTTGAGTCAGCCTGGCCACTTCTCACCAGCTGTGTGACCCTGGACATCAAGCGGACATCAAGTCCGCTCATCTCTGAGCTGAGGTTTTCTTGTTTGTAAAAGTGAGGCTAGAAATGTAGTATCCACCCTCAAAAGGCTCTGCAAAAGGACTGCACGCGATGGAGGCCAGGGCACTGCAGGTGGCCAGCGGCAGGACCCCGAGTGCTCAGTATAGGCCTGGGTAGGCAGCCCAGGCCTCTGGGTACACTCAGTGGTCTGATCCTTTCTCCCTTCCCTGGAGGCAGCTGTGCTAAGTCTCCCGAAAGAGGGAAGTCGATCTTACCGGGGAAGGTCCGTGCACGCTAAACTCGGCATCACCAGCCTGCAGACAGCAGCTTGTATCCAGATGTGAGATGGCAGTGCAAGGATGAAGCGGTCTCCCTGTGCCCTTCGGGAGGGGAACTCGCACCAGACCTCCGTCCTCCTGAGATGGGGGCTGGCACAAGATCTCAGCGGCGACAGGAGGAGGGAGCATCCCCGGGGAATCCCCTGCCAGTCTGCCTGCCTGCTCTACCCCAGGTAATAAGCCAAGGCCAAAATGCTTCCTTCCAAAAATAATTTATTCCACACATTTCCTGGTAGGTTCCTCCACCCACCATTCCCGGGCCTCCCAAACCCACAGGGACTCCCCCACACGGAAAGAAATCGGTTCCCAAAGCCGCATCGACTCTTACCCACCCCCGTCAGTCTCGGGACACAACAGGCTGATTTGTCTTTCTCCCACCCCTCACTGCGCCCACACCACCCACGCTGGCCAGGGCTGTCACCACTGGCCGATGGCCTCAGACATCCGCCAGCGTTCCCGCTTGTAGGGGCTTCCCCGCGAAACCTCGCTGGCCTCCACATTGGCCAGGTGTAATGTCCGGTGTCCTCAGGCAGACTGCTCGTCACGGCGCTGGAGGGTGGCCGGCTCCCTCCATCACGGGCACCAGGGACAGATGGACGCGGCCGGGAGGATCACAGGTCCTGAGGCTGTGTGGTCTTCAGGGCTGGGTGCTGGCGGCGGCCTCGTGAAGCCCTCCCTGAGTGAATTAGCGTGGTGCTCACAGCCCAGTCCTTGGGAACCACTGGCTCTGTCCCTCGGGCTACAGCCCCACAGACACCGAGGCAGGAGGCGCAAGAGTGAAGGAGACCCGAAGGCACCTCCGAGGCAGGTGATGGCAACCACGGGGGTGGCACCTGTGAGCAGCCCGGGCTGCTGAAGTTGGAGAAGGTCTTGCCTCTTCTCCGTCCTCCCAGCCCAAGCTGGAGTCCCCTTCTGCTTGGAGAGAAGGGGCAGGCAGAGGGCTGTGAACCACGTGGAAAAAAAAAGTCTCCCAAGGCCCTTGAGCCTAGGGCTATGCAATTTTCTACTAATGAGGTAACTAAGCCCAGTAATGGGACTTTGCTAGTGATTAGCTAGGAGTCTTGTGGGGAACAAACCACCATTTTGTACTCTTAATTTAAAAAAAATCATTCATACCCCTTCCTGGGTGAGAGGAATTCAAATAAGGGTTCAAATAAGCAGACTACAAAAACAGATTTTCTCTTTTCTCGTCTCTTATTTTGCTTTCCTTGTTATACTGCTGAAACCTGTGAGAGGCTTACATCAAGAGCTGGTCTCGGAGTAAAAAAATAATAAGATTCCACACTCTGATAGAAAATGAGTCTAAAAGGACACCTGGATCCCACAAGACAACAGAAAGTGGACAGAAACTGGAGTGTTTGGGTTCAATTTGATTCAGTGATGGAGCGAAGTGTTTTAAAGAGCTAAAAACCAGACTTCCCAGCAATGGAGAAGGGGGCGGTTTCTGCTTGGAAGGGGGCGCTCCAGAGCCTTTTATTAAACAGGAATGAGCTGGGGGTCAGCAGCCTTGCGGCAACGCCCAGGAGTGTTAAAAAGCAAACCCCTGTGGTCCTGGCGAGGGCCTGTGGTCAGTGGATCGGTGTAGTTTCTCTTGCCCGAGGTCCTGCGAACAACTGGGAAGACCGAGGGTCAGGTAGAGGCCGGGCCGTCCACGGTGGACAGGAGGTGAATGACCTGGGCCCGCTCGGCTGGGCTGATGTGCTGGCTGACGTACACCAGTGAGTCCATGGCCAGCTCAGGGTTTTCTTGAACCAGGCTGCAGGAGTTGGGGGAGGAGGGCGAGGTCATTTCTCCCACTGAGTTCAGTGGGCCCCCGCCCCCCGGTAGCCCCAGAGCCTGGCACAGGGCCTGTCCCACTCCTGGGTGGGCAGCCACCCGGAGCACCCAACCCTCTTCCTGTCGCGGACACGGTGGGGGAGATGGTCCTGTGGGGCAGGAGGGGAACAACAGTGGACCCTCCTGCTCACAGGTTGTGTGATCTGACACACACACACACTCTCACCCTGGGAGCAAGCCCTCCAGAAGGGATCATACCCAGCAGGAGCTGGCAGCGCAAGGACTAGGTGTTCAGAACATGGTTGTCTAAACAAACACGCTTTGGCCATGACCTTGGACGAGGTCTAACCAGGATAACGAGTTGAAATCATTGCACCCCCTGACCCCCACCGATGGCATCCCCAGGACTCTGGGCCAGGAGACCTGGCTTGGGAGGAGTGGCAGCCTCTTAGCTGGGGGGCTGGGCTGTGGACCGTGAGATGCTGTGCACACGAGTGGCCGCCCTGGGGCCAGGCGGCCGGACACGAGTCCTCGTGACCAACGCGGGTGAGGCGAGGGGGCAGGGGGGCGGGCCGGCCACTCACCTGCGGATGGTCTTGAGGGCGGAGTCCCGCTTCAGGCACGCGATGTTCTCACGGATGGTGGAGTGCAGCCCCTCGCCCGCCTGCCAGTGCGCCTCCAGCCACTGCACCACCGTCTGGTTGCTGTCCCACAGGTAGGCCTGAGAGAAAGCATGAGTCGCTCAGGCGTGCCCGACTCTTTGCCACCCCACAGACTGTAGCCCGCCAGGCCCCTCTGTCCGCAGGAATACTGGAATGGGTTGCCATTTCCTCCTCCAGGGGATCTTCCCCGTCCAGGGATCGGAACCCACATCTCCTGCATTGCAGGTGGATTCTTTACTGTCTGAGCAGGGAAGCCATAAGGTAGGCCTGGGGTGGAGGCTGAGGCTGCATCAGCGAGGGACCCCTGACGGCTGGGTAGGCCCCCTTGGGCCCCCGCCCCATGCGTCTCTGCCCCTTGGATCCCTGCCCACGCGTGCGCATCTCTGCCCCAGGCCCACCTTGACTGCGCCCTCCGTCTCCACGAACCAGCGGCGCAACATGGACTGCACGTGCATGTGGCTGAGCTCGGGGCAGGCCCTCAGGACCTCCTGCTTCACCTGGCTTTCCAGCAGCAGGCGGCGCAGGCGCCAGTACAGGAAGCTGCGGGCTGTCTTCCACTCCAGGATGTCCTGCGGACAAGCCGTGAGCCTGAACGCCCCGCCCTCCCCCGCCCCC
This sequence comes from Neotragus moschatus, assembly GCA_006410615.1. NCBI lineage: Eukaryota > Metazoa > Chordata > Mammalia > Artiodactyla > Bovidae > Neotragus > Neotragus moschatus. The sequence continues at coordinate 3,281,682 of SJYA01002485.1, read as the reverse complement.
ACCCCCC
>SJYA01002485.1:3203164-3281596 GCA_006410615.1 Neotragus moschatus | reverse complement strand
TTATAATTATAGAATTATAATATAGTTACTATATAATTATATAATATATATTATATAATTATAATTACACATACATATGACTTAATATATCCTATATATTATATAACATAGTAACATATATATAACATATACAATATATGTTATTAATATATTGATACAATATATTATATTAGCTATATATTATAATTTTTATATTTTCTTTAAGTGATTGCAAACCTCCTTGGGAAACAGGTGAGTGTAAGTTGTAAAAGAACAAACTACAGTCCCTCCACTAGTGGGCTCCAGTCACTAACTACACTGAGAAAAGCCAGTGGCACGCTGGACGCTGGTTTCAGATTGGGAGAACTGGAGGCTCTCCATCCCTCTGCAAGTTCAGAACAGCCTGCAACCCCCCGAGTGTGACTCCAGGGCGTGGGGCCTCTGGGCTGGGAAGCGCGCGAAGGAAGGCGGGGCTGGGCCAGGGCGGCACCCCCACCTGCTCTCTCTGTCCGCATACATCTCTATGCACAGCGGGTTGATGGAGGTGTCCATGACCGCCCAGGAGCCGCCCCGCACCTCCGCGTAGGGCGGGATGTAGATCAGGACGGGTTGTCTGTACTTCCGGAGGCCGTCCACGATGTAGGCTCCGAACTTTAGCACCTGGTCGTACATGTCTGAAAAGCAAGGCAGCCACCGTTGAGGCGACCTCAGGCCCACCCTTTGCTGCCCGGGGGTTGTGGAGAGGCTCTCATGGGGCCAGGAGGCAGGATCAAGGCACAGAGGGCTCCCTTGACCAGGTCCTCCTCCCTGCAGGGGCCTCAACATTCCCACCCAGAAAAGGAGGCTCGGGCTGATCTCTAAGATCCCTTCCAGCCCTGGCTCAGAGATGCCCCGGGCCTGTCCCACTGTTTCCAGAACAGAACCCCCCCAACCAAGGATAACACAGTCTCTTCCCTCCTGCTGCCCACAGGCAGATGGTCCCTATTTTCTACCAAGACATGTCCAATTAGGCACAGTACATGGAAACAAAAGCAGGAGAACAAAGTCTGGGACCGCCCTGGTGGTCCAGTGGCTGGGACTCTGAGTCCCCAGTGCAGGGGCCCAGGTTCAAGCCCTGGTCAGGGAACTAGACCTCATACCCTGCAACCAAGACCTGGCACAGCCAAATAAATAAATATTAAAAAAGAAAAAAAAAAACAACTCAAAATCACACTGAGAGTAACCACCACATGCCAACAAACCCTCACCTTGGCCCTCTGAGGTTGGTACTATCCTTACCCCTCTTCGCAGAGGAGAGAAACTTCGGCTTGGAGCAGTCACCCACCCAATAAGGACTCAGACCAGGTCTGCCCGGCCCCAGTCCAGCTCTTTCTGAAACATCCCACTGACAGCCTCTGTCTCTTGAAATGCTCAGTGCCTTGAAGCACTTGCATTTGAGGGTCAGGTCACTGAGGCTCACAGTAGCCCCCTAAGGAAGGCAGGCGCCTTCTCATCTTCCCAAGTGGGGAGGAAACAGCCCAGGTCACTCGGCAGCCTCCTGGGGCCACGCCTGCCTCTCCCTGCATGACGGGGACCTCTGGAAAGTCACACTGGAAGCCCTCAGTTCCCCGAACAGCTCCCATCTGCAGGAAGCTCAACTGCGATGATGATGTTGCGACCCCACGGGAGCTGTCCAGGGTGCTGACCCTGAGGCTTCAGGGCACCCACAGGAAGGCCACTTTACCTTTCATGCCCCCGGAGAACCCCCTCCAGTTGGCAAAGATCATCAGGGGCAACTTCTCCCGGTTGAAATCATTGATGGCCTGGGCCGTCTTATAGGCTGAATCTGGGAACCACACTTGGCCAGCCTGCTGGATTATCTGGAAGACAGAGCAGCCTGTGTCAGACTCCTCTGAGCGGGACATGGGATGGCCGCCCACAGAGCACCCTGGAGGGCAGGCAGCCTGATTGGCATTGGTGACAGCACCAGAGATGGGACTCAGACGCATGATCGTCACGCTGCGGCCCAGGGAGGCTCCTGTTGCCTGTTGATAGGTGCCGAGCTAGTAAAGGCCACCCTGAGTAGGGTCCCAGGTCCAGCCCTCTGACTTCTGAACTCCTCCCAGGGTGCGCCGCGGCCCACCCTAGAAACAGCAACAGTGACGGGGACAGGAGGAGGGAAGGATTCCTAGGGGCCCATCATCCTCTGAAGAAGACAGCATGGAACACCATGCTTCCTGCAGACTCAGTGCTGGGGCCCCCACCCCACCCCACTCCAGAGCCAAGGATGTCTCTGAGCTGGAAGGACAGACGTGTGACCACTCAGGACCCGCTCCTGTCAGCTCAACCGGCCACACAGCAGACCCAGCAAAACCACAGTCACGGTCGTCAGAATGGCCATCAGCAGAGAGTCTGCAGAAACAAATGCTGGCGAGGATGTAGAGAAAAGGGGACCCTGGAACACTCCTGGTGGGCATGTTAACCGGTGCTGTCACTCTGGAAAAAAGTATGGAGGTTTCTCAGAAAACTAAAAACAGAACTGCTATATGACTCAGCAGCTCTCTTCCTGGGTATGTATGTGTATATATAACCCTGCACTGATTTGAAAAGATACATGCACCTCAGTGTTTACAGTAGCCAAGACACGGAGGCAATCCAAGTGCCCAAGGACAGATGAATGGAGAAAGACGCTGTGGCATGTATATACACACAGTGCAGTACTGCTCAACCAGTAAAAGATGACATTCTGACATATGCAGCAATGTGGGCAGATCCAGAGAACATCATACAAAGTAAAATTAGACAGAGACAAGCACTGCGTGTTATCACTGATACGGAAAACCTAAAAAGTAACACAAGTAAACACATGCAAAGCAGAAACGGACTCACAAAAATAAAACAGACAAAAAATAAACTGGGTGGTTACCAAAGGTGAAAGAGAAGATGGGAGGGCCAGATTAGGGGTATGGGAATAAGAGACACAAACTGCAATGTATAAAATACAAAAGCAACAAGGAGGCACTGTATAGCACAGAGGAATACAGCCATTATCTTGTAATAACGTGTAATGGCACACAATCTGTAGACGTGCTGAATCACTATGCTGTATACCTGAAATGAATATAATCTGTAACTCAACTACACTTCAGTTAAAAAAAAAACAACAAAAAAAAACACGTTGAAAGAGCCAGCCCAGCTCCCTGGCCCCTTACCTTGGCCTCAGAATCCAGGTTGGCAGGGTCGGCAGGCACGACCACCTCCACCGTCCGTGTCTCTGCAGCGATCACTCCGACGGGGATGCCCCCCAGCCTGCAAGGTGGACCGCAAGTGAGCAGGGGCGTGGGGCAGCACCCCTTGCCGATTCGGGGGGGGCAGGTGGGTCCGGCCAGCCTGGGCTGATATTCTACAGGCACATAGGCCGGGATGAGGGTGGACAGAGAAAAGTGTGCTGTTTTCAACTTGGCCCTGAAGCGGTAAAAAGCCTCACAAACAAGCAGGCTGCAAAGGTCCTCTGGGTGCCCATGTCGGGGCAACAGCTGCCGGCATTGTGGGGAGGCTTGGGCCAAGGCAGGGATGGGAGCAGCATCGTCCCCTAGAACTTTCCGTGATGATGGCCACGCTCTCTAGCGGCCTGACTAGTGTGGCAGCCGTGCGCTTCACATGACCACAGAGCGTCGGAAACGTGGCGGGACGGCTGAGGAACGGAGTATGTGACATGCTCTTTCACTGTGTGATTCATCTGAATTTGAGCTGTCACACGTGGCCAGCAGCCACCACGGTGGACAGCGTGGGTCCGGACCCCACGCCACATCGGGAAAGGACGGAGGTATGCTAAGCCTGAGCAGCTTCAGTTGCGGGCGGCCCATGGCATCAGTCTCCATCAGCAAGCGCCACCGGCTGCCCCGGCCACCTGCGTCACTTGATTCCCCTCGGTTACGCTCCCAACAATTTATGGGGAAGGTCTGGGGAGAGCAGTCTTCAAATCAAGCGCTTCCATGTGGAAGGGGGAGCAGACTTCATCTCAGGCTTAAAGAACATATTCCATGGGATTTCCCTGATGGTCCAGTGGTTAAGAATCCACCTTCCAGTGCAGGTGCCATGGGTTTGATTCCTGGGTGGGGAACTAAGATCCCACATGTTGCGGGGCAACTAAGCCCACATACTGGATGAAGACAGTGCAGCCCCCACCAAAAAAGAACATTTGAAGAAAGTAAAACACTCATGGAGAAGCAATCCCAGTAACAGACTTAGTATTTTAACAGTTATTACAGAGAAGTAAATAACAAAAATAATGGCAGCTGCTCTTAATAACATTATGGAGCGCTTATGATTTTTAAATGCTTTTTATTTATTTAAAAAATATTAAATACCATGTGGCACTGGGATCTTAGTTACCCAACTAGGTGTCAAACCAGCACCCCCAGCAGTAGAAGCAAGGAGTCTTAACTGCTGGACCACAGAGGAATTCCCCATTTGTGACATTTTAAATGCCTAACACATCACCACTTCTGTTAATCACAAAAATCCTTCAGGAGTGGGAAGGGGTAGAGTTATTAGCCTCACTGTACAGATGAGGATGTAAAAGCCCAGAAAGGGTGAGTGACAGCAGAGGCCCGACTCCAGAACCTGAACTCGTAGCAACTGTCTTGTGCCAGGAATCTGAGTGGTAAATTATGAGGCTGTTGCTTTGGGCTCCATAAAAGGAAGAACTCTGGGCCAGCTGGACTCATCCCGAAGAGGAGTGAGCTCAGCTTTGAAGGAATCCAAGCATTTAAGCCTTCCGCCAGCTCTGGTATACAATAGTGGTTCCTGCCCACGGCCCTCCTAAATGGAGTTCATAATTCTGACTGCGCGGTTTCCCAGAAAGTACCAGGGCCACCTTCTGGTTCCCAAAGGGGTTCATGGTCCCCCTGGCGAGGGTGCCCTGGCCCAGGGGTAGACACAAGGGGCAAGGGTCCTGGCCCCCAGGAAGAAGTTAATGGAGATGTCTTCTAAAGTTACGGACAAATCCAGACTCTATGAAGAATTTCATCAGCCAGAAACACTGCCCGCCCAACCCCCTGCATTGGTTCTGTTACCTTGCTCGTCCCGTCACCACAGTCTGGGCCCAGGGCACCATGATCTCCTTGAAACTGCCCTGGTCAAAGAATCCACTCTGCCAGGATCCCTTCAGAGCTGTGGGCAGAAGAGTGGAAGCTCAGGCTGGGGGTTGGTTGCTGAGGGCGCCCGGTGTCTACCTGGAGGGCAGACTCCTCTGCCGTCTCTCTAGGACAGCCTGACGTTGACAACCCGGATACCTTTATTCCTAGAAAACAACAACACTTCCCCTGCTCACCCCCCAACACACAAAACCAGGGCTGCCAAACAATATACCAAATCAGGAAGTCAGTCCATACAGAACACCCAACCACATCAACTTCCTTCAACGCCAAATCCGAGGAGACCCTGGTCACAGTCTCTGCCTTTTCTTAGGAGGCAAAAAGAGCAGATGGCTGCCTTTAGAAGGCACGATTTCAGAAGAGACCATCTACTCAGAAAACCACTCATCCTGGACCGGGAGGCTGCAGCCTCAAAACCGTTACACTGGGAAGAACGTGTTCCATTGAGAGACAGACAGGTAGAGAAAGGGACAGTGAACAAGGGGATGTCAATTGCAGCCATCCTGGGGAGGACACGGTGCCTGGGATCCACACCGCAGTGTACCTGACTGTGGTTTAGACACGAGGAGGCAGGTAGCAGGAGAGATCTCACTTTGCAGGAATAGGAGGGCTGGGCCCCTGGGAACAAAGCACCCGAGCCTCAGGGTCTGCCTGAGGGCCGGCCCTACTAGCTGGAGCAAATGGTCGGTAACACATCAGACATTTAAAAAAATCAAGCTAAAGCCAGTGTTCGCAGGTGAGAAAGCCTGAGAGAAATGGCAGGGGGGGGGAACAGGCCATGGGGCATCTTTCGCTGATGGAGCCTGACATGCTTCTGGCAGCACCTCCCTTGCCCCACGCAGCTGGAAGGAGAGGCCAAGTTCTAAACGGGGCAGCACGTGAAATTCTAGACTCGGGATTGCGGCAACAGGGGCAGCTCAGCTTTCCAGTTCCGTCCTGGTGGCTCAGAATGTAATCGGATACCTCCATGAGGCCAACCTGTCCCTTTGGGGGCGGGGGGGACAGGGAGGGAGGAAGAGAGAATGTGTGCATGTGCAAGCATGTGCGTGCACACGGGTGTGTTTGGATGTATGTGTGCACACCCACATGTATGTCTACGCACAGAGCTGCAGAAGAGGCAAAGTTGCTCATCCTGGGTAAATTCACAGAGGTGTACCTATGAAGGTTTAAGCCAAACAGAGAGAGGAGGACGCAGAGAGAACAGAGAGAGAGGGACGCAGAGAGAACAGAGAGAGAGAGACGGAGAGAGAAGCGCTCTTCTCTCTGAAACCCTGAGGTCTCAGCCCCAGCGTTTCCACCTATGTGACCACATCTGGGGCAATTTCAGGGAAGGAGGTCATGACCTCTGCTGCTTCTCACCTCCATCCATCAGCTCCAGAAACCAGAGGCTGTTCCCACCCCTTCTCGGTCATCAGCTTGGGAAAAACACAGAGAAAAATCTCCATTCTTCCACCCCTTTTTGCATTCGACCTCAGGTGTATCCCTTGGCGATAATCCTCTACTGACTCGTTCTTTTATCTTGGTGGCAGAAAAGAAACCCCAAGACCCAGGGCTCAGACAAAACCCTGGAGGGACCTACTTGGGTGAGGTCTTCCTGCAAGCAGCCACCGGGGGTCGTAGGGCCCGCGAGATGGTTGAAATTCAATTTCTCTGTCAATGGGGTCCTTGGGTGTGATGACTGGGACTGGGCTGCGATTATCCTAGGAGAGAAAGTCAGGTCTCCCACTTGGTCCTTCAGGCTCACCAATAATGTCTGCAGTTCACTCTTTGCCCTCCTCTCCCCTTCTGACTATGGTGATGCCTGGCTACGTGGCAGAAGCCCTACCCAAAGTAGGTCACCATCACAAGCAGGAGTAGCATTTGGCTGAGGGCCTGCCAAGTGGTGAACTCCACACATCATGTCACTGAGCCATCAATGGCAACACCCTGGGATGGGTGCCGTTATTACTCCCACTTTACAGATGAGGAAACTGAGGCTTAGGAAGATTAAGAGATGGTCCTGAGGTCTCATTGCTACGAGAAGGAAGCCAGGAATCAAATCCAGCCTGACTGCAAAGCCTGAGGGTTCTCTGTTGTCCATGTTACCCCTTTTGATGAGAGGCAATGTCACCTCTTTCTAAAGGATCGACACACAACCTCCGTACAAAGTCGTAAAAAAAAAAAAAGAAAAAAAAAAGGCAAAGAACAGTGAGTACAGGGCTGGGCATCAGAGAGGGAAGGAGAGAAGAGAAAAATTAACCCTAGGCACAATTTCAGTGTTACCTACTCCCTACCCTTTCACACCATTTGGCAAATGAACCAGATAACAGAGTCTTCCAGGCTCCAAGCTTCAAGGGGGAGGGGGGGAAGGATACTGCACCTTTGGCATATAGGACAGCCACTCCAGGATGGTACAAACACCCTCGAAGTCATCGGGCACGGTGACATGCGAGACGCCATTGTAGTGCATGATCTGCACACCTCCCAGCTGGTTGTTGGATGTGTAAACGTCTCTGCCCAGGACCTGCTTTGACATGACATGGTTAGCAAGGTCCTGCCCGACCTGGGGGCCTTCCATCTGCTCAGATGGTCCTCAGCCCTGACTGCATGTTCAGTGGTCCTCAGCCCTGGCTGCATGTCAGAATCACCTGGGAGCTTTCAAAAGTCCTGATGTCCAGGCTGCAGGCAGCCAGACAGATTACATCAGAATCTCAGGTATCTGTTTTGTTTTTTTTTTTCAACTTCCAGATAATTCCATTATTCAGCCCAATTTGAGAACCAGAGATCCAGCTGGTGACTGGTCATCTCCAGGCAAAACCCAACTTAGTGTTGCTGACGGAGCAGATCTGCAGTGGGGCCAGAGAACTTTGTATTTTTATCATGATCCCAGGTAATGGTGATGCTGCTGGTTCAGGGGCCAGACTTTGAGACTCACTGTTTTTTAGCAGATCTGATGTTAGGGAGGCTTTACAGCATTGTGGAAGGCATTTCAAGACAGTGAAAACAGTCACACGAAACTGTTCACTAGGAGTCTAACTGTGTAAAGACGAGATGAGAGGACAACTACACAAAAACTATAGTAGGGATAAAATTATTTTTTTTTGGTCTTTTCCCAATTTTCTGCAATATGTAATGCTATTTTAATAATTTTTAAAATTTCAATAATATTTTAAAATTTAAATTACAGTAACACAGAGAATTAGTTCAATCAGAAGAGCCTAACACACACATTGCTGCTGTTAAGTTGCTCAGTCATGTTGGACTCTTTTTTGACCCCATGGACTGTAGCCCGCCAGCTTCCTCAGTCCGTGAGATTCTCCAGGCAGGAATACCGGAGTGGGTTGCACTGGAGTGGGAAAAGGCAATCTCCTTCTCCAGTGGATTTTCCTGACCAAGGATCGAGCCTGCATCCCCTGCTCTGTAGGCAAGCTCTTAATGCTGAGCCATCAAGGATCATATGTATTTATCTATCTATCTATAATATATGTGAGCTCGTAAGAGGCCCCTATAACTGCAAAATGAAAGAACAGCTCTTGTAATAGCAGGGATGGAAGTGCTTTCTCTTTTCCCTTTTCTTGTTGCATCATGTAGCTTGTGGGATCTTAGTTCTCCAGCCAGGGATTGAACCTGGGCCCTCAGCAGTGAGAGTGTGGGGTCCTAACCACTGGACAACCAGGGAATTCCTGGAACTGCTTTCATGCTGAGAAAAATTCCCCACTGGGGACACTGGGAATGTCAGAATGACCCCGCCCCACCCCCTACATGTCCACTCCCCGGCCGTCCCTTCAAAGTGGTCACCTTGTTGAGAGCTGTCGCCCCTGTGAGGATGATGTGGGAATTCTCGACCTGGATCACTCGCTGGCCCAGCCTCACCAGGTAGGCCCCGATCCCGAGGGCCCGGCAGGTCACCTGTGGAGACAGGACCCCTCCTGCATTCCTCAGGGCCAGTGCCCCCGACAGTGAGGATGGTCCAGGAACCACTGGGCATGAGTGGAAGCTCAGCTTGGCCACGGGCATCCTGATTGGTGGCCGGACAGCGTGGGCACAACCCTGTCCTTCAGGCTGCCTAACCTCGACCTCCTGTCCAGAAAGAATGGGGCCTGCAAGCAAGAGTGTTGTAAAGACACACAGCAGACGTGGAATGTTCTGGCTCTTGCTTCAGGAGGCATGTCCGTGGCCCTTCTGAGTGTGTTCGCTCCTGAGACACTGCATGCTTTCACACAACCAAAGGAAGCCTAGGAGGGCGGGTGAAACTGGGAAAAAATGTCTAGGTCTGTGTCGGGTTAACAGTATCGTGCCAATCATCCTTGTTTTGATTACATACGATGGTTACACAAGACTCTATCACACAGGAGCTGGACGAGGGGCACCCAGGACCTGCCTAAACTAACCCGTAACTTCCGATGCAGTCTAAACTGTTTCAAAATAGAAAGATCTATACAGGCAGACTTCATTTTATTGTACTTCGTGGATGCTGAGGTTTATTTATTTATTTTTTCAACAAAGTTTGTGGCAATCCTGTGTGTCAGATGAGGGTTAGCATTTTTTAGCCATAAAGGGTCTTAAAATTAAAGTGTATATATTTTTAAAAGACATCATGCTATCGCAGACTTAACAGACTACAGTATAGTATAAACATAACTGTTACATGGATTGAGAAACCAAAAAATCCATGTGACTTTATTGCAATCTCCACTTCAATGCTATATTCATTTGCTTTACCGTAGAGGTCTGGGACCAAACCTGCGACATCTCTGAGGTGTGCCTGTCTGTATATCTATATATATAAATTAAAGATATATAGATATATGTATATGTATATCCATTTTGGAATATATAAAAGCATTCCTTTTTATATCCTTCAAAAGAAAATGACACATTTTGGAATATGTAAATATATATATGTCTTTTTATTTTGAAATAGGGATGAAACATACATAGTGACACCTAGACGGTAAGCCCAAGGAAGACACTCAAGGCCAGCAGTTTCTACCTTGGAAACTGAAGCGCCAACACCAAGGGCAAAAATCAGGACTTGAGTGACCGTTTACCACTCAAGAGAACCATTACTACGACTCCAACAGAAACAGAAGATATTTCTGTAAAGGCCGAACTAGGGAATGAGAAGACAGTCATTTACTTATTTATTTGTTTTAAGACAGTCATTTAGTACCAGTTAAAATTAGATAAAAGTTCTTTTTTTTTTTTTTTTTTGCCCACACTGCTGGGCATGCAAGATCTTAGTTCCCTGAACAGGGACTGAACCCATGCCCCCCTGCAGAGAAAATGTGGAGTCTTAGCCACCGGGGCACCAGGGAAGGCCCAAAAGTTCTTCTAAATACTCAACATCTTTTAAAGAAGAGATTGAATCCTGATTCAAGCCAACCGACTATAATAAGACATTTTGAGATAACTATGAAAACGGAACCCAAGTTGAGTTCTGACGATATTAAAGAATTGCTGTTGATATTGTTGGGTGTAATAGTATCATGGTTATGTTATTTTTTTTAAAAAATGAATGGGGGAGCATTTATCTAGCAGAGAACCACACTACGGTACTTACAGATGGAAAGATATAAGTGGAGGCTGCTTTAAAATATTCCAGAACAGTGGGCAGATGGGCTGAGGGTGCAGGAATGGTTACATGCTGACAACTGCTGGAGCCGGTGATGAGTACACGGGGCTCAGTATCAATTCTCTTTACTTTCGCGACTATTTTTTAAAATTTATTTTTAATTGGAGAATAATTGCTTTACAATGTTGTGTTGGTTGTTTCCGTACAGCAACGTGACTCAGCCATCAGAAAGCATATGTGCTCCCGCTCTGAACCTCCCTCCCAGCCTCTACCCCGGCCCACGGCTGTGGGTTGTCACAGAGCGTTGAGCCGAGCTCCCTGTGTCATGCAGCAGCCTCCTGCTGGCCTTTCACGCGCAGTAACGTATGATACATGTCTCAGTGCTACCCAGTCATCCCACCCTCCGCTTCCCCTGCCGTGTCCACAAGTCTGCTCTCCGCGTCAGTGTCTCTATTCCTGCCCTGCAAATTGGTTCATCAGCACCAGTTTTCTAAATTCCATACATACATGTTCATATATGATATTTGCTTTTCTCTTTCTGACTTCCTTCACTTTGTATGACAGGCTTTTCCTGATTAAAGTTTCCATAATAAAAAATTGAGTTGGAAAAGAAAACGGATGGGACTCACCATGCTGATGGTGACGATCTCGTCGTAATCCTGGGAGGTCTCCCCCGCAATCATGCCTGAGCCCCTCAGGTTCTCTACGCCCAGGCCCTCCTCCTTCCCGATGATGTCCGTGATGACATACCTTCGGGAACCAAAGGAGAGTTACAGACTGAGCTCCAGCCCAGGACAATCCAGGGCTGGCGCGCTCCCCAAGGACCCAGGGAAGGAAGGCTGAGCAAGGCGAGGGACTGGAGGGTGAGAGCAGCCAACAGTGAGATGAAGGCAAGGGTCTAGGACCCTCACGATTGGTCCTAAAGTTTCCAGGAGGGCAAGTACAGCCTTGATGATGATCACCCCTCCAACCAAAGAGAAAGTCTGCTGATTCAGAGGCTATCCTAGCAAAGCATCACCCCCGCCCTGCACTCCTTCAGAGACAATCTAGAACAGCCTTTGGTCTGCAGCGAGATGGGCGTGTGCCAGGAGAAGGCACTTGGTTCATGACCAATCAATCATGGCCACATGAGTCCACTGCACAGCCCAGCCTCCCTGATGATCTGAGGGGGAGCTGGTGTAATAATAATAGAAGTAAAGTGCACAGCAAATGCAGCAACTGAATCATCCTAAAACCATCCCCGCCTCCCTGGTCCATGGAAAAATTGTCTTCCGCGAAATCAGTCCCTGGTGGCAAAAAGGCTGGGTTAGGCCCTAACCCATTAGAGATTCACAAGGCATTTCAGTGCATTAAATGCTCTGAGAAGGTCTGCAGTAAAGATGCTCGTTGGATCTCATCTAACCCAGTGTTTGCAAAACTTACTTGACTATGGAAAATCTTCACTCCCTCCCTCCCCCCAAATCAATGACTAACATCCCAGGAAACTCAGCCTGGGAAATTTTGATTTAAATCAGAATCTGACTTTAAAAACCTACAACCTCCCCTGGAAAAGATACCAGTATTGCCTGTTCTCATGGAGCAGACCCTGTCCACATCTTCCCAGCTCACCCAGTGAGTCAGTTTGGCTCATTTGGTCATAAAATGTGAGCCCGCAAGCTCTGGGGACATGCGGGTATCCAACCTAACTGTCCCCGAGTGATGTGCTGTTTTTGTGAGAGACGTGCCTCATGTGGGGACAGCAAAGGTAGGGTCATCCTAAAGGGGGCCCCAGGTGTCTGAGCTGTCAGTGCCCACAATGGAAGCTGGGGGGACCCTCTGTACAAACACCCCCACCTGCTTGAGAAACTGTCACCAGCCCAGAGGCAGATTCCCCACGAGCAGCTGAAATGAACCACAGTCAGAACGCGGGAGCTGCCTGCTAAGCTGTTTACCTGGATTCTCCATCTTCCTCCACGTGTTTACAATGGACGGAGTTCAGGGAGCTGATTCTGGTGTAGTCTTGGGGGGTCAGGTACAGGTATTTAATTCCCTTAAAAATATGTAAATACTTCAGTGAGGCTATGAGTCCAGCTCCATGTACTCAACAGCCACTGTTTTTAGTGCCAGCACGGTGTTTGAGGGATGCAGGGAGGATACTGTGTGGATAACACAGTCACCTGTCTGATGTTAACACGTTAATAACACCAGTTAACTGAATGTCTGCTCTGTTTGCAGTCACCCTTACCACACAACCTCACTGTTCCCCTGGTCTCTCTGATTCACTATTTGTTTTTAAATCTTTATTGAATTTGTTACAATATTGTTTCTGTTTTGGTTTTTTTTGGCCCCCAGACACATGGGATCTTAGCTCCTCCACCAGGGATCGAACCCTCAGCCCCTGCATTGATAGGGGGAGTTTTAAGCCCTGGACCACCAGGGAAGTCACTGATTCAGTGTCGTTTAATCATCTTTTCATTCTCTCTCTCCAAAGGAGCCTTTCAGATACTTCTTTTTCCCTGATTACCAACCCCTTGGCCCCCGTCAAGTTTTATCACAGATATACTGGCTACGTAATAAATGTACGCATATGTGTGTGTGCGCTTCTATGTGAAAATAATACTTTTTGGCCCTTTTGGGGGGACGGTACCACCTCCTTGAGAACCTGTGCTGTGGCTGCAAAGAATGCCTCTGTCCCCTGCATTTTCACATCACAAGATGTGTGTTTTTCTTTATTCATTCTGCCTTTTATGATGTCCTGAGGTCTTCTGGATGAATGTTAGGAACTTCCTGAGGCCGGGGATTATATGCCACCCACCTCTGCATCCTTGGTATGTACTGTGTTCAGAAGATGCTCAGTATGTCTTAATATTAACTACGTGTTTATATAAGAAACGACTATTTTCATTATTGTTCTCCAAGGATCCTTCTGAGGGCTTCTGAAGTAGCTCAGTGGTAAAGAACCCGCCTGCCAATGCAGCAGACGCAGGTTCGATCCCTGGGTTGGAAAACCCTCTGGAGAAGGAAATGGCTACTCACTCCAGTATTCCTGCCTGGAGAATCCCATGGAAAGAGAAGCCTGGTGGGCTATAGTCCATGGGGTCACAAAGAATCGGACAACACTGACTAACACTTTCAGAGCTCTCTGAAGTGACTACTACGATTATTCCCATTTTACAGATAAGGAATCCGAGTCTCTGCTAGTGGCTAGGGAGTGAGGGCTCCCAGGTGGCACTAGTGGTAAAGAACCCGCCTGCCAATGCAGGAGACATAAAGGCAGGTTTGATCCCTGGGTCAGGAAGATCCTCTGGGGAGGGCATGGCAACCCACTCCAGTATTCCTGCCTGGAGAATCCCATGGACAGAGGAGCCTGGCGGGCTGCAGTCTATGAGACTGCAAGAGTCGGACACCTAAGAGTCGGACGCGCTAAGTTTGGACTTGGCGACCAAACCACCACCACCACATGTACCCGTGCTAAGAGCAAGACTCTCTCCCCACTCCCTTAGAGGTACTGTCACTCCCTCGGAAAACACAGCAGGAGCTAGGTGGAAGCACACTGCCACGCCAGCTTCGCGCCGCACCTTGTGGGGGTCTTCCGGGTCCACCCAAGCCACCTGGAACACGCGCTTGATCTCCTCTGCCAGGCCGATACGGGCCCCACTGTTGGCCGCGAGGTAGACTCTGGGGATGCCCTCGGCCCGGGCCAGCTCGGACGCCCGCAGGTACAGAAGGTCTTCTCCGGGGCCGAAGGATCCAATATGGAAGGTGATGTCATTGCTGATGAGGATAATGTCACGCCCTTCTGGGTACTCGAGGGTCTTAAACCTCATTTTGAAGGCCACCATGCCCACCTGGAAAGGAGATGAGTGCACAAGAAAACAGGTTTGCTTCTTCAGGGAGAAAAAAGATTTTCTTTTTTTTAATGTGGACCATTTTAAAAGTCTTTATTGAATTTATTACAATACTGCTTCTGTTTTATCTTTTGTTTTTTTCAGCCATGAGACATGTGGGATCTTAGTCCCCCAACCAGGGATTGAACCTGCACCCTCTTCAATGGAAAGTGAAAGTCGCTCAGTCACGACCAACTCTTTGCAACCCCATGGACTATACAGTCCATGGAATTCTCCAGGCCAGAATACTGGAGTGGGTGGCCTTTCCCTTCTCCAGGGGATCTTCCCAACCCAGGAGTCACACCCAGGTCTCCTGCATTGCAGGCAGATTCTTTACCAACTGAGCCACAAGGGAAGCCCTTCCTACACTGGAAAGCAAAGTCTTAACCACTCAACAGCCAGGGAAATCCCTAGGGAGAAAGTTTTTTTAAAGGGTGATTCCAGCCAGGAGCTGGGCTCTATGGGTTTGCTTTTAAAAAAATTTTTTTGAAGTATAGTTAATCTACAGTGTTGCATTAATTTCTTCTGTAGAGCAGACTGACTCAGTACTTTACCTCATTTCCTCCAGGAAGTCGGTTCATCTCCACCAGCTGGCCCTGCGGATCCAGCACAAGCTCGGTGTACGTCAGGATGTCTTTGGGGTACTTGTCTGGGGAGTGCCACATTTTAAAAAGAGCCTACAGAGAAGGGAGGAAAGAGAAAAATCTGAAGCTGCCAGTAAGGAAGTACATTAGTTACTTCCTTAAGTTGGAAGTGGGTTGCCATTTCCTTCTCCAGGAGATCTTCCCAAGCCGGGGTCACACCCAGGTCTCCTGCTTTGCAGGCAGATTCTTTACCAGCTGAGCCAGTAGGGAAGCCCATCTTGAACTTAGTGTCGGCCGAGTCCTCTGTGTGTGTTTATGCTTTATATCATCATATGTGCAGACATTAAAACATGTAGCATTATTTTGCATGACTTCTCTTTTAAATAAATGGTATCACACCAGACATGTCCTTCTACAACTTATTTTTCCAACTCTCTAGTATATTTGAGAGATTTATCCATGTTGGTTAATTTAGCTCTGGTTTATTCCTTTTCCCTCCTGTTCAGTTTTTAATGGTATGAATATGTCACAATTTATTTACTCATAATTTTTAGTAGATACGTTTAGATTTCCAATTCTGTGGTACTACCGATAATGCTATAGTGAACACTTCTACAGTCTTTTTACATGGGTATATACCTAGGAGTGGAATTGCTGGGTCACAGCGTATGTGAACCTTCAGTTTTCCTAGGTATCATCAAATTGCTTTACAGTAAGAATGTGTGAGAGCTCCTTCGCTCCATATACTTGTCCACATCTGGTTTTGTCAAGTATTCGCATGCTTTCCCGTCTGCTGGGTGTGAAATTATTCTGATATTCTTTTGCTGTGATGTTGATCTGTACTTCACTGACTGTCACCTAGGTGAGCACCTTAGAATACATTGATCAGAGCTTCTCTGACATAATACTGTTCTAATCTCTTGCTGGTAACAGACATTGAAACATATTCTCCCAAGCTGGGGCCTTTTTAAAAAATATATATTTATTTTAATTGGAGGCTAATTATATTACAACACTGGGGTGGTTTTTTTGCCATACACAGACATGAATCAGCCATGGGTGTACATGTCTCCCCCGATACTGAACCCCCCCCCACCTCCCTCCTCACCCCATCCCTCTGGGTTGTCCCAAAGCCACAGCTTTGGGTCCCCCAAGCTGAGGTCTTTTTACATAAATACCTTTTAAATTTTAATGTCAAATTTGTGGGGCTTTCCTACGCTTATGCGTTTAACTCACTCCAAGTGGTTTTAATTCTCTTGAAATCTATTTTTGTATACCAGATGAGGTAGAAATGAAAATTTATTTTCCCAACTAGATAAGAAATGTCCTTGTATCTTTTAGTGAGACGTGTTTCCCTTCATTCACAGTTCCACCTCTGCGTGCTGTCAAGGCTTTGTTTCTAAGTGGGTCTGATTCTGGACGCTCTTCGGTTCCATTGGTCTATCTGTTTAGCTCCATTACAATAATATTACGCATTACGGTAAGTACAGCTGCGTGAAAATAGTGACTTATTTTAAAGGACGGCTAAGACAAGTTCCCCAGGTTATTTTTTCAAAATTGCTTTTGCTATTCACAAACTTTTACTTTTCCTAGGAACTTTTAAGTTGCACCTGAAACTCCAGAATTATACGGAATATATTATGTGGGGAACCATTATCTTTACAATATTGACTTCCGATCATTCATAAGCATGATATATCTCTGTTTGTTTAGGCTTAAAGTACTTCCATAAAGTTTCAAAATTTCCCCTATAAAGGCCTTGTATGTTTTTAATTTATTCCTAGGGAAACTTTAGAGTTGATCTTAATATTGTAAATGGCATTTTTCCCAACTAGATTTTGGAATTATTGCTTGTCTATGAGAGCACAATTAATTTCTGTATACTGACCTAGCTGGAGAAGGGAATGGCAACCCACTCCAGTATTCTTGCCTGGAAAATCTCATGGAATCAGGCACGACTGAGTGAATATGCATGCACTTGTATCTAGTAATCTCGCTGTATTTTCTTGCTGGTTCGTCAAATCCTCTTGGATTACTTGTATAGGCATTTTATCATCTACAAAAAACACCACTTTGCTTCTTTCTATACTTGTCTCTTTTATTTCTTTTTCTTATTTTAAGGTATTGATCAAGAACTCCAGTTTTTTAAAAAAAGGTGGAACAGATGGAATAATTCAGTTTCACTAATGCTTAGAATCTATATTTTCTATTTCTTCTTGAGTTAGTTTTGATAAGATTTCTGGGAAATACTCCTTTTCATCTGTTTTCAAATTTATGGGTAGTCCACAGTACTCTTTCTTTATCTAAAAGAAAAGTGGATGGATTTATTTTTGATGTGTCTGTTTCTTATTCTTGTGGCTCATGATGTCCAAGGCAGAAGGATACAGACAATAACATTCTTAATCATAAAAGTTTCGATTTATTAAAATAGCCTCTGCTACTGCTGCTGCTAAGTCGCTTCAGTCGTGTCCGACTCTGCGCGACCCCATAGACAGCAACCCACCAGGCTCCGCCGTCCCTGGGATTCTCCAGGCAAGAACACTGGAGTGGGTTGCCATTTCCTTCTCCAATGCATGAAAGTGCAAAGTGAAAGTGAAGTCGCTCAGTCATATCCTCTACTGAATATTTAATATGTATTTCTTACTACAACCTTGAGAGATAAATACTATTATTCTCATTTAACAGAGGAGAAAAGAGAGGCCCCGAGAGGTGAAGGAACTTGCCTGGGGACAAACAGGAAGCAAAGGACAGATGTGGGATTCACGGCCAGAACTCCTGACCCTAAACAGCAGCTTTTGCTGCTGCCCTGCATCCCGTGCCTAAAGTGCACTGATGCTTTCCTGCCCACAGTCTCAGTCTCATGGATGTCATTCACAAGGCAATGGAGAGGATGTGCAAAGGCATCCTGTCACCACTGCCAGTGTGTTCAGTCTCCTTGAAAGGCGCTTCTACGTAAAAAAATACAGGCATAGAAAACATGCTTGAAGGAAATATCTAGTATATATTCTGTATCCAGTGTATACTTCAAAATTCATAAAAACATAAAACATTATTTTTTTTAATTCCTCAAAGGTAGTGACCCCATCCTCTTCCTCATGGTCTAGCCACCCTTAGAATGGTGCCTGGCTTATAGCAGGTACTTAATATAAGCATTAACAAGACCAGGAGGAAATGGTTAAGCAATTTGTCTTTAGTATGTGGAACTAGGAGTTACTTTTTTATTCCTTCCACTCTCCTTTGTTGTCCAAAGTTTCTATATTATATTCTTTTTATCACTGGGATGAAATAAGTCTTGTTTTAGAAAAATTTACTATGAAATCATTCCCAATATTAGTTTCTTTTCGATCATGAAGACTGTTTTTTAGAGTGAGCTCTTTAGAAAAGTGGCTGTGGATGCTGGCGGAGTCTGTAAAGGGGGACCCCGGGCAGTACTGAGTCTCAGTCCCGGGACTTGCCTGCCTGAACATTTCTGGGAAGTCATACACATAGGTGGTACCCAGGGACTGGGCCTGGAATCGCTTGGCCTGAAGCAGATCCTTGGTGACGTAGGGAGTGTTGATCAGCATCCCATGCTGGGGGCCTTGCTTGTTGCCAAAGGAGTGAAACAAGATCTGGGCCAGAGAGAGAGAAAAACAGAGTGAGTGAGGCAAGTCTCAGAGAACCACACTCCTGCTCAATTTATTTCCTCCTGCTCCTCAATGAAAATGCAAAGAGGGAATGCTACTCAGCCATAAAAACGAGCAAAATACCACCACTGGCCGCAACATGGAGGGATCCAGAGATTATCATGCCAAGTGGAGTACGTCAGAAAGACGCCACACGGTGTCACTTCTGTGTGGACTCTAACATATGGCACAGGCGAACCTTCCTGAAGCAGACACAGACCCACGGACACGGAGGAGGGGCTTGGGCCTCCACTCTGACGCGACTTCTGTGACCCAGCCCGGCCTTACATTCCCAGATCTGGGGTCCGTCACTTCCTTGTAGAGGCTGATGTCCAGGTAGTAGCCTGACTCGTTGGTGATGAAGAGGCGGATGGGGATGGCGCTGTCGGTGGTGGTCTGACGGATGTTGATCTTGACCTCCGCCTGGAGCACGCGGAGCTTCCACAGCCGGCTGCCGTAGCGCATCACCATGGACCGCACCGACTCCTCAATCTGCCGCAAACCACAGCGGTTCAATTTCAGAACCCAAACTGCGCACACTCGTAACAGTTCTCGCTCTGACGATGACAGAAAGGTGAAATCTACCGAGTGCAAAACGCACTGCGTGTATACAGCACAGTAATACATTGCATGTATCACTGTCAGCTGATAAGAAGCAAAGGCACCTTTGATTTGGGCTCAGCATCTCGCTCTGTCCCCACAGTTACCCAGAGAGTGTAGCATTTCTGTCCCCCATTGACAGAGGAGGAAACTGAGGCTGGTAAAAGCTAGAGCTCCTATGTCTTCCTCTCTGTCATGTCTCCCAAGCCTACGCGTCTCCTCTTCCGGGAACGACATGAACTGGTGGAGCTGGGGAGGCAGCATGAGCCTCTGCACCCCGCCCCCCACATGCCAAGCTGATGGGCTGAAAGGACTTCTTTCATCCCAGAATCACCGCCACAAACTCTGCCTGCTCGTGAGAAACCAGCCGTGGGGGATGGTTGAGCCACAGACCTCAGGTTCTCACCCGCTCCCCCACCCACAGGCAGCCCACGACAGAGCCTGGAACCACGGAGAGGCCAGAACTGTGTTTTGCAGAGGACATTCTGGGCATCCGCATTTCCTGAAAAGCGAAGCATGCCCGTGGAGGGGGATCATCCTTAGGGACAGTCCTCAGGGGGGTGGCTGGAGTATGGCTCTAGAATTAACTGATGGAAGCTTTGTGCTCCACCTGCAGCAATCAAGGCTCAGACACGCACGTATGCACCCTGCACCTCGGGTCTTGAACGCCGGGAGACAGCACCCCGAAGCAGGAGGGTCCCAGGGAAGGTGGAGCCCCAGAGCCTGGTGCGAGCCCCGCCCACCAAGGGCAGACCTTGGAGGGGTCCATGATGACGGTGGGCACAAAGTTGAGGAAGATATGGTTGCAGTCCGTGCGCACGCTGGTGTTGCTGAACGCCACCTCCAGCTCGTCCATGGCCTCCAGGAGCAGCCGCTCGCCCTCGTGCTGGAGGTACTCGAAGGAGGCTTCCTGTGAAAGCGGGAGGGGGCAACCGCTAGGGCGCAGGGCTCAGAGAGTCAGGGGGAGGGGAGGACAGCCCCTCCTCTGAAAGGTGTGGCCGGCGAGACGCCAGAGCCCCCCTCCAGAGGCAGAGCTGTCCGAGGCCGTCTCGTGCGCGCGGCACTTCTTGTTTTCTGTGTTTTCTGCTGCGCTGACCCCAGAGGAGTCTTAAAGTCTCTTCCAAGATACTGTAAACAACTCTCCCATGAGCCTGCTTTTTAGGCAATCCAACCAATCCAATCAATCCACGGTCTACACCCTGCTACTCCTCATCAGGCTCGCACTCCAGGCTACTGTCCTCGGGCCTTAATCACCCCAGGGCCAGGCATCAGCCAACTAGAGACAGCCCCTATGTTCAGAGCCTGCTGAAATCACTCAAGCCAGCCACTGCCAAGCCTGCCCACCTGCCTCACCTGGTCCTTCCTGCAAAACCCACAGGAAAGGCCCCTATCCACGAATCCCCCCTCCCACGGCCTCCTCAGCAGCCCTGGCACTTCCCCACGTGCTCCCCATGATACAGAGTACCCCCTCCCCTTGGGATCTGTGAGTGACAAACAAACCATCTTTTCAATGGCAACCATCTCCTGGTCTGTTGGCCTTCCCCGGTGGCTCAGCTGGTAAACAGTCTGCCGGCAATGCGGGAGACCCAGGTTCAGTCCCTGGGCTGGGAAGATCCCCTGGAGAAGGGAATGGCTGCCCACTCCAGTATTCTAGCCTGGAGAATTCCATGGACTCCACAGTCCATGGGGTCACAAAGAGTCAGACACAACTGAGCGACTTGCACTTACCTGGATAATCATAAAAGCTATTAGAACACCTGAGGCAGGCAAACACTGAGATTAGCTTAGCACTCATCACTAGAGGACCCCTTAAAAACATTACATACATGTGAAATCTCCGTGCTAAGGAACTGCAGGGAGGGGATCATCTTCATTAACATAGAAGGAGGTCTACAGTAAAAAGCAAGTCTTTAGAAGGTATGTCCAGCCTGAGCTCCCATCTGGAACCTTCTACCTACAGCCCAATTCGAATACACGTATGGAATGAGGCCCACAAAGGGTTACCAACAGGGCTGACCCCTGAGTGGCAGGATTCTGGGTCCTTTTCTCTGATTTCTTTTTTTCTGGCCAAGCCACGCTGCATGTGGGATCTTAGCTCCCCAAGCAGGGATCGAACCTGTGCCCTCTGCATTGGAAGCAGAGTCATAACCACTGGACCACCAGGGAAGTCCCTCCTTGATTTTTGGAAGTATTTTCAGTACTGCTTGCAATCTTCACAGGATAGTCATGAATTACTTTTGTAAATAAGAGAAACAATGGGACATGATGGTGCACTCAATCAACAAATACAAAAATAGCCCCTTAACAAACCAGGATCTTTCTTTTCTATCCTCCTAATTTTCTCATGCAGACACATCTCTGTGACAGAAGAAAGAATTTTCACGTTACCCCATGAAAATAAGCCACTGTCTACCTCCTGTCCCCTCTAGACTGGACTGTTGGTCACAAGGCCAGAGCTGTGGGTGCCCCATTCACCCTGCGATCCCCGCACGCAGCCCAGGCCCTGCCCCGAGTGGGACTCAATCCCAGCAAGGCTGGTCCCCGAGGGACAAGTTCAGGGGGAGATACAAACTCCCGCTGACATCAACCTTGGTGATCAGGTCCGAGTGCCTGATGATGACCCGGATGAAGAACCTGTGGTCCGTGACCTCGGTGCCCTCCTTCACTCTGGCAGCGCCCAGGTACAGGTGCATCTTGTGGTTGGCGCAGGGCATGGCGGTCACGTCGAAGTTTCGCAACCGGCTGAGCTCCAGCTGGAAGGCCAGGGCCGGCTCCAAGTGACGGTAAATGCGATCTTCTGCAAACTGCGGGCCAAGAGGGGAGATAAAACAGACGGACACACAGACCCACGTGGAGCTGTACACTGAGGTGGCATGCCCACTGATCCACGCCCTGTCCCGCACGCCACCTGGCACTGCGGGTTTAGTGCTCAGGAATGAGGCAGTCATGGTGTCCTCTAACCGTGAACTCAAGAGATTGGAGAGCTGAGATTTTGTGAAGGTCCAGCAGAGAGGAAGGCCTTGTGCTGGTGCAAGTCTCTCAGCCCTGGGGGAGCCCAGTGAGTCCCCAGCACCTCCAGCCCACCAGGCTGTTTTCTGTGAGCCACGACACAGAGTACTTCTCAAGAAGTCCCTAAGCCTTGGTTTCCTTGCGGAGATTGGTCTCAGAAGGAAGCAACTGATGGTGCTGGAGTTTTAACTGAAGAGGCCAAAGGAAGCATGGGTCTTAAGCAGTAAAGTGAGGCTCTGGGTGGATTAGGCTGGGTCTGTGCTGGGAACAAGACCGCCTGTTCTAGAACAGGGAGGAGCAAACTTTTTCTCAAAAGGCCAGAGAACCGATGGAGTACACAGTTGGTCACAACCACAGTCTGACTTCTGAATCCATGTATTCTGCGTCTGCGGTTAAGACCAATCACAGAGATTCCATCTGTGGCTGGGTGAATCCACGGATGTGGAAACTGCAGACATGGAGGGCTGAGTGTACTTGATTCTGCCTGATTCTACTGCTGGAGCCAGAAAGCCACAGGAGACGCAAGAGATCAACGAGTATGGCCTGTGTCCCAATCAAACTTTGGTTATAAAAATGGGGGGTTGGGGAATTTCCTGGTGGTCCAGTGGTTGAGAATCTCTGCTTCCACTGCAGGGAGCCTGGGTTCGTTTCCAGGTCAGGGAACTAGGATTCCGCAAGCCATGTGTGGCATGGCCAAAAAAACCAAACCAAACCCAACCAATCGACCCCTAAAAAACAGGGAGCCAGTCTGCAAGCCATAGTCTGCAAACCACTGTCCTAGAAGAATATAAACAAAAGAGGCTGGGAGACCTGTCTTACAGAGTTGCAGCAGCAAGTATAAAAATTCTCCAGGTGAGACAGAAACGTGTATAGCAAAGGATGAAAGGGCGGGAAATGTGAGGTCTGAAGCCCACGTACAAACATGGGGCTCTCACTGGAAATACCAGCCCAGAGGAAGGCTGGAGTCTGCACTTAAGTTGCACTTCTAGAATACAGGGATCATAAGGACTGGGGACAATATTCTTCCTGAATACCAAAGATCCCAGGGAAGAGAGAACCACGTCATTGCTCTTCACCATACCTCATCTCTTGCTCTGAATGTGAAAAACTTGGGAAATTCTTTCTGCAAAAAAAGACGTACGAAAGACAATTAAGTCAAGCAAGACTTATTTAAATATTTATAGACTTGTTTTATGATTTTTAACCATTACCTAGTCCACTGCTAGAACAAATCATTTGGAAAGCCATCTCTCCTTTAGCCATTGATCTTTCCCACCCCAATCTACAGAGCAAACTTCAAATAAATGGCACCGAGTCTTGAAGAATGTGAGCAACTCAGATGCGCCGAGCATTGGACTGACCTCTTGGGCAATCAGGAATGTGATTCTTCGGAGTCCACACTCCACAAGGATGTTTTTCTGCATTAAAAACCAAACATACAATAGGATCATACTTGGTCACACAAAGGAATAAAGTCCTGACACATGTTACTACTACCTGGACGAACCTTGAAAACATGCCAAGTAAGAGGCCAGTCCCCAAAGGCCTCACATTGTATGAAACTCCACTTAGTTTATTGATAGAAAACACACAGAATGAGCAAATTCACAGACACAAAGTAGATTAGTGGTTTCCGAGGGCAGGGAAAAGGGTGTTGAGTTGAGGGAAAATAGGGTGGTACTAATGGGTGTGGAGTATTTTGGTGGGGATGGTGAAACGTTCTAAAATAAAATGACTGTGATGATGGCTACCCAACTCTATGAATGTGTTAGTGGTCTCTCCTTATTGACCGGGGGTACGATCCACGATCCCGTGGATGAATGGAACCAAGGATAATACCAAACCCCATATATACTAGTTTTTTTTTTTTTCCCCTATACATACCTACAGTAAAGTTTAATTTACAAACTAGGTACTGTAGCCTGCCAGGTTCTTCTGTTCATGGAATTCTCCAGGCAAGAATACTGGAGTGGGTTGCCATTCCCTTCTCCAGGGAATCTTCCTGATCCAGGGATCAATCCTGGGTCTTCTGTATTGTAGGCAGATTCTTTACCATCTGAGCCACCAGGAAAGCCCACAATAGGAGATTAACCACATAGAAAAATTATAGCCATTTACTGTAATAAAAGCTATGTGATTGTGGGCTCTCAAAATACTTTCTTGTAGTTTAATGCCTTTTCTGTCTTAACTAAGCACTCATCACTCACTGTGGCCATAGTGTTTGCAGTTTAAGGGTCCCTTGCTTTTTTTCTCCTTCACAATCTCATGGCTAGAAGAGTCAGTCTTACTGTAGATCTCAGTAACTCCTATGTTTTTTTCCTGCCTTATTAACTCAAGAACTTCCACCTTTGCATTTAAGGGAAGCACCCTACGGCTTTTCTTTGGCATACCCGAATTGCTGGCATCGCTACCCTTGCCCTTTGGGGCATAATTAGGCAAAATACGGGTGACTTAATATAACTACTGCAATACTATGACAACTGATGGGACGACCCAGCCACCTCCTAAGTGACAAACGGTGGATGGGCTGCACAAGGGGATGATTCGCATCTGAGTCAGAGTGAGTGGGATGGTGCAGTATTTCCTCAAAGCAACTCAGAATGGCACATGACTTAAAACTGGCAAATTGCCTATTTCTGGCATTTTCCATTTAATGTTCTTGGACTACAGCTGGCCATGGGAAACTGAAACTAAGGAAAACAAAACTGCAGAAAAGACGTCTATGGTACCAAGAAGCACTGAACTGCGTACTTTATAAGGAGGAACAGTATGGTACGTAAATTATGTTCAATACAGCTATTAAAATATATATACACACACACACTATTATACATGACACCACATTTATAAAACCAACACAGTTATTTGCATAAATCATTGTTAATGTAAGTGACCATTTTAAAATTGGGAGTTTTGGACTTCTCTGGTGGCCCAGTGGTAAAGAATCCGTCTGCTAGTGCAGGGGACAAGGGTTCGATCCCTGGTTGGGGAAGATCCCACACGCCACAGAGCAACTAAGCCTGTGTGCCCCAACTACAGAAGCCTTCACGCCCTTGAGCCTGTGCTCCACGACAAGAAAGCCACTGCAACAAGAAGCCCGAGCACCGCAGCTAGAGAGCTGCCCCCACTGTCCAGAGAGAGAAAGCCCGCTCGCAGCAGCAAAGACCACGTGTAACCAAAAACTAATAAATACAATCGTGAGTTTTCTGGCTTATCCCAATGAAAACACTGCCCTAAACTCCAAAACTATTTACCGACTGTATCATCTGCATAAGGTGGTGTATATACTGTGTCATCTTATTACGGCAACTCCCAGGGAGAGAGAAACGCCACCCCTGTGTTACTGCAGGGAGAAGCCGAATTTCTGGCCTGTTCAGCCTCCTCTGCCCGAGGTCACTGGCAAAGCAGAGCCACTGTGGGCAGCCAGGCCTGTGGCTCTGACTCTCAAGACAACTCGGGCGCATGGATACCTCATCAAGATGGTCCTCCTCCTTCTCAGGGGCCCAGACACAGAGGCTGCCCAGCGTACCTTGGACTGCACGAATGTTCGGAAAATGGGCACCAGCTGCTCATCCTCCTGGTGGTCCGCATGCTGGAGGGCCACGTTCAGGATGTGGATCGGCTCCTCTCGGAGGCCCTGGGACAGAAAACCAAGGGGAGGGCGCCAAGAAAACCAAGTAGAAGGGCCCGGGGCCCCCAGCCCATCCCTTCTCGGCTTGCTCCCCGCTCACACCCTCACTTTGTTGTCATCCTCGGAGTACAGGGAATTCCGGGCCTTGCTGAAGAGGGGGGTGTCCTTGGGCACGTTGGCAAAGCAAGAGATGACCTCATCAAAGTTCCTGGGGGTGCGGGGCAGAGAGGGAGGGCTGAGGGGCCGCTGTCCCACGAGACTGTAGGTCAGACCTGGACCCTCCCTCTTTCCCAACCACCACACTGCGAGCGCATCCAAGTCTGTGCAGAGCTCCTGTGGTTCCTGACTCGGTCCGAGGCACTAGTGATGGGGTCTTCCCCCAAAAGAAGAACGAAACTATGTGGTTTCAGATGGTGAGTAAAAGAAAGGGTTCCAATACTTTGGGGGCATGGCTAGAGTCCCTTTTTTACTGGCTGGGAGGGTCCTGCAATCTCATCTCACTTCTCTGAGTCAACTGAGGATAACAAAAGTAATCACTACACCTCCCAAAGCTGCTGTGAAGATACAAGATAATCCAAGCATGATGCCTAACACACAGGGGCAGGCTGAGAAAGGGCAGCTTCCCTGGTGGGCTGGTGGTTAAGGATCTGCCTTGCAGGGGACGTGGCTTTGATCCCTGGTCGGGGAACTAGGATCTCACGTGTTGTGGAGCCCACGCGCCACAACTGGAGGGTCCGTGTGCTCCAGCAAAAAACCCTGCACGACGCATCGAAGACCCAAAACGGTTGAATACGTACACAAATATTTCTAAAAGGGGAATGATACTGACATTTTTGAGCATGTTGTCTACATACTAACAACAGTTTAAATACAATATTTTTAATGTATTATCTCATGGTGACCCTATGAAGTAAAGTCCTCTTATACGGATGAGAAAACAAAGGTACTGAGAGAAATCATCTGTTCAGAGTGTTATAGTCAAGAAGCAGGGTGAGACAGTATTCAAAAGCAGGAGGTGCTGACGTGAAAACTCACACTTCTGATGCTACATGATCTATTATTATTAACTCCCTGGGCCATGTGTCTAGGCCACCCCTACCTGCGTGTGCAGTGAACAGGTGGGGGCTCTGGGGAAGCTCGCTCAAGCTCCATGGTTGGGGTGTTCTGGGGATCCTGAACCCCGCCGGGTACCTGACAAAATCCTCGAATCTCTGGAAGGCGACCATGGCCCCCATTCGCTGGGACTTGGGGGAGAAGCCACTGTCCATGAAGAGCTCCGTGCTGTGTCTCAGCAGTTCCGGGTTGGTGACACTGATGGGCACGGCCATCCTGCAGTGGGGGTGGGAGGTGGGGGGTGAGGTAGCCACCTGCAGATCCAGCCCCAAGAGCCGTTCCTGCCCTGGAAGCTCCAATGAGCCAGCCCCACAACAGAGTCTTCTGGAAGAGGGGGGCTTAGAATGGAAAGTGGAGGGATAGGGGGAGAGATCCCCCTCTGGCCATGCACAGCGCACCAGGGGCCTGGACCTCAGTCCTGCTGGTCTCTCACCTGACCTCCCCTATGGTCACAATGCACATGGTTTTACAGACACAGGTGTGGAGGGTCCAGTCAGGCTTGGCTTGGGGCGGGGGTGAGATGTCACCCCTTGTGACCTTCCCAGAGGCCTGGAAGAGCAGGGCCGTGGGGCAGCTGAGGCCATGGGTCCCGGGTAAGCTCCTGGCCCTTCCAGCCGACAGCAACAGCAAGGGCCTGAGATGGTCAAGGAAGCCCTCCAGGGTCCTCAGTGTCTCCCTGGCAGATAATAATGCCATGTGTCTACATATACTAAGGGTCACAACCATGACCAGGACACTCATGTGGGTTCTTCCAAGAAACAAAGTGTGAGTGACTACCCCAGCCTTCTTTCCTAGCAGCACTGAACTGCTGCAACAAAGAGCTCCAGAGGCAAAGAATTCTAGGACTTCCCTGGTGGCCCAGTGGCTGAGACCCTGTGCTCCCAATGCAGGGGCCTGGGTTCGATCCCTGGTCAGGGAGCTGGATCCCACGTGCCACAACTAGGAGTCCACATGCCACGACTGAAGACCCTGCGTGCTGCAACGGAGACTGAACCTCTCTTGTCTGGCAACTAAGACCTGGTGCAGCCAAATAAATAACACAAAGGCAAAGACTGCCTCCTCAGGAGGGGACAAGTTCAAAAGTTCTTACACCACATCTCTCACAGACCCCAAAATGGCCCCAAGCCCCTAGTCAGTCCCCTTTTCTCTCAACTGGGCCAAGGTGACAATCTTTATTTTGTGGGATGGGGAATAAAGCTGAATAGAGGAGAGTGTGAAGGCGCCTAGCATGGGACTTGACGCGTCGTGCCAAGAATAGTAAGAACAGTATCCGTCACGATCATCAAAGGGGTGCTCACTATTCACCACCTTTCTGTGTGCCAGGCACGGGCCTAAATGCTGGCTGTGCCTCATTCTTCATCAGGGTCTTGGACAACTTTGTCCAGCAGAACTTTCTGCATTGATGGAAGGTTCTAGAACCACAATGTCCAGTATGGCAGCCACAAGTCACATGTGAGCTGGTGTGACCAAGGACCTGAATTTTTAATTTAGCTTTGACACGTTTTAATTTCAATATCCCACAGGTGGGTAGCGGCTCCCAGCCCAGACGGTGCAGAGTTAGGAGGCAGGCATGGGGTTATCTCCATGCTACTGAAGAGAATGGAGATGTGGAGAGACGCCAGGCTGGGGAGCGGTGTGCGTAATGTCTCCCCAGCGGTTCCCTGACATCCCTGCTGGGTCCCTCCAGAGACAGGACTACAGTGGTCAGGGAGAAGAGAAACATAAGCCACCCCCTCCCCAGGTGGGCACCCCTCTGTACCGGTGCGGGTGGGAGGAGGGCAGCATGAACTGGAATTCCACCACGCAGGTGCCATCCGGGAACTGGCGGTGCTGCAGGCTGGTTAGCTCATAGGCAATGTAGCCCCTCCGCACATAAACCTAATGAAACAGAAGCACAGACTGCACCTGAGAAAACCCAGAGACAAGCCCAAAATATGATCCCTAAAGCAAAACAGTGGAAACAGCATCAGACTTTAGTTTTGGGGGCTCCAAAATCACTGTGGATAGTGACTGCAGCCATGAAATTAAAAGACATTTACTCCTCGGAAGAAAAGTTAGACCCAACCTAGATAGCATATTCAAAAGCAGAGACATTACTTTGCCAACAAAGGTCCGTCTAGTCAAGGCAATGGTTTTTCCTGTGGTTATGTATGGATGTGAGAGTTGGGACTATGAAGAAAGATGAGCACCAAAGAATTGATGCTTTTGAACTGTGGTGTCAGAGAGGACTCTTGAGAGTCCCTTGGACAGCAAGGAGATCCAACCAGTCCATCCTAAAGGAGATCAGTCCTGGGTGTTCATTGGAAGGACTGATGCTAAAGCTGAAACTCCAATACTTTGGCCACCTCATGCAAAGAGTTGACTCATTGGAAAAGACTCTGATGCTGGGAGGGATTGGGGGCAGGAGGAGAAGGGGACGATAGAGGATGAGATGGCTGGATGGCATCACTGACTCGATGGACGTAAGTCTGAGTGAGCTCCGGGAGTTGGTGATGGACAGGGAGGCATGGCGTGCTGCGATTGATGGGGTCGCAAAGAGTTGGACACGACTGAGTGACTAAACTGAACTAAACTGAAAGCAGTGAAGAGTAAATGTACTCACTCTTCAGGATGCTACTTCCTCTGCAAAAGACTAGGTGGCAAATATTTTAGGCTTTTGTGGAATATATCGTCTTTATCACAAATCACAACTGCTCAATTCTGCTGCTGCAGGGACTTCCCTGATGGTCCAGTAGTTAAGACTCTGAGCTCCCACTATAAGAGCCGCGAGTTTGTGCCATGGACAATATGTAAATGTGTGGGCGTGGCTGTGTTCCAACAAAACTTTATTTACAAAACTGGGCAGAGGGCCAGATGTGACCCACAGACTATAGTTTGCTGACTCCTGCTCTAGAGTAATGCTGTCCAGTAGAAATATAACACAGGCCACGGAGGCCGTTTTAAATTAATTTGAGATTTTCTAGTAGACACTTAAAAGGAGCAGGTAAAGATGATTTTANGGTTGCAAAGAGTCGGACACGACTGAGCAACTGAACTGAACTAATGGCCATTCAATCTATAAATATTACCAAGTGATACAGGATTAAAGCATAAGCATAAGCTAATAAATCCTATACAGGGAGAGCAAATACATATCCTGTTGCTATGAGGCCAGTGCTGGAAATGGGTGTCACTGTGGAGCAATAGGAAGCATTAACCAAGTGGCAGAAAAATTTGAATCATAGGGTGCCTAAGATTTGACATTGCCCAAGGTAAAACTCTGATCTACAGGGCCAAGGGGACTTTAAACTCTCCAGGGCTGAGCATTCTTAGCTGTGCAACTATAACTACATTGAACTAGAGCAGTAGTTCTCACTTGTTAACAAAGCATCAGAATCACCAGGAAATCTCCTTTAAGCAGTTTGTTAGGCCCACTTCCAGAGTTTCTGATTAAGTAGGTCTGAGGTGGGGCCTGGGTGTTTGCATTTCTAACAAGTTTCCTGGTGGTGGTTATGCTGCTGGGTCAGGAATAGCCTTTTTTTGTTTTAACTTATTTATTTAAATTGGAGGTTAATTACTTTACAATATTGTATTGGTTTTGCCATACATCAACATGAATCTGCCACTGGTATACACGTGTTCCCCATCCTGAACCCCCCTCCCACCTCCCTCCCTGTACCATCCCTCTGGGTCATCCCAGTGCACCAGCCCCAAGCATCTTTTGAGAAGCACTAGATTAGGGTTGTCTTCCTGCAGTGGTGTTCAATGGATTTACTTCCAAAGATCTTCTGGAAAAAAAAAACTAAAAGGAAAAAATAAATTTTGGGGTTATAAAATCTATGAAATTCCAAATAAAAATGCTTTATTATTGCATAATTTATCAGGTTAACTAATATGCTAATATAATCATATGCATTTTTAATCTTAAATCTTAAAGCCTTGTCTCTTACACTTCTTAACCAGAACTTTCTGCTCTAGCCAAATTGAACTGTTACTTTTCCCTGAATATCTCATATGCTTAAATCTTATCTGTCTTTGTATATACTTCTTTCTTCCCCTTAGTCTGCAATCTTCTTCCTACATGATTTATCTGTTAAAGACTCTATATTCCTCTAGTCATTCCTCCTTTCAAGGGTCATCTATCCTCGCCAGCTTTCTCTGACCAGATCTATTTAGCTCTCCGCCAGAATACATTGTACTATATATATTGTTTGTTTCTTTGTCTCCTAGTTTCTTAAGGGCAGTGAAAGAGAGTGTTCTGTCACTCATATCCTTTACAGCTACAAGTAGACGATGTGACCTGGTACCTGTTACAAATTCATTGCTATAGGGACAGAAATTTCAAGAATTTACTCAGTTCAGGCCTGAATTTATTTGTGCATTGTAGGAGGCTGAACAGTGGCTCCACAGCGATGCCAATGTCAAATCCCAGGATCAATGAATGTTGCTGTACATGGTATAAAGGATTTTGAAGATGTGACTAAGTTAAGGATCTTGAGATGGGGAAATTATTTTGAATTATCCAAGTGGGCCCAAAGGAATTACAAGCATCCTAATTAGGGGATGGAAGAGGAAGATTTGACTGTAGAAATGACATATCAGAGTGCTGTAATTTCAGAAAGATTTGACCAGCCATTGCTGACTTTAAAGACGAAGCAAGAGACCCCAGTTCAAGGAATGTAACTGTTCTCTGAAAGGTGGGAAAGGCAAAGAAANCACCAAAGAATTGATGCTTTTGAACTGTGGTGTCAGAGAGGACTCTTGAGAGTCCCTTGGACAGCAAGGAGATCCAACCAGTCCATCCTAAAGGAGATCAGTCCTGGGTGTTCATTGGAAGGACTGATGCTAAAGCTGAAACTCCAATACTTTGGCCACCTCATGCAAAGAGTTGACTCATTGGAAAAGACTCTGATGCTGGGAGGGATTGGGGGCAGGAGGAGAAGGGGACGATAGAGGATGAGATGGCTGGATGGCATCACTGACTCGATGGACGTAAGTCTGAGTGAGCTCCGGGAGTTGGTGATGGACAGGGAGGCATGGCGTGCTGCGATTGATGGGGTCGCAAAGAGTTGGACACGACTGAGTGACTAAACTGAACTAAACTGAAAGCAGTGAAGAGTAAATGTACTCACTCTTCAGGATGCTACTTCCTCTGCAAAAGACTAGGTGGCAAATATTTTAGGCTTTTGTGGAATATATCGTCTTTATCACAAATCACAACTGCTCAATTCTGCTGCTGCAGGGACTTCCCTGATGGTCCAGTAGTTAAGACTCTGAGCTCCCACTATAAGAGCCGCGAGTTTGTGCCATGGACAATATGTAAATGTGTGGGCGTGGCTGTGTTCCAACAAAACTTTATTTACAAAACTGGGCAGAGGGCCAGATGTGACCCACAGACTATAGTTTGCTGACTCCTGCTCTAGAGTAATGCTGTCCAGTAGAAATATAACACAGGCCACGGAGGCCGTTTTAAATTAATTTGAGATTTTCTAGTAGACACTTAAAAGGAGCAGGTAAAGATGATTTTAGTAACATACCTCATTTCATCCTTAATAACTAAAATATTATCATTTCAACATGCAACCAATTTTTTAAAAATTGAGATAGTCTCCATTCTTTCTCCATACTGAGTCTTTGGAATCCAGTGTGTATCCTACACTTAGAGCACAGGTCAGTCATACTGGTCACATCTTAGGTGCTCACAAGCCACATGTGGCCGGCATGTTAGACGGCGTGGTTCCGAAGACTAAGCCCTGGGAATTTTCTTAACTGGATAGGGAATCCGGGGATTAACTGCTATCCTTTGAAACTGCTGCTTGCAAGGCTGGCCCTTGGCTAGCATGTGAGAACTTAGATTTGGGTTAGGGTTCTCACCATTCCCAGAGAAGAAGGGTTGGCTGTGCACTAACTAAGCACACAGTATGACTTGTGCTGAGCATGTGTTTTCTTCCTGGGAGTCTGGAATCTTGGTATGTGCCAAGCAGAGGGTGCTTATGTGCTGCTGCTGCTAAGTCGCTTCAGTCGTGTCCAGCTCTGTGCAACCCCAGAGACGGCAGCCCACCAGGCTCCCCCGTCCCTGGAATTCTCCAGGCAAGAACACTGGAGTGGGTTGCCATTTCCTTCTCCAACGCATGAAAGTGAAAAGTGAAAGGGAAGTCGTTCAGTTGTGTCTGACTCTTGGCGACCCCACGGACAGCAGCCCACCAGGCTCTTCCGTCCATGGGATTTTCCAGGCAAGAGTACTGGAGTGGGATGCCATCGCTTTCTCTGGTGCTTATGTGACCAGCCCTCAATAAAACTCTAGACACTAAGTCTCTAATGAGCTTCCCTGGTAGACAACTTTCACATGTTGCCATAATTCGTTGCTCAAGGAATCAAAAGTTTAGATGAAGTGCCTTGGACCTGGCCCCTGGGGGATTAGTATTCAACTGTGCCTGTGCCAGAGGGGGCTGGAATAACACACAAGACAGCAGGGGTTACCAGCAAGAACTCTGGACTCCAACAGTGAAGTGAAAGTCGCTGAGTCATGTCCAACTCTTTGTGACCCCATGGACTACACAGTCCATGGAATTCTCCAGGCCAGAATACTGGTGTGGGTAGCCATTCCCTTTTCCAGGGGATCTTCCCAACCCAGCGATCAAACCCAGGTCTCCCACATTACAGGTGGATTCTTTACCAGCTGAGCCACAGGGGAAGCTCAAGAATACTGGAGTGGGTAGCCTATCCCTTTTCCAGCGGATCTTCCCAACCCAGCAATCAAACTGGGGTCTCCTGCATTGCAGGTGGATTCTTTACCAGCTGAGCTATTGGACTTAGACTTGATATAAATCCTGGCTCTTTCACTTCTCAGCTGTGTGACCTTGAGCAAGTCGCTTCACCTCTCCGAGCCTCCATTCCCTTTTCTGTGAGATGGGTGTAAGTAAAAGGACCTACCTCGGAGAGAAAATGCTGAGATCATGTTTGCCAGGCACATGGCCCAGGGTCAGGCATGTGGAGTGCAGGCAGCGGATGCCAGGACCGGCACTGGTCAGCACTGAAGCTGTTCCAGGGACCTCTCGCTTACTTACCTCCAAGGATGCCATGCAAACCACTTTGTTAGCGTGGTAGAAGAAAGTGGGCAGCACATCAAAGATGGTTGTTTCTGAGAGTATTAATTTCTACAGGAAATGGAAAGGGAAATAAAGAAGGAAAGGGGAATGCTAGCAAATTCCAACCAGCAGTCAGAGGAGGGGAGGGATAGTGGCAGGGAAGGTAGGCTGGTCGTGTTGTTCTCACAAAACGCTGACAGGCCCCAGGCCCATGATATCTGAATGTGCAGGCAGTTCTAGGGTGGCTGTTCCCAGGGCTCCCAGGGCTCCCAGCTCTAGCCATAGAGCGGGTGCCTGGAAGCTTGTCAGTGAGGCAGATTTAGGGGGTAAAGAGGGGGCCCTGGGAAAATGAAGCTGAGCCCCAGCCATGTGAGTGCTCGCAGCTTCCAATAAGCTCCATCACGTGTGGAGCTTTAACATCATGCCTCCTGAGAGCCTTGCTGCCTTGCCATCCCTCCTGCAGGACCCAACCTCTCTCAGAGCTGCCTCTGGGCCCCTCGGGCAGCCCTGGCCACACTGAACTAAACCACTGGTGCTCGTGATTGTGCCCTGTATCCGAGCGCCAACCCATGGAGGGCAGGGAGAGCCCGCTTGCCCACCCCGGGGCCCCACCTGGGCCATGGCGTGTGCTCTGTGCACCGTGGAAGGATGCAGATGGCCTCACCTTGAGGTTTTCCGGGCAGAACTGGTGGCCATACATGTCGATGGCAGATAGGAAAATGGACTCCACTTGGTTGTGCCTCAGCTCGTAGGAGGGGAGGTGGGAAGCAATCAGGACCTGCGGGGGGAGGGGAGGGGATGGAGGGGCTGGGGTGAGCCATCCTCGCAGGGAAGACGCCAAGGGTTGGTCCTGCAGCAGAGGGGCTCTGCATGCGGGGAGCTGGGTGTGGTGGAGGACGGCACCCTGTGAGACCCAGGCACGGCGGGGACCACAGCTGGCCAGCCTACCTGCCTGGCTCTGAGGGCCACCTTGCAGTGCTCGCTTTTGCTCAGTTGGGTCAGCTCGTCAAGGATGGAGGTCAGCTCATCGGACAGGGATGGGTCTCGGCCACAGAGCTCATCCTTTTGGGGGACAGAAACAAGACCCAAGGGGATCTTCCGTTCCACCAGAAGGAGACAGGCCAGCACTCACTGGCCCTTGGCTGGGGGTCCAGCTGCCCCCGCCAACCTCCCCAGTCTAATACATAAACCCTCCACCATTCTCCACTGCATTTTCACTCACCCATGCATCCACCCCAAAACATGCCCTATCACTATTAATGGCCAGCAGGTAACAGGTATTTACTGTGGCCAGGCAAGCAGCTAGACCCTTTCATTTCCTCAAATGTCCTTCACCCACTGAGAACTTACTGTATGATTTCCATTTTACAGATAAGAAAACTGAGGCTCAGACAGGCAACGTGCCTTGCCCCCAGGCTACCAAGCACATGCAAGGCAGAGTCATATTTGAACCCAAGGTTCTCCTATCCCTAGGCCCTCACGTTTTCCTTTGCACATCTCTGCCTGACTTAAGGGGCTCAGTTTCAGAGAAGAGGGATGAGGGGAAACAAGCAGATATGAACAAAGAGTAAGGGCTATGCGAGTCTCTCGGGTGGGTGTGCAAGTCAACTCTAGGAGATTTGGCATGGGGGGGAGCATCTAGGGCCTGGAGACGTCCTGCCAGAGAGAAGATATAGAGGTGAAACCTGCCAACGAGGCAGGGATGCTGGTTCCTATGGGCAACTCTCCTCTCTGCTTCTCGAGTAAGGGACCTTTCTGCTGGAGACCAGGGCTGGGCATGACCGGTCTACATCTACTCTTACGCCCTAAATGCAAGAAGGGCTTAGGAAAGGCTGAGTCGACACTCCCTCAGTACCCACTAAGACAGAACAGTGACTGCTGGGACCCTGAGTAGCTGGGCGTCACGCCCCCGCCCCCGCACCAGGCTGTTCTCCAGGCAGTCACCAGATGGTGGGGCCGGGTGAGGGGGTCATTCTTCTCTGCCTCTGCCTCTGCATGTCCCTAATTAGAATGAGATTATAGAGAATTCTGTCTCTATAATCAGAAAGTTTGTCTGGCCTATTAACATTTCACACACACACACACAAGCACACAAGCAGGCCTGTGCTGAAGAAATCTCATGGGAAATTCTTCTCAACCTCTCTCCCTTCCAAATTTTGATTTGCTTTGTGTTATCAATGGTTGTGACACTAGTCTCTATCATTCCCCTGGCCTGCGCCTCCAAGGACAGCGTGGAATGCAGGCACTGTCCAAGGGCCAGGCTAGTGGTTTTCTACGACGAGTTCCCTGGTGGCCTAGAGGTTAGCATTCCAGGCTTTCACTGTCACGGCCCAGGTTCAATCCCTGGTCAGAGAAGATCCTACAAGCTGTGCAGCACAGTGAAATGAATAAATAAGAGAGGAAAGACCCAAGACAAAGTTTGGTGTGAAGTATTTTAAAATCTGGCTACCAGAATCTTTCCAGGGAAAGCCGCTGGAACCCTGTCCAGCTCTGGGGAGAGGACGCCTTTTCCTGCTTACAATCAGCATGATCACCAGCTGGTTCTTCTTGGCCACCTGCGAGTGGGAGAAGATGCAGTCCAGCACCTGGGACATGTCTGGCTTCAGCTGCTCCCGGAGGTTTATCACACACTTGTCGTAGTGGGCTGCAGGGGACAAGAAGCCATGTGGGGTAAGGCTCCGGGTCCCCTGCCCCCATGGACTCATCACCAGTGCCTGGGGTGGCGACTCTTGCCTTGTTGGAAATGGTGCTCAACCAGTAAATATTTCCGCAGGAGGTCCAACACCACTGCCTTCATGTAGCCGCGGGCCCCACTGCGGTACCTGGGGAGGGAAGAGAAGGCCGCTGAGTGACCAGCTCCGTGTCCTCGGGTGCCTGCTGTCTCCAGCAGGATTTTCAAGACTTGAAAAAGGAGTTGAGTTCAGTTCAGTTGCTCAGTTGTGTCCGACTCTTTGTGACCCCATGGACTGCGGCACGCCTGGCCTCTCTGTGCATCCCCAACTCCCGGAGTTTACTTAAACTCATGTCCATTGAGTCGANTCGGGTGCCTGCTGTCTCCAGCAGGATTTTCAAGACTTGAAAAAGGAGTTGAGTTCAGTTCAGTTGCTCAGTTGTGTCCGACTCTTTGTGACCCCATGGACTGCGGCACGCCTGGCCTCTCTGTGCATCCCCAACTCCCGGAGTTTACTTAAACTCATGTCCATTGAGTCGATGATGCCATCCAACCATCTCATCCTCTGTTGTCCCCTCTCCTCCCGCCTTCAATCTTTCCCAGCATCAGGGTCTTTTCAAATGAGACAATTCTTTGCATCAGGTGGCCACTGAAGAGAAAACACTAATAAAGAATCTGGAGGAGGACTTCCCTGATGGTCCAGTGGCTGAGGCTCTGCCTTGCAATGCAGGGGACATGGGTTCGGTCCCTGATCTGAGAACTAAGATCCCACATGCTGTGGAGCAACTACGGCTGCACACCACGACTGCTGAGCCCGTGCGTCACAACTAGAAAGTCCGTGAGCCGTAAGCAAAGACCCTGCGCGACGCAATGAAGATCCTGCATGCCGCAGCTAAGACGCGGCACAGCCAAACAAATAAATATTTTTTAAAAAGAAACTAGAGGCTGCACCCTCTAATCCTTAGGTCTGGGAGGGATGCGTGAGTTGGTCCATCTGTGCTCACTCTCCCAGTCAGAGAGAGTGACGACTTGCCCAAGGTCACACATCCAGCCAGAGGTCCCCAGAGGGAAGGAAAATCAGTCACAGAGCTGGGGTGCTGAATGGGGTCAGCCTTGCATGGATGAGTGAAGACAAACATTTTCAAGTAACCACCAACGGATAAAGACAATTTGAAAAATGAAACCTGAAAGACATTTACCAAGTGATCCCTATGCACATTTCACTTTCCTTTTAAAACCAAATGGTGACTAAGCGCAGGCGGCTGCGGAGCCGGCTCAACGAAGCGCAGGCGGCTGCGGAGCCGGCTCACGAAGCGCGGCTGAGAGGAACCACCCCGCTTCCGAGGACAGGGGCGGCAGCCAAGCCACACCACGTCTAAGAGACAGCGGCAGAGAGTCCCGGGCTGTGATGGCGCAGGAACGGCTGAGAGGAGNATGTGTGCTGTCGTGTGGGAAATGAATCATCGGTCTATATTCGGTTCAGGATACAGGATGCTTGGGACTGGTGCACGGGGATGATCCAGAGAGTTGATGTGGAGTGGGAGGTGGGGGGGTGGTTCAAGATTGGGAACTCATGTACACCTGAGATGAAAAAAATAAAAAAAATAAAAATTAAAAAACAAAAAACACCAAATGGTAACCTGGAGGTTCCTTAAACTATTTCCTCCTCCAAACCGTTTCAGAACATGAGGAATGGGACGCTGAGGTTCAGGAAAGTTGAAGCCAGCTTTGCCCCAGCACCAGCAAATGACATCAAAAGAAAGTACAAACTGAAAAGGCTCCTGTGTTCAAATGTGGTTTTTAAAAACACACATGCACACAATATAGGGTGTACCTCTGAGATTTATATTTAACACAAAAAAGAACCTGCTAGGGAATCTAATTCATTTATCATTTGTTCATACCTGCCGGTCATTTGTCCTATAGTAAAAAAAGGACGGATCAGGGCTAGTGCTGCAAGAGTTCTGGGGAAAGGATTAGCCCTTGGCTATGGAACTCTCACTTTGTGGGGAATCCAAAAGCAAAGCTCCTCCCTCAGCTGCAACCCTATATTGTCAGTATGAGTCCTCACAAGCCAAGGAGTACCCTGAAAAGAAGAGCATTTTCCTACAGCCATCTATCTTCTGCACCTCTTACAGTTTTTGGCACGTGGCTAATATGGGCTGAATTAACTCACTCCCGTCTGAAAATGTTTTAATTCTGTCCAAGAAGGCAAAGCTTTCTTGCTGGGTAGAGTTTTCATACAAAAGGGCTGTTCTTTTTATCATCAGAATAGTTCTCCCTGCTCAAGAGCTATGTAAGGCAAAACACAAGTTCTTAAAATTCTTTTAAAAAGTTCTTACAAAGACGGAACTACAGACCCCCTTACCTGACTCTTGAGAAATCTGTATGCGGGTGATGAAGTAACAGAACCAGACATGAAACGACTGGTTCAAAATTGGGAAAGGAGTATGCCTAAGGCTGTATGTTGTCACCTTGCTTATTTAACTCATATACAGAGTACATCATGCAAAACGCCGGGTTGGATGAAGCTCAAGCCAGAATCAAGATCGCTGGGAGAAATATCAACAACCACAGATATGCAGATGATACCACTCTAACGGCAGAAGGTAAAGAGGAACTAAAGGGCCTCTTGATGAAAGAAGGCAGTGAAAAAGCTGGCTTAGAACGCAACATTTAAAAAACCAAGATCATGGCATCCGGTCCCATCACTTCATGGCAAATCGAAGGGGGAAAAGTGGAAGCAGTGACATATTTTATTTTCTTGGGCTCCAAAATCACTGTGGATGCTGACTGCAGCCATGAAGTTAAAAGATGCTTGCTCCTTGAAAGAAAAGCCATGACAAACCTAAACAGCGTATTGGGTTTCCCTGGTGGCTCAGCTGGTAAAGAATTCACCTGTAATGCGGGAGACCTGGATTCAATTGCNGGCTCCAAAATCACTGTGGATGCTGACTGCAGCCATGAAGTTAAAAGATGCTTGCTCCTTGAAAGAAAAGCCATGACAAACCTAAACAGCGTATTGGGTTTCCCTGGTGGCTCAGCTGGTAAAGAATTCACCTGTAATGCGGGAGACCTGGATTCAATTGCTGGGTTGGAAAGATCCCCTGGAGAAGGGAACAACTACCCACTCCAGTATTCTGGCCTGGAGAATTCCATGGACTGTATAGTCCATGGGGTCGCAAAGAGTAACACAACTGAGGGATTTCCACTTCACTTTCCTTCAAACAGCGTATTAAAAAGCAGAGACATCTCTTTGCTGACAAAAGTCCTTATAGTTGAAACTATGGTTTTTCTAATAGTCATGTACAGATGTGAGAGCTGGACCATAAAAAAGGCTAAGCACTGAAGAATTGATGCTTGAATTGTAGTGCTGGAGAAGAATCTTTGAGAGTCTCTTGGACAACAAGGAGATCAAACCAGTCCATCCTAAAGGAAATCAACCTTGAATTCTCATTGTTAGGACTGATGCTGAAGCTCCAATACTTTGGCCACCTGATGTGAAGAGCTGACTCATTGGAAAAGACCTTGATGTTGGGAAAGATTGAGGCAACAGGAGAAGGGGGTGGCAGAGGATGAGACGGTATCTAACCATCACCAACTCAACGGACATGAATTTCAGCAACCTCTGGGAGATACTGAAGGACAGAGGAGCCTGGTGTGCTGCAGTCCATGGGTCGCAAAGAGTTGGTCATAACTGAGCAACTGAACAAGTTCTTTACCAATTCCTCCTTTGCAAGGATCCCCCAAAATCACAAGAATAATTTCTATAATCATTTATATCTTATTAGGTCATTTCATTCCACTGTCTCATAAGCAAAGCTACCATGAGGACTTGCTGTGTTTCAACACTTTACAAAAGTTAATCTGCTGGTAATGCAAAATGATTCAGCATGTGAAGGGTTTTTAATCCCCATTTTACAGACTAGCAAACTGAGACTCAGAAGTAAAGGACGTTGCTTTGTTCTTCTGTTAGGCAGGGCTGTGTCAGGGCTGGAACTGTGTCTCAGACTCCAAGCACTGTCGATTGGTTTGAGCCCACCCTTCAGATAGCAGCACCCTGGGGCAACACGTGGATGACAAAGTGTGACCACGACCTCCCACGGAGGGCCCAGGAC
This sequence comes from Neotragus moschatus, assembly GCA_006410615.1. Taxonomy (NCBI): domain Eukaryota; kingdom Metazoa; phylum Chordata; class Mammalia; order Artiodactyla; family Bovidae; genus Neotragus; species Neotragus moschatus. Next base: position 3,240,601 of record SJYA01002485.1, on the reverse strand, counting down.
TCACTTCTGGACCAGCTGTACAATGCTCTGGGTGTTCATGAAGAAGACCTCCCGGTCGGCCTTCCGCTGCAGGGTGGCCGCGTGGCAGTCCAGGATGGTGGCTATCTGAACAGGGAAACAGGACAGGTCTGGCCGCTCAGACCACACAATCTGTCCACCACACAGAAGCCACTGGGAGGACCCACCACGGGTTCCCACGCAGAGCCCACCAGAGGAGCATTCAAAAGCTCCAAGCCAAAGCCCTCTGGCCCCCCAGAAACAGCTCTGTGTGCCCCACTCAGCGTGTGGCTTGAGGACTAAAGAGCTCAGGACAACAACAATCACAGAAAGACTTATGCACGTTCACACCATCCCTCTTCACAAACACTCCAGGGAAAGAGGAGAAGGGAATTTCTAACACCAGGGAGCATGAGGGTGTTGAGTGGGTCCTGTTTTTACAATCAGGTTGAATGCCATTGGCATACTGTTCTGTGGGAACAAAAATACCTCTAACGAAAAACCTGCATCAATAACAAACTCCCAGAAAGTCCAACATGTGCGATTCTCCACTGGGGTCCTCGAGAGCTTTGTTTTCATTGTTTCTTAGTTGAGCCAGAATTCATACGCTATCATATTCCCCTCCTTCCTTTTAAAGTTTATATTTAATTCAGTGGTTTGTACCATATTCACGGAAATATGCAACCACCATCACTAATTTTAGAGCATTTTCATCACTACCCAAATAAATCCTAAAGCTGTGGGAAGTCACTCAACCTTGCCCCGAGCCCCTGGAAAACACTAATCTGGAAAACACAGATCTACTCCACGGATCTGCCAACTCTGGATTGTCTCATATAAATGGAATTGGGCAACATGAGCTTTTGCGACTGGCTTTTGTTCACTGAGAATCGAGTTTTTAAGGCTCATCCCCAGGGTAGCATGAATCATTTCATTCCTTCTTATGGCCGAACAATATTCCAACTTAGAAGTTGACTTCTGGGAATAAGCTGACTTACACTGACCTCGAGCTCCCCAAATTACTAACTCATGGGTCGGAGTAATGGTGCAAGGAAGCCCTTCACAGCAGACCAAGGGCATGAAAATAAAAAAGAGGGGACTCTTCCAGATGTAGGTTTCCTTTAACATGCTTGATAAAAAGCAACCCCCCCCCAAGAACAAAATGAGGCCAATGTAGAATTATTAGAGATTTCTGATACTCCCCAGGAATGGCTTCCATTCTTAGAAAATATGATATATACGGACAGCCCCACGACTGTCACCCTACATAAACCCGAGGAGGAAGAATCAACACTGCACACCAGCGAGAAAAACGCACAATCTCCTCTCTTACGTCAGCCAGTGTAGTTCTGAAAAATGCTGACTATTCGCACCAACCACCTACTCCTGTTCCGAATCCAAGGACTACTGACAACTGCTTATGTCCATCTAAAACTGCTGTTTGGGGGGAAAATGCTGGGATTCTGCAGAGAAGGCGTGAGAGAAAACTCTTTTTAGGCCCCAGCATCTCAGGCTGTCGGTGTGGGTCTCACAAAGCCCGATTTGATGAGAGGCTGGAGGTCCAGACTGACGGGGGGCTGCGCTCCTGGTGGGTGCGGCCCTACCTGCTGGCTGGGGAACTGGCAGAGCACCGAGGTGATGTTGCTGGCATACTGGGCCATCACCCTGCGGACGGCCTTCTCCACGGGGGCGGGGATGCGGCCCGACACACTGGTCATGATCTCCTGCAGCTCCAGCAGCGGCAGCGACGGGTGCCGGAGAGTCCTCAGGAGCTTCTGCACCCAGTCCTTCAGCTGCAGGGGGACCAGAGCATCAGCCGGGCCTGCAGGGGGCGTGGGTGCGGCCACTCGGCCCGGGGTGGGGGGCGCCCGACACACTAAGCCGTCCAGGCCCCGTGCACTCTAGCAGCCAAAGATCTAGACCTGGTGGCCTCTGGAGCAGTCCAGGGTGGAACGGCTCCAGCCCGGCTTCCCCACCCGGCACGGCTCCACTCCCGGTCCTGTGCATCCGAACAGCCAGCCTGGTGCGGGGTCAGGACCTCAGGCTTTGCAAAGCACAGATGTTTGTGGGATGCTTGCTTTCTGCCAGACACTGTTCGAGGACCCAAGTGGACCTGTTCTCACTTGATCCTCAGAAACAACCCTAGGGAGTAGTTATAATCGGTACTCCCATTTTCCATTTGAGGATATTGAAACAGAGAGGTTAATCAAGTTACCCAAAGTCACCCAGCTAGTAGGAAGCAACGCCAGGATGCAAACTCAGACTCTTAATAGCTGCACTGCCCTGCTTCTGGGTGACCAGAACTGTTGATGGTTTTTGAATGGGAAGGAGAATGTTGTCAACCCCGTAATGTAAAGTTTGAACTTGAAACCATACACACACTGGCAAGTACAGAGGCTAAAAAAAATGTTGCAATGCTGGTAATTAGGCAGCCTAACGTAGGGGGCTAAGCACAGGGACTCTGAAGCAGGAGGGTCAGGGTTCAAACCCCCTCTTTGCCTCCTTATGGGTGAAATAAGGCAAGTTTTGTAGCCTCTCTGTGTCTCAGTTTCCTCACCTATAAAATGGAATAATAAGAGTTCCTACCTGCCTGTTGTTGGGAAAGTGAAATGACTTATTAAGTGGTAAGTGCTTCGTGTGGTAGCTGGCACATAGCATGTACCAGACTGGAGCTGGCCATTACTACCATGACCACCATCACTGTGATAGACTATTCTGGGATAGAAGGTGATGTAGCAAGAGTTTTATAGCTACTGATGTCGAGTTCAGCAGCACAGGTCCTTCACAGAGGTCTGCAAATTTGAGGACTTACTTCTCTACAGACAACGGGACCCTGGATGAACAGAGTTGTGTCTCTGGACAAAGTCGCTTCCTTACTGTCTCTTTAAGAGGTGACCCACATCGACTTCTCTTGCGATGTGAACATTCTCAGTGTTGAACTGAACTGAATCCCCAAAGGCAATGCAACCTTTACATCGGTTTATAATCAGAGAGAAACCTACTCCGATGTCTACAATGAAACTGAGGAATCCCCTGAGAACAGGTCCTTGATAGAAATGACAGACTTTCTCATTTCTTACCCCAATAAAGATCTCCGGGATCTTTGGGCTCTTCACCTACCCTGCACACGTGACCCACCTTGATGCTAAAAATAGGCTCTGGCAGACAGTAGCCATTCATGACGTTGGTGAGATTTTCCAGGGCGCTGTGAAAAACCTGGTGTAGTTTCTCTCCGAGGATGGGCAGCGTTGGCTGTGACGGGAGCTCCCCCACGAACGGCTCAGCCTGATGAGACCCAACAGGAGCCAGAGGTCAAGACCTCCGAAGGAGACGGACCAGCCAAAGGCCAAGGCGGAGCCACCGACACCCGATATGTACGCCATACACACAGCGTGGTTAGGATGAAGCCCGAAGGGCAAGGAGGACAGAAGAAGCATCCTATTGCAAAGTTAAAACTGTTCATACACACGCCTGTCTGAGGGTTCCAAATCTTCCCCTTGGTAAACACCATAGTCAATTACGCATTCCAAATAATTTTGGAGAGTGTTAGATGTGATTGTTTTAAAAAAAAAAAAATGTTCACATGTAGAGGTCAGGGGAAGTCACTGTGACTTCTACATGAGTTAACTTGAATTTCATGCTAACTAAGCAGCCTGTTTGTAGCCAAACATACACTGGACATCTGCTTTAATTATTAAAGAAAAGAGCACACTGACCAGAAGTACAGAAAGTCCATGTTAAAAATAAAGATGAATATGGCTGAGTCCCTTTGCTGTCTGCCTGAAGCTATCACGACGTTACTGATTGGCTATCCTCCAATACAAAATAAAAAGCTAAAAAATAAATAAAAGAGAGATGCAATGCCTTCCCTCCTGGGATGCCAATGCTGGTTCTCCTCTGATGCTAGCAGGACTCCCTTCCTGGAGGCCAAGGTCATGGTGACTTGCTGTGCACACGCTGGTCTGATTTTTTCCTTTTTTTTTTTTTTAATCTTAGAGGAAAGTCTTCCTGATTTGTTTCATGTTCATTGCTCCGACAAGACACAAAACTATGCTGAAAACCATGCTTCTTGGGAGCAATTCCTCAGAGTTATCTGAAAGGTTGTCTTCCAGGCTGTGGTCCTCAGTTTGGCTCAAATAAAATTCTTTTCCTATTGCTGGTTACTTTTGCTGACAGATGTTTTTGTTTGGCTTTGCTTTCTAACCAATTTCATCTCCCTATTTTTCTATTTCTTTTCAGCTTGGTTAAAATCCCAAAGATGAATGCCTAGCACAGAGAAAATTTAGGAAACTCTCATACAAATGTAAGTGCTTTTTGTAAATCATAAATATTTGGCCTTAGAGGATTCTCAAACAAAAAGCTCCCCAAAGGGACTTCCTTGGTGGTCCAGTGGCTAAGGCTCTGTCTTACAATGCAGGGGGTACAGGGTCAAACCCTGGTTGGGGAACTAAGATCCCACATATTGTGAGGTGAGGCCAAACTTTATTTTTTTTTTTAAAAGGGGCAACATTGACTTCACGCATTCATTCATCGGTTAATTTATTTTACAAATACCCACTCAATATGGAGTAGGAAATGGCAGTCCATTCCAGTATTCTTGCCTGGAAAATCCCATGGACAGAGGAGCCTGGCGGGCTACAGTCCACGGGATTGCAAAGAGTCGGACACGACTAAGCGACTGAGCACATCCACTCACCACCGACCGTGTGAGGCACTGGAACCTGGGAGTTGGGGGCGTGCTATTCTGCTGGCCCACAACCCTCAGCTTGCCATCCCCTCCACTCCGCTCCCAGCCCTGCAGGCTCCTCCACCCTTTAAGATCAACTAGAGGGCTTCCTTTCTTCACAGTCTGCTGCTCCTTCTCCCTCTGGACCCCCAGAGCCAGCAGCCAAGGACGGTCCCTCTGATTGAGCTGAATTACAAAGATTTATCTGCCTGTCTTTCTCAGAAATAGGCAGTCATGAGCCTGCCGGGACTGGTGGCTGGGTTCCTGTCTCCAGAACCCAGCTGGGCGGGAAATATCTGTTAAAACGAATCACAAGGTAGACACAGATTCATTTCCTGTTCTCTAACAAAGCTCACTCTATCCCTAGCTTTGGGAACCCTCGAAAGACAACAATGAAAAGAAAGAGGAGAAAACAAATGAAACTGATAAGATAGTTTGGAGAAAAGAGACAATTTGATTTTTTTTTTTTAATGCTTTTCTAGCTTTTTTTTCTTCCTGGGCATATATGCTAATTATTGTAGGGAAAAACAAACAAACAAACATTACCTGCATGAATGGGGAGCCACCTCCCCATACGCCTGGCTTACTGTAGGAGGGCAGGTCACTTCACGTCACAGAGACGTGAGGATGCTATACAATGCACTGCGGGGAAGAGGGCTGCATCACAGTTTACAGGAAATGAGAGGACAAGCCCTGTGCACATCTGTGGGAACGTTCCTCTGGGCAGAGGGAGCTGGCCCCGACGGGGAGGAGTCCAGGCCGTGATTAAGGGGGAGAGGGAGGCAGAGGGTGAAGCCAGGGGAGAAAGCAGGATACAGCCCCTAGGGGACTCTGAAGATCATCGGAAGCACGTGGGGTTTGCTCTTAGTGGGATGCTGAGGAGGGTGTGGGCACAGGCAGGAACGTTCCTGTGCCCATCGTGGTGGGTGAGGCTCGAGGGCCATGAGCCACCGGCCTGTCTGGCTCACGGAGTAGCTGTACCGGGCGTCACATACCGGGCGCACTTTAGAAGGGTCATCGAGCTCCAGCCTGGCCACCATGCAGCCAGCTTCCAACACAGCCCCCGGGCGCCTGACATACTTCACTCGGCCACTTTCCTGCACGTTCAGGGTCGTGGTCATCTTCATGACCTGTTTTGCACAAAAAGAAGTGATTTCTACTTAGGTGGGGCCCCTCGGGTCTAGCCTGGGTCACCCCAAACTAGCAATTCTGGAGCACAGATCATGTCACTTACAAAGAATGACCCTGTGGGCAGACTTCAAGGGCAGTGGGGAGAGAGGAGCAGCATTTACACAATCTATTGTGTGCCAGGCACGCACTGGTCATAAATCTTTACCATCTGCAAAGCCAGTCAGGGAGGCTGGTGTTCACTGCGCCCATTTTACAGCTGTGGAAACTGCTCCTTATTTCCAAAGGAAGGCCTTTCTCTTAGAAACACAGCTAAATCATATGATATAGGGTGATTGATACCTATCTCCCTAAAATGAGGTACATTTTATGACTGGCTCCTTTTCTTAAAGGCAGAGAGAAAACCCTCTGGGGAACGAAGAATGTGCTTCCAGTCCAGCCATCAGCCCCTTTAACTGGTCTGAGTCTGGCCGTGTGGACACGATGAATGTTGTTAGCACGTATGGGCTTCAGACAGACAGGACCATCCTGCCCTTTGCTCAGAAGTTCATAGCTTGGTCACTCAGGTCAGCCAGGCCTGGGCTGGACCCCTGCACCCCACCCATCACTCTGTGATCTCTAGCACAGGGCGTCTGCTCTCTGAGCCTCTAACTGCAAAATGGGGGGGGGGGCGGGGAATGACAGGCTTGTCTCATAGGGCACTGATTTCGGTTAAGCCGGAGGGCGCACAGCAGGAGGCCAAGGCTCCCCTCACTGCTGCATCTTCACCACAAAACCCTTTCTTTTCCTCGGCAGCAGAGGCTGAGCAGGTTGGAATCCTGGCTTTGTGTGACCTTGAGTGAGTTTCTTAGGCTGCCTGGGTCCCATGTCTTCCTGTGCAAAATGGAGGTTCTGTTTGGGTCCCACTCATGATTGCCAGGAAGGTGAAAGGAGAAATTCAAGACAGAGAAAATGCTTAGAAGGGTGCCTGCCACGTGGTAAGTGCTTTGCAGGTGTTGGGTCACCACTTTTTAACTGTCAGCATCATCATCACTTATCAGCTGGGGATGCATACATTTTTTGAGATTTTTTTCCCCCCGCAGAATAAGGCAGGGAACTGGGGCTGAACCCCCCATGTGGCGGCTCTCTGCGGGATCTGCACGGGAGAGCTCAGGAGGAGGGGGCGGTCCGTTGGCGTGAGTGCAGCAGCCTGCCCAGAGGGCCCTCCCCTGGGCAGTGGGTGTGAGGGCGGCGGCGGCAGCCCCACGCCGGGGCCCAGCTCTGCGGTCACCTCCATCTCGGCGTAGCTGCCCCCAGCCTCGACGTGGCCCCCGTCCGCCACGGAGTACTTCACCAGCTTCCCAGCCGAAGGGGCTCTCAGGACTGTGGGGTCATTCTCCTTCTCAAACACGCACGTCTTGTTGCCGATAGTGATCCGGTAACTGGGGAGAGGAGGAGGAGGTGGGGACACTGGAGGGCACCGTCTACCAAGGTGCCGGAGTCAGGCTTCTGACAGCGTCTTCCCTCCCTAACAGCGGCCGGGAGCATCACCCTGGAATGGCTTGAGCGACTCACTCCACTCTCCCCAAATGCTGTCGACAATCACCCCAAAGACTCTCGGGGTGAGCTGGGGTGGGGCCCCTTCCTGGCAGAAAACTAGCTTCTTTTCCCTCACATAATTCCAACAGGCTCTGGCACAGAAAAAGCAATCAGCAATATCAGCATTATTCAATACATACTGACCCAGGGAAAGGCTTCTCCTTATAACAGAACCGCTTCCCTGGTGGCTCAGACAGTAAAGAATCTGCCTGCAGTGCGGGAGACCTGGGTTCGATCCCTGGGTTNTCCAACAGGCTCTGGCACAGAAAAAGCAATCAGCAATATCAGCATTATTCAATACATACTGACCCAGGGAAAGGCTTCTCCTTATAACAGAACCGCTTCCCTGGTGGCTCAGACAGTAAAGAATCTGCCTGCAGTGCGGGAGACCTGGGTTCGATCCCTGGGTTGGGACGATCCCCTGGAGAAGGGAATAGCTACCCACTCCAGTCTTCTTCCCTGGAGAATCCCCATGGACAGAGAAGCTCTGGTCCAGGGTCGCAGAGTCAGAAATGACTGAGAGATTAACCCTTTGACTTTCTGTAACAGAACTGGGAAGAGCGTGCCCCATGGGTGGTGCCTATAATCTCCCTGAATGTTCTTGGCAGAGAGAACACAGGTTAAAAGGAGGTAACACAACACCGATCGCAGGTGTATCTTGTCTGCCTTCTTCCCTGGAGGACTGGGAAAGGAACTTGCATTCCCTAACTGGAGCTTTTTCAGGCCTGGGGCCTCTGGAACCCCCATCCCCATCCCTCCCCCGCTTTACTCTTCTTGGCCAGGGGTCTTTGCTGCCTGTTCAGCTGGGGAGTGGTAGTAGGGGTTTGCGTTTCATTGTGTGAGCTTGGGCTGGTCAGACACCCCAGAGTAACAGGGTCTCTGTCTCGTGAGGCTCCCCACACTGAGTGCTTCCGGGTCACCCCATGCTTCACCCATCCTGACCCACAGCAACCTTCCCTGCTGCCATCCGCTCACTCAGTGTGTCTCTTCCCCGACAAGACTCCATGAGTCGTGACCACGGCTCTCTGCTGACACCTAGCCTGACACCTGGGGTAAGTAGTGAGTTGGCCAGAAAGTTTACTCGTAGGTAACATCTTATAGAAAAACCCAAGCAAACGTTTTGGCCAACCCAACAGATGATCAAATAAATAGCCATTACCCTAACTGGAAAACCCCATCTTCTCCCAGCCTTGCTCCGATGGGTGTGGACAATGCAGCTCAGACCCGGAGCCGCTGGGACTCAGTGCACACCTCACAGGCTGTGGAGCTGGCAGCCCTGAATCTGTCCACATTATAGAAAAGGGATGCCTAGGGACCTTCCATGGAGGCCAACCTGCAGCCTGGGACTCCACCCTCAAGATGAACCTCCCCAGGAGCCCCAGAAGGTCCCGGAGAAGGTACCTCGGCTGCGAGCCTGAGCCTGCACAAGGACCCCATGGTGGGGGTGGGGGAGCTGGCTCTGGGTGTCCCTGGCCACACACCTGTCCACCTCCTCCTTCAGGTAGGTGGTGTAGCTGTTGCCACTGCAGGACAGCAGCAGCCCCCCGTCGTTGAGCCGGTGGGCGTCGATCTCGATGTGAGAGCCATTCATGATGAGGACAAACACGGTCGGAGACTGCCGGGCCACCTGCGGGGACAGGTTCTGCCCTTGAGCTGTGGTTCTGCTCGCATGCTGTGAGGGGTTGAACAGTGACCCCCCCAAGTCCACGTCCTTCCCAGAACCTTGGCATGTCACCTTACTCAGAAACAGGGTCTTTGCAGATATAGTCAGTTAAGGAAGGACGCCGGCTTAGGGTGAGTCCTGAATCCAGTCTGACTGGTATTCTTGTAAGACGAGAAGAGACCCAGACAGGCACAGGACGATGCAGACAGACAGACAGACACAGATACATTCACAGGTGGCCGTACAAAGCCAGAGGCTGGCAGCAATCAGAGTGATAACCTCTAAGCCAGTGAACACCGAGCACTGTCCACGACCACCGGAAGCTAGGAAAGGGGTGGTTCCTGGGAGCCTAAGAGACCACGGCACAGCCAACACCTTGATGTTGGACTTCTGGCCTCCAGAACTGAGAGACAATGGATTTCTGGTGAAACTGGTGAAGACACCGGTTTATGGAACTTAATTACGGCAGCCGTGGGAAACCAATACATGCTCTATTATGCCTTGTTTGTGCATGAGGCCCAAGCCTGCAGGTTCTGTACCCAAAGCCCATAGATTTCAAGGTCATGGAACTGCAAGAGGAGTCCCGGGAGCAGGCATGAGAAAATCCATTGCAGGGGTGGCGCGTGGCAGAAATAAAACTCCCTTGAGCCCCCAGAGTGTTGGAGACATCCAAGAAACAGAGACCTTTACCTTGAGGATGTACTTGACGCCTCCATAAATTAATTCCACGTCCACAATGTTCAGCAGAGAGTCTGCGGGCAGGACCTGGCCCCTGGGAGAGAAGACAGACCTGCAGTGAGTCTAGGAGTGACCAAGAACTCTGCGGCCATCCATTCTCTGGATTTTAAAAGCCATCTGCTCTTTGCTTCTCCTAAGCGTCACCATGGCTGGTTGATAAAGTCAAGAGATGGACAGTCCCAAGGAACCTGATACCCCTTAGAACTGAAGGAAACTGGTCTTGCTGCAGGATGTGAAATTTCAAAAGGGCTTCCCAAGATGCAAACTCCATGCTGCTGCTTCTCGGAAAAAGTCCTCACGTGGGAATCCTGCCACCTGCTTGTGAAAGAAACCAGCACACAGACAGGGCCTCTGCTGCTGCCCTTCAGATGCTTCCATCGTGTCTGACTCTGTGCAGTCCTATGGACTGTAGCTTACTGGGCTCCTCTGTCCATGGGGGTCCCCAGGCAAGAGTACTGGAGTGGGTTGTCATGCCCTCCTCCAGGAGATCTTCCTGACCCAGGGATCAAACCCTGGATTGATCTGGCATTGCAGGCAGACTCTTTACCACTGAGCCACCAGGGAAGGCCATATTGTGACTCGATTACCACTCAAAAGCATATTGTCTGGGACTTCCCTGGTGGTCCAATGGCTAAGACTTGGCGCTTACAATACAGGGGGCCTGGGTTTGATTTCCAGTCAGGGAACTAGGTCCCACAGGCTCCAACTAAGACCCAGTGCAGCCAAATAAATAAGAATATTTTTTAAAAAAAGCATATGATCCAAGGACTAAAACTTTCATCCTTCTATTTCCCTTTTGGTAGTCTCCTTTGCCTATCACGGTGGTTTTCAATGGGGGTGAGGCAGCGGGGAGGGAGATTTCTGCCTCTCCCCAGAGGACAGATGGCAGTATCTGGAGACAAACTCGATTGTCCTGACTTCCAGAGGAGTAGGAGGAGGGGACGCTTTGGATGGGCTAATGTCCCATCTGGCACAGGTCAGCCCCAAATGCCAATGGTACAGAGGCTGGAAAACCCTGGTCCATCCTAAGAGGGACCTCCTGGTCATCTTCATGGGGTCCATTTCACTGGCCACCTGATTCATTTATAGAGGTGACCTATAACCTGCTTTGCTTCTCAAGTTCACATCCTCCTCTCTGAACTCCTGCCTGTTGTAACTTAACTTACACAAGTCAGCATGAGTATGTATGTGGCTGTCTGTAGGATGACGGCTGTCTTGGCCTTGAGAATCCCTCTTGTCCCCCAACCCCAATCATCCAGCCTCTTCCAGGGCAGCCCAGGTTTATCTGAGGAATTCTACAGAGGCAAGCACACTGGAAGGACTGATGCCGAAGATGGAGCACCAATACTTTGGCCACCTGATGCGAAGAGCCGACTCACTGGAAAAGACCCCGATGCTGGGAAAGACTGAGGGCAGGAGAAGGGCACGGCAGGAGAGATTCACTGACTGCGTGGTGACGGATTTGCACCCGAAGAATGCACGTGTCTGCCTTACTTGCCACAACACGCATCCCAAGAGGGGAAAGGAAGTACCCCTACGCCCTACCTTTCCAGTGAGTGTAGGAAATCCGTCATGCATGTTCTAAACATGGAGTCGGCCACGTTCAAGGCTCCGCACACGACCCCGAGCATGATATCTGGCTTCTCAGCCTGGGAGAGACTCTGTGCGTCAGTATCCACAGGGACCAAGGCCACAGGGAGCTGGGGGAGGGTGGTGGTTCCAGGACCCCCAGGGGAGACGCGTGCAGCCCTCTACCTGCACTTTCTCGGCAATGAGGTTATCCAACCAGCCAGTGTCAATGTCGTTGTTCTGAAAGTTCTCAGTCTCCAGAAGGTTGGTGAGATATTCCACAGTTGTCCTGAAGTCGCCCCGGATGGATAATTCCTTCAAAGCCACCACCATGTTCCTTGAGGGGAAGGCACACAGATTGTTTTTCCAGTTAACATATGTATCATCAGCTCCAGCATGGTTCCCAGTGAGCCAGAACCGCAGAGAAGAGAGTATCCCGAACCAGACAGCCTCCAGCATGGGCTGGCCCAGCGGCCCAGGCCTCAGTGTCCTCATCTGGAAAACGGGGGGATAACCCTGCCTTCTCACAGGTACTTGGGGATTCAAATGAGACAATCCATATATATAAAGCACATGATCCCCGATCAGTAAATGTTAGCTGTTATGAAATGATTAATTAGTGATGATAATTGTTGTCAACCTTGCCAGTCACTTTGACTCTCTCCTGCTGGACCTGTCAAAATCCCTCAGTGTCCCGAGGAGGAGTCACTCTCTAGCTGTCCACCCAGCTGCCCAGTGTGCCTGGGGTGCACGGACAGATGGTTGACACCAGTACCCAACTCTGCACAGGGCAGTCACCAGCTTGGCTGTAACCACCTCCTGTTTCCCAGAGGGCCCCTCCCCGCATCAAACACATGTCCAGTCTAAAGGGCAGAAAAGTCCACTCTCTATGAAATCAGGGAGAGTGTTACAGGGGAAACACACCAGATGATATCGCTTATACGTGGAATCTAAAATATGACACCAACAGACGCATACACGAAACAGGAACAGACTCACAGCCACAGAGAACAGACTTGTGATTGCCGAGGGGGAGAGTGGGGGAGGGATGAGTGGGGGGCCGGGGTGAGCAGATGCAGACTGTTATCTATAGGATGGACAAACAGCAACGTCTTACTATCTAGCACAGAGAACTGTATTTAATATCTTACAATAACCCATAACAAAAAAGGATATTTAAAAAAAAGAAGGTACACATATATATGTTTAACCGAATCACTTTGNGGGCCGGGGTGAGCAGATGCAGACTGTTATCTATAGGATGGACAAACAGCAACGTCTTACTATCTAGCACAGAGAACTGTATTTAATATCTTACAATAACCCATAACAAAAAAGGATATTTAAAAAAAAGAAGGTACACATATATATGTTTAACCGAATCACTTTGCTGCTGCTGCGGCTGCTAAGTCGCTTCAGTCGTGTCCGACTCTGTGCGACCCCATAGACAGCAGCCCACTAGGCTCCCCCGTCCCTGGGATTCTCCAGGCAAGAACACTGGAGTGGGTTGCCATTTCCTTCTCCAATGCATGAAAGTGAAAAGTGAAAGTGAAGTCGCTCAGTCATGTCCAACTCTTCTCGACCCCATGGCCTGCAGCCCACCAGGCTCCTCTGTCCATGGGAGTTTCCAGGCGAGAGCACTGGAGTGGGCGCCACTGCCTTCTCTGAATCACTCTGCTATACAGCAGTAATTAACACTGTAAATCAACTATACTTCAATTTTTAAAAAGATGTAGGTGTTTTGGCATTTGAGGACTTGTCAATGTGGATTTCTTGGGGAACTACTTAAGAGACTTAAATTTAAAAGAAGGCCCCCTGCACCCTTTTTTTTTTTTTTTTAAATAAAAAGCTATAGCACTCAGCACCTTTTAAACTCCTGGAATCACCTTGAACGTTCTTTGGGTAACCTTCAAGTTCAACCTGCAACAAGCTCAAGGTCAGTGGCCTTGGTAAACTGATTCCATGTATGCCGTCACAGGTCTCAAACAAGGGGAGAGGACAGATTGCGTTCCTGGACTCTGGCATAAGGTGCTTAAGACAAGGTCTGCTCTTCATCCCCTGCTCTTCATCCCCATAGCTGCTCTGCATCTGAAGCCACAGGCTAATAATCTCTAGTTTCTCAAAGGAAGGGGTGGGAGGAAGGGAGGGAGGGAGATACTAACGAAATCGCCTCTTCCCGGTTCTCCCCCCAGGAGAAGCAGTGCCCAAACTGGGAATCCGCAAATTCGTGTAAGCCACCGGTCGCAGCCACGCTGAAGTAACCCCATACATTCTTGCTGCTGCGGAAATTCAGTTCTTGGACTGTTCCGGAGCTCGGCTTAAACCCCTGCAGCCCAGACAGAAAAAGCAAAACAGAAGAAATTATTACTCTGGATCTATTTTCATCAGAATTAAATCCTAGGAAAACCCAAGAGCCCCTCCCACACCCAAGAGCTTAGTGCGATCAATAAAACACTGATACTTGTCACGAGCAGTGCAGGTGTATCCATGTGACCACGTCAAGGGGTGGAATTTTTATTCTTAAAAAAAAAAAAGTTGAAAGATAACAACCGAGTTGGGGACCGGTAATCACTTGACGGAGCTGAGTGACGGCGCCTACTGACTTCATATGCTTGCCATTGTCGATCAGAAAATGTTTAAATATAAGAGGAAAGGGATTTTCAATTCTAGACTATGAAAACTCTGGCAGATATACAATCCAGTGTTAGCCCTAGTTGATGCTAATACACACATAAATTCGCTTTGTGAGAACAACACATCCCCTTCTGAGTATAATTCTGGTAAAAGGGGAGAGGTGGGTTTGATGCTCTGGCTGGGATCGTCTGTGATAAAGGCATTCATTTTGGTAGACATGCTTGGAGGCAAGAGATGCAAAGTTTCAGGTGCCTGGGCTTTTTCTATACATGGTCCTCCATCCTGTGAATAAGCCATCAACCCCCTAAAAGTCTCCCATTTTGCCTGCCCACCACTGGAATTGCTCTCAGCCAAAGATCCCAAACTGATACAGTCACCATAGGAGAGAGGGGATAAAACTTTTCTCATCCCAAGTTTCTTGAATGAAGTCATTAAATAAATAAATCGTAGATTATGGTGGTTATGTGACAACTGTTAGTATTCACGTAAACTGTGACAGACGCCAGCTGCGTGGTACTTTAAGGCTCAAGTAAGAGCAAGTCACAGAGGGACTCCTTAGACTCTTAGACTGGGGCTCCTTAGACTCCCAGTGGCAGGGGTCTCCAGCCACTGGGATCTAACGCCTGATGATCTGAGGTGGAGCTGAAATAACAATAACAGAAAGAAAACGCACAAGAAATGCCGTGTGCTCGAGTCATGCACAAACCATCCCCGCCCCAACCCTGGTCCAGGGGAAAACTGTCTCCCATGAAACCAGTCTCTGGTACCAAAGAGGTTGGGGACCACTGCCTTAGACTCTATGTTGTCGTCAGAAGCTCACGGGGCCAGAAATCCAAGGATCTGCGCTCTAAACCCAGCTGCCCGTCCCGAAGATGGACATGTGTGGCCTTTGTAGTCTGCCACCGGGACTCGGCCCTGGGCTCAGCAGGGCCTGGGCACGAGGCGGGTCGCCCCAGCCTCTGGAGCTGTGATACAGGGGGCAATGCCCAGAGGCGAGGCTGCCCTCTGACACACCAGGCGTCTGCCTGGTGCCTGGCAACAGCACCCGTGACAAACGCTTTCATCCCTTCCCTTCCCGCATTTCAGTTTCCTCGTCTGTAAACCGTGAGGCCTGGGCGTCTCCTCCAGGCTAAGGTTCGGGGTCTGCCCCGAGCTGGGAGGTTGGAGGTGGTGGGAACGCAGGCCCCCTACCACCCCCCCCCAACTTGCCTCATCTGGGTTTTCGCTGGTGATTCTGGCGGCAATGACGTGGCCTCGGGCAATGGGAGGGCTGCTAGGGGTCTCAAAAGAAATGGGCGTCATCCCCCACGGGGACTCTCCGTACAGAAGCCGGATATCCTTCAGCCGGTGCAGCGGCACACCCATGGCAATCTGAAATCAAGAAGTCCATCCCGTGAGAGGGTCAGTCCTCAAACACAGAGCACATAGCTAGAGGGGAGGGAGGAAGCGGTGCAGCGAACGATTTGGAACATACGGAGCTCCTCCTGGGTCCCCAAGACGGCACAGCACAGGAGACGCGAGGAAAGAAAAAGACAGCTTGCCTCTGCCCCCGTGGAGCCATGTCCTTGGGCAAAGAAGCAACAGTCGCAACACATAATGAGCATCAGATAAGTTACAGGCTCTTAGTAGGAGGGAAGGGAGGGGAAACAGCGTCCAGGTGCAGAGCTAAAGAAAGTTTTGTGAAGGACGCAGGGAAAGGTGATCTGGAGGAACGAGGAAGAAGCAGATGACGGAGGACGCCAGCTGAGCCAAAGGATCACGCTGAGTCTACTGGGTCTTAGGATGTGACCTACTCAAAGGGACCTGTGTCATATCCCGCCAAAGTGTGTGAGTGACTCCCAGCAGGAAGAAACGACCAGGCCAGTCCAAATGGAGGGAGGTCTGACCTAAGCAGGACAGGAGACCCCCACCCCCAGCTCCGGGCAGAAGCCACCACGGGGGTCAGAGCCCGCCTTCTTGCCTGCAGCTGGGCAGCAGGCAGGTTGACATCCGCAATCATTTCCGTGCAGGGATGTTCCACCTGCAGGCGGGGATTCAGCTCCAAGAAGTGGAAGCTGCCGTCCTGGCTGTAGAGGTACTCGACAGTCCCCGCGCTCACATAGCCCACCGTCTTGGCCAGGCGCAGGGCACACTGCAGACAAGATGGGGAAGAAGGGGGTGCCGGTGGTTTTCTCGGTGGGGGGGAAACAGAGGTTCCCTGACCGAATGCAGGCTGAGGACCTGCAGTGTATAAATGACCTCGGGACCTCAGAGATCATAGCTCAATAAACCCGCGTGAGGGTGAATTCATCTCCTCCCTCCACCCCCTGCCCCTTCATCTCTTCCTAGACACCCACTCCACTTTGGCAGCTTGGGCATTGAGAGCTCTCGCTGGCACTGAGCTGAGATGCCGCCCCCACCCAAGCTCCCCAGAGCCCACCTGCTCCATGAACTCAAACACTGCCGGCGCGGCAACGGTGACCGGCGCCTCCTCGATGATCTTCTGGTGCCTCCGCTGGATGGAGCAGTCGCGCCCGAACAGGGACACTGCGCTCCCGTACTGGTCGGCGAGGATCTGGACCTCCAGGTGCCGGGCGTGCTGGGCCAGCTTCATGAGGAAGATCGGTGACCCAGGGGTCTCGCTCTGTACCTGGGGTAGGGGGATGGCAGGGTGGCAGGCTCTTCCCTGGGGAAGCAGGGCTGGAGCAGGAAGCTTTCCAAGGCGAGCACACAGCAATGGCAGGGATGCCCATGGGCTTGCTGAGCTTTTAGTTTTACCTCTTCTCAAAGATATAACATTCTCAAAATCAAATATGATCAAAAATACATAATCCAGAAGACGGAGTAAAAATAAGGATTCACATGGAGTTATTCATAAGACAATTAAAAAAAGAGATTGCAATAACACACGGGAAGATCCTACTTCTGTGAAAAATAATAAAACAGAATTATGGAGACTTCCCTGGTAGTCCAGTGGTTAAGGATCCGCCTGCCAACACAGGGGACACAGGTTCGATCCCTGGTCTGGGACGATCCCACACACCTCAGGACAACTAAGCCAGTGCATCACAACCACCAACCCGCACGTTCTAGAGCCTGTGCTCTGCGACAAGGAAAGCCACTGCAGTGAGGATGCTTGCCGCAGCTAGAGAAAGCCAGCGCGCAACAACGAAGACTCGGCACCGTCAGAAATAAAGTAATTTAAAAAATCTAGAACTACATGAAGGTCTGTGCAAAAGTATCTACTACAGGAAAAGTACTGGAAAGAAACCCAGTGGCTAACAGGAGTCATGCTGGTTTCTATTCTTTTCCAGATTCTTTTCCCTTATAGGTTATTACATAATATTGAGCATAGTTCCCTGGGCTACACAGTAGGTGCTTGTTGGGTATCTATGTTAAATGTCGTCGTGTGCATATTTTAATCCCAGTCTCCTAATGTATTCCTTCCCCCACCCCCTAGGCAAAATGGTTTAAAAGTAGAAAACCAGCTACGAGTAAGTAAATACACGATTTGTTCCAACGATAAAACTGATCATCTACAAACATTAAAAATACTGAAACTGTAAACTGTACAAAATATTCCATCTCTCGATAGACAAACAGTCACCGACAGATACTCTCACAAACAGGTATCTGAAATCCTTACAGACACACTGGTCCACAGAGTCAAACATCTAAGGAGGCAGTGTGCAGATCAGCCCAAGCCCTGGACTTCCGTGAGTAAAGATGCATGCATGCACTCGCTTTGCAACAACACAGCGATGCTTCAGCTCCCCCACGTGCCCTCTCGGCTGTGACACAATAACATCAGTGGGAAGAATCTGGTGGCCACCAACAGAGGAAGCACAATTTCCAAAGACACGTGGGAAAACACATGGCGCGAGGAGCTCACTTGTCTGAACAGGATGGGGAAGTCCTCAGCAGTCTCTGCCTTCCGGATTCCTTTCCCTCCGCCGCCTTCAGAAGCTTTGATCATCAAGGGAAAACCAATTTTTTCTGCTGCCTGAGGGCAAAGGACAAACAGACCTCTTTAGAGGTTTAGGCAGTTTCTGCTGCTACCAGGCTTACGAGAAGGTTCTGGCTCCTGGCCGCCCCCAACCCCCCAGCCCTCCAAGGATCTGCATTTACCTCCAAGCCTTCATCTACATCTTTCACGCAACCATTGCTGTAGATGGACTCTGGGATGCTGATCCTCTGCCCTTCCCGTAGACTGTGTTCCACCCACTCCACCGTCAGACCTGGAGGGTCACAGAAGAAAGAGAATCCTCCCCAAAACAGCCTAGACACGACCCAGAAACACAGTGCCTCTTCCCACCACAGCGGCTCTAGACCGGGCCTCTGAGCGAACAGAATTCAGACACAGTCCTTCAGTTTCCCACGGTGCATTTTCATTTCCTGAAGGACCAACTCGACCCTGAATGGGAAACCAAGCTTAAGACAATTCAGACTGAGTCTACCAAGAACAGCCATATTGATCTGAACTTTTTTTTAAAAAAAACCCAACTCTATCTTATGGAGTCATTTGTATGTCAATCACTACTTTCTAAAATCCTATGAAGATTTCAAAAACAAACAACAACAAACAAAACAAAAACTCTTCACTCCAAATTTAAAATTCAATCTTTGTAGGAAAAAATCAAATTGTTTAGAAACCCTTGAAATGTTTTCCTGCTTTTTTAACTTATTCTAAAAATTCCACTTTTAGGAATGTACACTAAAGAAATGATGAAAATGTACATAGAGAGTTAGCTACAGGATTATCAAGGCTTTAAATATTTTCATATTTAGAAAACAATTAACTGGAAGCAACCGAAAGTATAACTACAGAGGGCTGTTAGTAAATTAAGGTACATCTGCATAATATAATCCTATGCAGACACCTGAAGTGTTGTGAAGTATATTTATTGACACAGACAGACTAGTGAGAAAAAAAACACATCTCCAACTATTAACTATAAGAGCTCTGCCTTTTAAACGGATATGACTAGAGAAAAGGCTGGAATAATAAAACACATAATCAAAACCAGGTCACTGGATTACAAACAATTTCTTTTTCTTACACTTTTCCTATTTTCTAAGATGTCTACAATGATATCATACCACTTTCTTGATAATTTAAATTTTTAAATGAAAGAATTAAAGAAGCATACTCCTGTCACCCCTTCTGCTCTCAAGATCGGGCCCAGGCGTCCTCCCCAGGTGAAGTTCAGGGCCCCTTACCACTTCCGCTCCAGGGCAACGTTGGGATCTGCAGAGTCTGGGCCACGATGGTGGAGGCGATCTTGTCTCCCAGCGCCCACATGGCCTCGCTGGGAGGGCCTGAGGGGTGGGGCAAAGGGCAAGGCAGACTCAGGCCCTCGAAACTGGGGGCTGATCAGGTACACAAAAGAAAAGTCCCCAGGTTCCAGCTTTCAAGGATTAACCATCAAGACGGAGAAGAAAAAAGATCTATTAGTCTGCTACTTTGTCAGCCAACATTCAATACATGTGGACTGTAAACATGATTTATAGCTTAAGCTAAGTGGCCTATACAAAGTTCACCAGCAAAAAACTAGACCAAGGGGAGCAAGCCAGCACCTCATAACACTAGACTATGGGTTAGCAAACTTTTTCTACAATGAGCCATAGGCAATGCATAAATGAGCCATAGGCAATACATAAATGAATGGGCAGGGCAGTGTTTCAATAAAACTTTATTTACAAAAGCAGGCAGCAGGCTGGATTTGGCCTGGGGGCTGTAGCTGGCTGGCACTAGGGCTGGACCATCAACTTCCAGAACTAAAAATGAGAGATAATGAGAGTCCCGTGTGACAGCCAATGAGAGGCCATGGAAAAGAACACATCAGTGACCACAGGTCGCAGGCAGACCCTCAGGCGAGTGTCAGGTACTGACTCAGCACCAAGCTGCTGCATACACGAGTCTGTGTTGTGGGCCCAGAGGTTAAGGAGCAGCCACAGGGATTTACTGAGAATGGTAAATGATTCCAATTTACACACAAGGATGACAGACAACCTACCTGAGTCAAGTTTACAAACTATACATCTGAATTCTGAAGCAAACAGATGCCATGAACGGTAAGTATCATTTTACTAATAAGAAGCAGAGATGAGGGGTTCTGGTCCCGGGGGTGAGGGCATTCCAAAGGCCTAAGAACAGCCCAAGGCCCAAGCAAAGGTGTGGCCTAAAGAGTTCCAACCTGAGTTAGAAATCTGAACATGGCTGGTATCTCAGTACCAACAGGAACACCAGCAGAGGGTTCTGCTTGCCCCAGCATCAATCATTCTGCTGTGGTAACCATGGTAACAGCTATTTCCCTGGGCTGGCCAACCTTTCCATGTGACCTCCCACTGCTGGACTCAGTTGCTCTTGACCATGAACGTGTGATGTGGGAACATCAAACAGGCCCCCTCCTTCCAGGGCTGTATTAGCGAGAATTCCACCAACCCCCATTTCCGCATATCTGATGGAGGCGCACTCTACCTAGGAAAGCAATCTTGTGCTTGCACAGGAGCTCCGGAAGTTTGGGGTTTTCAGAAGCATGGCCCCAACCAGCCCACACTGCCTGCAAACACACAGAGGCACAAACAGGTCTTTCTTCAAGAATCCGCCTCCCATCACACCCCAAAAGCTCCTTGCTGGGTCCTACCAGCCCTGGATTTCAGAGTCTCCTAGGACCCAGCTCCTCCATCCCTTCCGAACTGTGGAATCAGGCTGGTCCAGAGCTCAGGGCATCGTCCCCTTCACAGGCAGACTGGGGCACCCCGTCTGACTTACCTGCACGGGGATCCTCTTGGCGATGTCCACAATCAGCTCCACGTTGGCATAATTGTTGTTGTTGGGCCCTCCTGGGACGGGGACATACTGATCTGCCATCTTGATATACTCTGGAATTAAACAAGAGAGAGGCAATCAGAAGGCCAGACAGACCCAAGTCGAGGACAGGACACAACGATGCATGGCCACTGAAAGGATAACCGTGATGATTCTAGGATCACAACAGAGGAACGTATATGAGAGTTTGAAGGAAAAACTGAGTTTGACTTTAATTGTGTGAAAATATGTGTGTGTCTGGTCATGGCCTGGAAGGCAACAAAAAAAAAAGGAAGCAAGCTATCAATATAGTTGGATTAGAAGTGGGTTTTAAAAACATATTTTTTTTTAATTTTTGGCAGTGCCATGTGGCTTGTGGGATCTCAGTTCCCTGACCAGGGATTGAACCCATGCCATGGCAGTGAAAGCCTGAAATCCTAATCACTAGGCCACCAGGAAACTCTCTAAAAATTCTTATGTATCTTAATACTGTTTTGCCACTAAACATACAATGTTTGCTTTTAATCATGGTAAAAAAAAAAAAAAAAAGCTACATAACAAAATTCACCATCGTAATCACTTTTTAAGTATGTAGCTCAGTAGTGTCAAGTATATTCACACTGTTGTGAAACAGATCTCCAGAACTTTCTCATCTCATGCAACTCAAACTCGATATCCATGAAGTGACGCCTCCCCATCCCGCTGCCCAGCACCCTGGAACCCACCCTTCTGCCTTCTGTCTCTATGAACCTGACTGCTCAGGATCTCACATCAGTGGAAACATCCAGTATTTGTCTTTGTGTGACTGGCTTATTTCACTGAGCGTGATATCCTCAAGGTTCGCCTGTATTATGTGATTAGTCACTCAGCTGTGTCCAACTCTTTGCAACCCGATGGCCGTGGACTGCAGCCCGTAAGGCTCCTCTGTTCATGGGATTCTCCAGGCAAGAAGACTGGAGTGGGCTACCGCGCCCTCCTCCAGGGGATCTTCCCCACCCAGGCATCGAACCCAGGTCTCCCTTATTGCAGGTGGATTTTTTACCATTTCAGCTACCAGGGAAGCCCCACCTGTGTTATAACATGATGATTTCCTTCATTTTCATTGCTGAATATAATACAATGCTTTGATTTTAATATACTCATGCTCTTCAAACACAGAAATCCTATTTCTAAGAACATGTTCTAAACAAACCTTCATTAATGAGGCCAAAGACATGTAAAAGGGTGTTCACGGGGCAGTGTGTTTTTATTTTTTGCCTGTGGAACTTCCCTGACCAGGGACTGAACCCAGGCCCCTGCAGTGGAAGCTCAGTCTTAACCACTGGACTACTGGAGAAGTCCCTCCTCACAGAACAGTGTTTTGAACTGTGCAAAGTAGATTCAATCAAAAATCAGGAGTTAGTACTATGACATTCTCTAAGACCCTGAGAAGGAAGTGTCGAATGTTACGTGCAGACCTGGGAAAAAAACTCGAGAGCAATGCTTCCTTCTGGCCCGCCGGCCTCTGATGTTGACCCAATGTGGTGCGTTGGTGACAGGAGAGGTCCCAGAGATTACAAATCAAGGCATCAGGCCATGACCCACTCCTTGTAAGGTCGGACCCCAGGGGCCATGATGGGCCGCCCCTTCTCTCCCCCGCCAGCAGGGGAGGTCTCTAACGGAAGGAGCCTCCCAGATCCCGGGAACCAATAATAGTACACTTTGCCAGCTAAAGCCGCCCCACCCCAGCCACGTAGAAGGACCTGTCAGCCCGCGACGCGTCAGCCTGGCAACCTATCCAAACCCCCGTCCATCTAGCCTGACCATCCCTCGCAATGAGTGTATAAAAGCCACCCACAACACAGTCCCAGCGCGGACTTCCTCGACCTGCCTCGTTTGGGTCCAGGAACCCCGCCCAGGAGCGCTTCGCCATTAAAAAGCCTGTTAGACACTCTTTTCGGGGTCCTGGTCCTCTTTACCTATTTATTTTCATTTTGGAGAAGATAAACAAAAAAACAAGCAGGGTAACCACAGGCTGTGGGCAGTGCCAGGGCTCTGAGAGGGATGGCCAGGAGAGCTATGACATTCAAACTGTGCGTGGGGGAGTGGAGGCCTGCTGTGCAAAGAGCTTCCGGAAAGCACTGTCAGCAAACGGTCCAGAACTTTCCAAGCCTCTGCAACAGAAAAGAGCGAGGCCAACACTGATGAGGCCAGTGGGACTGGGACCCAGGGATGGAGGCGGAGAGGCAGGAGATGGGGGTTTTTGGAGGCCAGCAGGGGCCAAGTCATGTGAGGTCTTAACTGGCCTTGGTGAGGTTCTCAAATTTTAGCCCAAGTGTGAGGAGTGATCCCACAGCATCAGGCTGTGGACTCAGCCCATGGTTCCAACACCTTTGTGCCTCAATTATCTCATCTGTAAAATGGGGCTAACGAGCAAACCTGTCCTCACTGTAGTAAATAAAATGGAGACTCCATCAGTGCAGAGCAGAGCCCAGGACCTTCACTATGGGGAGATTCAGGGGGTGAGGGAGCAGGTGCTGGACACGGGGTGGGGGCAGGGCATGCTGATGGAACCTGAGTTGTGTTTTAAAAGATCTGTTTGGCTGCTGTGTGCAGAATCTATGGACACAATTGTTCAGGGGAAAAATCAAACTGCTGCTGCTGCTGCTAAGTCGCTTCAGTCGTGTCCGACTCCGTGCAACCCCATAGACGGCAGCCCACCAGGCTCCCCCGTCCCTGGGATTCTCCAGGCAAGAACACTGGAGTGGGTTGCCATTTCCTTCTCCAATGCATGAAAGTGAAAAGTGAAAGTGAAGTCACTCAGTCATGTCTGACTCTTAGCAACCCCATGGACTGTAGAAAATCAAACTGCCCAATAGTTATTAACAGAATGATCTACGCTGAATGACATGGAGTGGTAAATAAGCAGAAAAATGAAGGAATGATTGAAAAAACAGCACATACCCGTGCAAGAAAAAAGCATCTGGAGGAAAAGAAGCCAAGCTGCTGCAACATGGATGCTTCTCAAAGGTGAGGTTTCCACTTTGCATGTTAACCATTTGCATTTTTATAAGGCATATGCGTCACTCTTGCTGGCAGCAGACATTTTAATTAAATAGAGAAGACTGGGAAATAAATATGGAATCAGGAGAGGTACCCTGCAGTGCTCTCTGGGGTACAGGATGGACTTGGCCCAGGCTGAATGGAGGAGGTGAGGGCAGGGCGTGGCAGAGAGGGAGGGAGTCAGGGCCGGAGTACCTGCGTTGGCCTTGAGGTCCTCTGGCGTTACCATGACTACGAACCGGATGGCCCGCTCATTTCGGAACATCTCGTAGGCCCACCTACGGATGGAGCGCATGCATTTCACGGCGGCAATACCATTGTTGGCGATGAGCACCTGGACAGAGGAAAAGGGCAGGGGGCCTGTGCTGGAGGCTACGTGCTATCCCAGGGTTCATCTCACCTCTGAGAGCCTCTGAGGTACCTCCTGCTTCTGCAAGTGCTCACCAACAGGCGGGCCTTTCTCAACAGCCTGAGGCAGGTTGGCCTACTCCACCCCACCCCGAATGCTGGGACACCACCTGTACCTTCTCGATGACCAGATGCCCCCCAAAGCGCGTGACGAACTCGGCAGGGGAGGCCACAGTGAAGTCTCTCTGCAGGTCCACCTTCCTCTGCTCTCGGCCCCTTCTTGCCAGGTGGAGCCCCGACATGCTGGGCCTGCAAGGGAACAGGGCAGACCCGTGAGCAAGCAGGCTGGGGCCGCGCAGGCCCCTAGGAAATTCACTCCACAGAGAAGCCGAACTCCATCAGACTCCTGCAGCTTCGCAGTCCCTCTCTGGGGACCCTGAAACACTTTACGAGGAGACTTCAAGAGGTTAGATCACAAAAGCAGCAGAAGAGAACCCCTGATCTGTCCTAAGCTGTATTTTGGGGTTTTTCATCTTCAATTCACTCTTTACATAAATTCTCACAATTTAGGAACTCAAATAATACAAAAACAAACAAACAAACAAACTTACAACAGGGTACCAGTTTAAGATCAGAGAAGTACACATTCTAATACTTTATACTTGTGAAGTAGTTTGTACCTTTCGTGTGCTTTTCTGTACTTGTACATCAAGCTAAAAAAAACTGAAAACAATAAAGAAATGTATAACAACAAAATAGAAGGTCCTTGTCCCATCGCCCCTCTAGAACCCCACTCCAGAGGAAATGACGTTTGACTCTGGCATTTACACCTCTCTGGGGTTCTGAACGATGTGTGTATGTTATCTTGCGAGTCATCCACTAAGACATCATCCATCTATGAGCTTGTTATTGGCAGACATGGAATTACTGCTCTTAAGCAGGCATCCCATCCCCTTTCCCCAACCTCGTAATACAAGTATCCTGCGATTTGGTAAATTTATGGTGTTTTATGAGTCTGGGATCATTATTCACAGGTGAGGATTTGTGGCATATCAGATGTCCCTTTCTTTTTGCCTTTTTTTTTTTCCTGGAGTTAATGACTTTTTTTTTTTAGCTTGGTTTTCCTTGCATCTTCATCTCACTCCTCAGCCTCCTAGGACACGTAAGACAATCAGTTCCACTGCGTTTTCATTGGCCACATCCGTCCTGAAAGCCTCGACACTGCTTGCATGTGGTCCACTAAATCCCTGTACAACCATCAGCTGGGACTTCCCTTTACCGACATTCTTAGGATTCCCTGTGCCTTTCCTGGGGGTTTCATCCCCCGAATTCAGGGTGCCACATGGCTCCCTCTTTTTTGACAGATCCCTTCATCTTGCTAGGGCACGTCCTACAGTGGTTTCATCCAGTTAAAAAGATGACAAATGGCAGAACACATGACAGCGAGGCCCCAACATGCCTGTCTTGGTCCCGGCTGTATAGGCTTCCTTTGTCGCTCTCACCCCAGAGGCCTCCTTTGGTTCTCTTGGATCCCTTTGCTTCTCTGTCCTCCATGTCTTGCTCTTCTTCGATCTACCCTCTTGTTTCAATGGAAGGCATCCTTCGGTAGCTTTCTAAGAAAATGTGTTCGGGGGAGCAAATGTTTTGTGGCCTTGCATGTTCTAAAACTGTCCTCCTTCTGCCCTCACACTGGACCCAATCATTTAGCTGTGCATGGAATCCTAAGAGGGAAAGCCTTCTCCTTAAGAATTTTGGAAGCTTCAAGCCATTGTTGTTGTGGCTTTCAAGAATGCTAGCTAGAACCAGAGCTGTGCTGATCCTTGGTCCTTTTGTAGGTGACCTCTTTTTTCCTATCCAGAAGCTTGTAGGTTCTTCTCTTTTTGCCAGTATTCTCTAAGTTTAGGGAACAATTTTAGGAATGTGCTGAGGTATGTGTCTACTTCCATCAGTAACACTGGGAAGCTGTCAGGTTCCTTCAATCTGGAAACTGAAATCTGGAGATTTATCTGCAAATTTTCCATCACTTTCCCAACAAAGGTTCGGGTAGTAGCTACTGGTTTTTCCACATGTGAGAGTTGGACTATAAAGAACGCTGAGCACTGAAGAATTGATGCTTTCGAACTATGGTGCTGGAGAAGACTCTCGAGAGTGAGTCCCTTGGACAGCAAGGAGATCAAACCAATCAATCCTAAAGGATATCGACCCTGAATATTCATTGGAAGGGCTGATGATGAAGCTGAAGCTCCAATACTTTGACTTGATGTGAAGAGCCAACTCATTGGAAAAGACCCTGAACCTGGGAAAGATTTGAGGACAGGAAGAGAAGGGGACGACAGAGGATGAGATGGTGGGATGGCATCACTGACTCAATGGACATGAGTTAGAGCAAACTCTGGGAGATAGTGAAGGACAGGGAGGCCTGGGGTGCTGCAGTCCATGGGGTCAAAAAGAATTGCACATAACTCAGTGACTGAACAACAACAAAATCTCCTTAGTGACTTAACTGCCTCTTTTTCCTTCACTTTCTCCTGTTATCTGGATGTTGAAATTCCTGAACTGGCCCACAGGTTTACATATTTTTCCCTCTCTTATTACTCTTTTCTTATTCCTTCTGGACTATTCCCTCAGCTTTATCTCCTAACTGTTCTAATAGCGTGCTTTTAATGTCCAAGAGCTTGGTTTGGGGCTGTAAATGTCCCCTTTCCTATGCACCCTGTTCCTATGTGTGCTCCCTACCCCCGCTGAGGGTATTTACAATAGCTTTTCCAAGTTCTCTTCTCCTGATGTGGCTTCTGCATCTCCCATGTTTCCCGTGTCCCTTTTGGTTGGGTGTTTGTGGTTTGCCTTCTATCTTAGAAACTGCACTTGAATGTATGATAAGCCTTGGTTGCTCTCTCAGGACCAAGAGCAGGAACCAGAGAGTTGATGAAAAGTACTGGGCATGTGGTGAAGTCACTGAACCCTGAGCTCAGTGCAGGGTGATTTGGGAGGGAGGGCTGTGTGTTGGGGAATTCCAAGTATTTTTTGAGTCATCCTCGCTGGCTGGTCCAGTTCCCCCAGCGAGGACAAGTCTTTGGGGCTTCTGTTGTTCAGTCATTAAGTCGTGTCCTACTCTTTGTGACCCCATGAACTGCAGCAAACCAGGCTTCCCTGTCCTTCACTATCTCCCAGAGTTTGCTCAAACTCATGTCCATTGAGTCAGCGATGCCACACAACCATCTCATCCTCTGTAGTCCCCTTCTCCTCTTGCCCTCGATCTTTGCCAGCATCGGGGTCTTTTCATGAATCAGCTGTTTGCATCAGGTGGCCAAAGTATTGGAGCTTCAGCATCGGTCCTTGCAATGAATATTGAGGGTTGATTTCCTTTAGGATTGACTGGTTTGATCTCCTTGCAGTCCAACGGACTCTCAAGAGTCTTCTCCAGCACNGAATCAGCTGTTTGCATCAGGTGGCCAAAGTATTGGAGCTTCAGCATCGGTCCTTGCAATGAATATTGAGGGTTGATTTCCTTTAGGATTGACTGGTTTGATCTCCTTGCAGTCCAACGGACTCTCAAGAGTCTTCTCCAGCACAACAGTTCGAAAGCATCAATTCTTTGGTGCTCAGCCTTCTGCCTGGAAGTTAAAGGTTGGCCAGGCACTGGGACAGGTCTGGAGAACAGGAAAGCTTTCAGGATTCAGCAGCAACATAGTACCCATCCTCCAATTTGGGAAGTAGGCCCCCCACGCTCCACCATGCTCATCAGTGTGCAGTCTAAAGACCCTCTACTTCCCACAAGTAGATCTCTTCCAGAGATCAAACCGCCTGCCTGCAACTGGGGTGGAAGTGGACAGCCCCCAGCCACCTGGGCAGATGAGGGGACCTGGGATTCTTTCACCCTGTCCTCCTCACGTTGGCGTCCCCAGATACAGAAGCACACAATGCTGCTGATCTCGGTGCCTTCGGGATACAGGCTCTCAGCTTCTCTCTCTGCTCCTTACGGCTCAGACCTCTTAGTTCCATTAACCACTGACTGCTTGTTCATCTGCTTTCTGGTTTCCAAAATGTCACTGCTAACTCCTGCTTCTGTTCTGCCAGGGCCTGATGGGTTTCCAGCTCTTTAAGAAAAATCTTGGAATTCCCTGGTGGTCCAGTGGTGAAGAATCCACCTGCTAACGGCTGGGACACAGGGCTGATCCCTGGTCCAGAAGGACCCCACATGCCGTGGAGCAACTAAGCTTGGGACACAACTACTAAGCCTGCGCTCTAGAGCCCAGGAGTCGAAACTACTGAACCCACATCCTGCAACTACTGAAGCCCTAGCACCCTAGAGGCCGTGCGCCCCAACAAGAGAAGCCACCGCAATGAAAAGCTTGCTCACCGCAGCTACAGAGTAGCCTCCACTGAGCACAACTGAGAAAGCACACACACAGCAATGAAGGCACCGTGCAGCCAAAACTGGACAAATAAAATTTAAAAGAAAAAGCTCTCGTCATCCGGTGAGGTTTAAACAGGTGTGGAATGAGGCGTTCTGTCCACTCCCTCTCATCCCACCAACGGGCTATTCGACCAGGGAGACAGCCGCCTGCCAGGCATTAAGTTAGAGGTTTGCCACTGAAGGATGTGTCCAATAACTGTGTCACCAGGCATCTGGGAGGGCGGGGCTGAGTGGGTCTGAGGGGCCAAAAAGTTTTGGTGAAGAACTGACAGGTCCTAAGGAACACTGCCAGCAGGCCACTGGGAACAGCAAAGTTGTAGGCCAATAAGCCTCTGGGGGAAAGAGATCCCATTTTACAGACAGGCAGACTGAGGCCCAGCCAGGCAATCACCCAGCAAGTAAACAGGACTGGGGCTCTTGCCATCACACCAGGAAATGTTGGGTGTGGGCATTTCCTGCTACACAAAGTCCTTGCATCCAGGATAGTTCCCCATGGGGAAAGCCTTCTAGAAACCTGCAGTCTGTCCCCCTCACCCCCTCCAGGCTCTGCCTATCAGAAATGAAAAAATGGACTTCCAGGCCAGGGAACAAAACCAGAAATGAATGACAGAAACCCATCGTGAGGGTATGAGGCTATACCATAAGAGGACTTGTATTTTTCAGTGAAGACTTTCTTAGTTCAACTGGGCTTCTGCACGCTGCCTGAAAGAACAAACAGATGGACAAGTGATTTCCAGCCCTTGAGCTGGCTTTCCTGCCTCCCATAAATTGCAACCAGCTTCTCTTCTAAAACCTCCTAGGACTAAAGTGCTACAATGAAACGGGACTTGGAAAAGGCCTGTGGAGGTATCATCTTGCAAATGTGGACAGGGCTTTCATCAGAATTACATTCTGTGAACCAGCAAGCGTGTTTTCTTTCACTGAACAACAGCCTGGTTTTATTTCTCTAAAACAGTGGTCCCCAACCTTTTGGCACCAGGGACCAGTTTTGTGGAAGACAATTTTTTCACAGACAGCGCAAGGGGGAAGGGATGGTTTCAGGATGACTCACGCACATGACATTTGTTGTGCATCTTATTTCTATTGTTATTACATCAGCTCCACCTCAGATCATTGGGCATTAGATCCCAGAGGTCGGGGACCCCTGCTTTAGAAAACAGGCAGATCTGGCCTCAGTGCCGTCATTCGCAGGCCCCTCATGTAGGAAAGCAGACCCCAAAACGGGCGGTTTTCTCACAGGAGTTGAACGACAGGGCGCTCCTGTCATCTTCTCTTTGCCCACATTCATTAAATTTTCCATCATGCGATTATTATTTTCAGTAAGAAGAGAAAGCTATTAACTTTGTAACGGGGACGCTGAAAGCCACGGTCGTTTTGGTTTCCATGAGGTAAGGCTCTCAGTAGCCTCCACTGTAAAGTGAGGATAATAACACGTACCTCACTGGATTGTGAGGATTAAACAAGCTAGTACATTTTCCAGTAGTTATGTGTGGATGTGAGAGTTGGACCACAAAGAAAGCTGAGTGCTGAAGAATTGATGCTTTTGAACTGTGGTGTTGGAGAAGACTCTTGCGAGTTCCTTGGACTGCAAGGAGATCCAACCAGTCAATTCTGAAGGACATCAGTCCTGAATAGTCACTGGGAGGATGGATGCTGAAGCTCCAATACTTTGGCCACCTGATGCAAAGAACTGACTCATTGGGAAAGACCTTGATGGAGGGAAAGTTGAAGGCAGGAAGAGAAGGGGACGACAGAGGATGTTTCGGTTGGATGGCATCACCAACTCGATGGACATGGGTTTGAGCAGGCTCTGGGTGTTGGCAATGGACAGGGAAGCCTGGCGTGCTGCAGTCCATGGGGTCGCAAAGACTCAGACATGACTGAGTGACTGGAATGAACTGAACTGAAAGAAAGTAAAAGCCAGCACTGGGTGCACGGAAAACTTTATTATTTCAGTGCAATGATACCAAGAGAATCAGGGGCTACTGATCTCCCCATCTAACAAAGAATGGCATCAGGCTGCTCCTCTGCCCAGGGCCTCCTCCCCAACCACCCACTCTCCCCACCCTGTCCATGGTCTCCCCAACTGGCTAGCTTGATCCTCCGGCTTCAGAAAATCTGAGACATCCCATTTTTATACACACAACCTTAAAACTCAGCAATTTGACCTAAAGCACAACAAAGAAAAACTTAACCTCTAGAAAAACACCTTTCTGTGGCCTGGGGAAAACCATTCATGGCTGCCGTTTTGATTTCAAAACCGGTGACACAGCTCCTCCACCAGGCGGGCCCCAAACCCATCACAGCAAAGCAGGTGGGTAAACACACAGTGCTGCTGCTGTGGCTTTGCTTTGGGGCCAGCCTCAGAGCCAGTGGCTATTTTTAATCTGTTTCTGACGAAGCTGGAGGCCAATCAGCATTAGCTCTGGGGGGCTGACCTTTGGCCGGCATTCATTCCAAGACAAGTGTAGGGGCTGAAATACGCCAGGGTGACTTTGGAGATGGCTTCAGGTGCAGTCAGCTATGCAAGAGAGCTGTCAGCAAAACACCGAGCACGGTCAGCTGCCCAGGCATGAGAACAGGCAGGGCTGCACGGGGAAGGAAGGAGTAAACATCCTCAAGCGTCGCCATAGACTGGGCCCAGAGGGCACCTCCCTGAATCCCCACAGCCTTACACAGGGGAGGCCATCATCTCCTGCGCACGATGAAGAAACCGAGGCTCAGAGAGGCCCACAGCCTCAAGTCACACAGCTGGCAGGTGGCAGAGCTGGGCTTCCAGTCCGACTCTACCTGACCCCTGGAAGCTAATCAAGGCAGAAAGCCATCTGAGATCAATGGAAGCAACTATATGGTCTGGACTTTGAAAAATAAGCACTTACATCTGAGACACAATTTTGAAGGCCAGGGTTCTCAACTGGGTGCAACCTTGCTTCCTTGGGGACACACAGCCATGCCTCCAGACATTTTTGGGTGTCACAATGTGCTCCTGGCATCTAGTAGATAAAAGCCAAGGATGCTTCTCAACATCCTGCAAAGCCCCCTACAAAGACTGTTGTTCGGTCACTAAGTTGTGTCCAAACCTTTGTGATCCCATGAACTGCAGCATGCCAGGCTTCCCTGTCCTTCACCATCCCCCAGAGTTCACTCAAACTCATGTCCATCGAGTCGGTGATGCCATCCAACCATGTCATCCTCTACCGTCCCCTTCTCTTGCCCTCAATCTTTTCCAGCATCAGGGTCTTTTCCAGCGAGTCAGCTCTTTGCACGAGGTGGCCAAAGTACTGGAGCTTCAGCTTCGGCACCAGTTCTGCCAATGAATATTCAGGGTTGACTTCCTTTAGGATTGACTGGTTTGATCGCCTTGCTGTCCAAAGGATTCTCAAGAGGCTTCTCCAGCACCACAGTTTGAAAGCATCAATTCTTCGGGGTTCAGCCTTCTTTATAGTCTAACTCACATCTGTACGTGACTACTGGAAAAACCGTAGCTTTGACTAGATGGACTGTTGTCAGCAAAGTGATGGCTCTGCTTTTTAATATGCTGTCTAGGTTTGTCTCAGCTTTCCTTCCAAGGAGCAGATGTCTTTTAATTTCGTGACTGCAGTCACCATCTGCAGGGCCCCAAATGTCAACAGTGCCACCGCTGAGAGATCCCAGCAGACTAGAGCCGTCCTTCCAGGCTTTGGATCAGAATCTACTACTTACGACCTAGGGAGTCATGGGAAAGCTGTTTCCGCACTTTGTGCTTTGGCTCCTGATAAGAAACACAAACATTCAAAATCCTAACGGGGGACTTCCCTGGTAGTCCAGAGGTTAAGAATTTGCCTTCCAGTGCAGGGGATGGTGTGATCCCTGGCGGAAGAACTAACACCCCATATGTCATGGGGCAACGAGAGGTCCCGCTCACTCTAGAGCCCATGTGCCACAGCTAGAGAACCTGGCCGTCTGTGATGGAAGCCCGAGCTCTGCAATAAGAGAAGCTCACGTGTCGAAACTAAAGAGAGGCCTGTGCACATGCCACAACGAAGACCCAGCACAGCCCCGTCCCCCCAAAACTGATGCCCGGACTACTAATCAATCAGCATCTCTAGGGGTTGAGGCACTGAGGGGGGACTCAGGCATCGACATTTTTCAAAAGCCCCCCCAGGAAGCTCTAATATGCAGACACAGGAGTGAGACCCACCCACAGACCAACAGTCAACAGGTCAACATGGGCAGCTGGCCGTGGTGCTGAGCCGGATTCCCTTAGTAGTGATGTCACCACGGGGTATTGTGGGGCTCACTGAAGACCAGATTCTTCTGCCTCGTGGCCCTCAACTTTATTTCATTCTATTCCACTCAAGACTCCTCTTGAACAGCTCTTCTCCAACCACTCTGACCCACACTCATTCATCTGTTCTCTGAACTCTAGTCCTGTTTGCACACCAAAGGATGCTGGCTGGCATTTGGGACCTGGCCTTCCTGCTAGTTCTGGCTCCTCAGTAGATTGCCTAGGCCTTCAGGACAGGATCCCAAACACCTCACAACTCCACAGGCATCTTCTGCAACCGAATCCTGTCATCACTATTATCAGCTGTGCAAATGTCTGTGCTGACTCAGGATAGCACTCAAGACCCCAAGTTCTGTGCATAAGAAGCCTGGAAAGTCCAGTTAGGATCAGCCTCAGGGACAGATGAGGAAACCAAGGTTCAGAGGGTGGATGGCACTTGCTAAAGGTTACACAGCTCAGTGGCAGAGTGGGGCTGTCTATCTCCATCTTTTTAGCGACTCTAAGCTAAGAGATGAACCATGCAGTGACCCAAGAAAGCACCTTCATAGTGGCTCAGATGGTAACGTGCCTGCCTGCAATGAAGGAGACCCAGGCTCGATCTCTGGGTTGGGAAGATCCCCGGAGAAGGAAATGGCAACCCACTCCAGTACCCTTGCCTGGAAAATCCCATGGACGGAGGAGCCTGGTAAGCTACACTCCATGGGGTTGCAAAGAGTCAGACACAACTGAGCGACTTGACTTTCACTTTTCACTTTCATTATTATATACACTGTGACCGCATAGCCTTCTGAACTTGCCAGGACAATTCCAATTTCTTGCAAGTTCACTCCTTTGGATTAAAGTATTTGTGAAAAGTATTCTTTTGGATTAAGGTGTGGTTGGATGGCATCACCGACTCAACGGACATGAGTCTGAGCCAAGTCTAAGAGATAGTGAAGGACAGGGAAGCCTGGCACACTGCAATCCATGGGGTTGCAAGGAGTCAGATATGACTTAGCGACTGAACAACAATAAGCAACAAAAGTTATAGGTTAGGGACTTCCCTGGTGGTACAGAGGTTAAGACTCCACCCTCCCAATGCAGGGGCCCAGGTTCAGTCCCTAGTCGGAGAACTAGATCCTGCATGCTGCAACTAAGAGCCTACATGCTGCAATGAAAACCTGCTGCTGCTGCTAAGTCGCTTCAGTCGTGTCTGACTCTGTGTGACCCCACAGACGGCAGCTCACCAGGCTCCCCCGCCCCTGGGATTCTCAAGGCAAGAGCACTGGAGTGGGTTGCCATTTCCTTCTCCAATGCATGAGAGTGAAAAGTGAAAGTGAAGTCGCTCAGTCATGTCTGACCCCATGGACTGTAGCCCACCAGGCTCCTCCATCCATGGGATTTTCCAGGCAAGAGTGCTGGAGTGGCGTGCCATCGCCTTCTCCTAGTGCACCGAGAAAAAAAAAAAAAAGAGTTGCAGGCTAAAGTTTTTGTGGTAATAGGGGGAAAAAATGTATCCTTTCCAGACCACCTTACCTGCTTTTGTTACTCTAGGATTTGAGTGTTTCGGCTGGACAGGTTAGACTAGGGATCCAAATGTGGAAGAAATGTGACTCCCATACTCCCCAAAAAACTTAGTGCACAAGAGTGACCGAGACCCAAATCCGGGAGCCCTGCCCTTCTGCGGCCCTCTGCTCAGACACACTCTGAGCCCTCCAAGTCTCTCTGAAGGCTCTGACAGTCTGCTCTGTGGAAGGACCAAAACACTGAAGGGTCAGCCTCCCTCCTGGAGGAGTGGCCGCACGTCTGGGACATATCTCTTGCTCTCTCTGAAGCCCACAGCTGAGAAATCAACCATCACTGAGGTCCCTCTGGCTCTAGGAGTCTTTACTGCCTTGGTGTGCTCACCAGCCACGGTCACCAGTTGCCAGCCAAGTCCTTTAGTCTTCTGACTAGTCCAGCCTGAGGAAGGGCTGACATCTAGAGTCTGTTCAAGCATTCGAACATGGCTGCCCGTGGGGAGCCCTTTGCGCAGCAGCCTGAGTGTGAATCCTGGTTATCCTCTCACCAGCCCCGAGAGCCTCAGTTTCCTCATCTGTAAAGTGGGGGTGACAGCGCCCACTGAGTGTCCCACAGCGGTGGTGCAGACCTGGCGTGAGCTCACCATACAGAGCGTTCAGTCTGGCACCCTGAAAGCACCCCATAGAGGGAGCACTTAATTACTGTTGCCCCAGGGGGCCATGATTTTGAATTACTAAGAAAACATTGCGTCCCCCACTAGACCAAGAGTTCCCAGAAGGCAGAGCTCAGGTTTCCCAAACGTTTCTGGGTCCCTTCCTGTTTCTAGATGCAGACTGTACACTCGGGAGATATTCAAGGAATGTTTATGGGCCAGATGGATATACCCTGGAAAAAGAATAAGTGACAGAGACAGCTATGAAGCTGTTTTTTGCTGTGTTGGTTATAATAAGAAAAAGGGAGAAGGAATCCAAATATCCATTCTTTGTAGGAGACTATTTATACATTTTAAAGTGTATCCATTTCAAGGAACACAATGGACCCCTTCTGCATGTTGCAGAACAAGGGTCAGCAAATGTTTTCTGTCCAGGACTAGATAGTAAATACTTTAGGTTTTAGAGTCTAGACAGTCTCTATTCCACTACTAAACTCTGCCCTTGAAGTACAAAAACAGTCATATATGTTCCAATAAAACCTTATTTGTAGGCCCTGAAATCTGAACTTCATGTAATTTTCACAACTCACCAAATAGTATTCTTCTTTTGATTTGTTTCAGCCATTCAAAAGTTCTAAACTATTCTTGGGACTTCCCTGGTGGTCCAGTGGCTAAGACTCCACGCTACCATTGCTACCATTGCAGGGGCCCAGGTTCGATCTCTGGTCATGGAACTAGATCCTACGTGCTACAGCTAAAACATCTCATATGATTCAACTAAGACCCAGTGTAGGTAGATAGATAGAGAAGGAAAGAAAGGTAAAAACTATTCTCTGCTCACAAGGTACACAAAAACAAACTGTGGGCCACAGTCTGCTGAGCCTGGTGGTAGAATACTTATAAAAGAATGAGATACAAAATAAAAATGTGAGTTATGATATAGTATGTTCAGTATGACTTGAGTTCATAAATTAAAATACATCTGCATAAATACACGGAGAAGGCAATGGCACCCCACTCCAGTACTCTTGCCTGGAAAATCCCATGGATGGAGGAGCCTGGTGGGCTGCAGTCCATGGGGTCGCTAAGAGTCAGACACGACTGAGCGAATTCACTTTCACTTTTACTTTTCACTTCCATGCTTTGGAGAAGGAAATGGCAACCCACTCCAGTGTTCTTGCCTAGAGCATCCCAGGGGCGGGGGAGCCTGGTGGGCTGCCGTCTATGGGGTCACACAGAGTCAGACACAACTGAAGCGACTTAGCAGTAGCAGCAGCAGCACACACACAAAAGGACTGCAAGACTATATAGCAACTGTTAATAAAGATCAAATGTGGGGCAGAAGTACGGTTGAGTTTATTCTTCCTTTTTCGCTCATCTATAATTTTCTGAATTTTGAACAACGAACATAATTATCATCACTTTGGTAATTTAAAAAGATGCAATTAAAATGAGACAAAAAAGGAAATGAGATAAAACAAGTTGGCTCCATGAAGGGCTCAGGCACAGAAATGGCAGTGCTCATCTGCTTAGCAAACAACCTTAGCTGGGATGCCTGCCCAGGGGCACGTGAGTTCCTCCCCCTCCCCGGGCTTCACGATCACGAGGCTTCAAAAATACCTACCATGTGCAACCGTCATCTTTATCAAGGCTAAGGGGAGGACGAGGCGGAAAGCTTGGCCTCCTCTAACCTGTCAACTAGAGGCACCTGTGCGCACCTGCGCTGCCTCTTCCAATCAGCATCACTGCCAAAACTGCCTCCAATTCAAATGCCAAGCCGAGCTAGCGTCTTCGAGGAGGGCTCCATCCCCAGCTGCCAAACTGAAACCGGCGTTTCTTTGGGTGGGGGCGGGGAAGACGGGGTGGTGCAGCTGGTCTTTACTAGGGGCAGGGAGTTGGGGGTGGGGTGGGAGGGACTCGGCACAAGCTTATAAAAGATAATGGTCATTATATTGGAAGACTTACTTACTTTACTTTGCGGTCAGGGGAACAGACCTTGCACTTGGCAGGGCTCATGTTGACCGTCCTGCCGCTCAACAGGCGGCTCTTGGGACGCAGAGCATGCACCCCCGAACCCCGTGAAGCAGACCCCGGTCCTGCCCGGCCAGGTCCTGATAGGGAGGCGGAGGCGCTGTCCTAGAGAGCCTCGGGCCGAGTGGCGCTCCAGCCTGCAGGAGCTCAACTCCACGCCTGGCTTCCTCCATCCTGAAAAGCGTCAGGCACGCGAGTGTCTGGGGGCAGACGCCCCCGCCAGGCCCCGCCCCTAGGCGGGCCCCGCCTTCCGGGCAGACCCCGCCCCCGACCGGGCCCCGCCTCCCGCCTCCCGCCTCCCCTCCCGGGACTGGACGCAGACCCCGCCTTCTCCCCCCAGCGTCCCGTCCCCCTCCA
>SJYA01002485.1:3188072-3203074 GCA_006410615.1 Neotragus moschatus | reverse complement strand
CAGCGTCCCGTCCCCCTCCACCTCCCCCCACCCAGTCAGCAGCCAGGCGCGCAGCCACCGCTGACCTTGGGCGCCCGGAGCTTGCGGCCCGAGAGTTTAAAAGAATCTCTAGGCGCCCCAGTTCCCCCGACTGGAGTACAACAATTCCAGGATAGCAATCCCCTACACTCTGGCAGCTGGGAAAAAATCTCAAGCAATTCACGTCCTTGAATACGCACACAGTAGAGAAGTGGTGGGAAATAGGGGTTCTTTGAAATGTGAGTTCAGTGTCACCTCGGTGCCTGGTAAAAGCCCCCAGAGTCAAACTTTTGGCTTCCAAGCGCCGGCTTTTGCTTATTCTTTCATCTGTGCTACCAGAGACATGTCTGCTCCATGCCTCCTCCCTACCCACCTACCTCTCCTCCCCACCCCTATCCCCGGACCCCCTCCCCCGTGATCGTCTGGCATACACTTGGAACCACCTGGGTCCCCAGCTAAAATGAGGGCATCCAAGACAGGAAGGACGCAGCTGCCCTGTGACCCTAAGTACGTTTCCTTCTAAGACATGTACAGGGTGCTCTTTGGTGTCTTTGTCTCATTTAATCATGGCAACAACCCTACTGGTTTTATTTCCTATCATTATACAGATAAGGAAAGAAGATGCAGAGATAGAATATATACAGGTGCTGGAGACTTGGACCCGGACAAACTGATTCCAGTTAGAATGAACCAATGAATGCTTCTCCAAGTAGCTGAAAGGACCCAAAACACTGCCTAGCAAACATTGCAATAACAATAAATGTAACTTACGTTGATAGCAAACCAAAAAATTAAAAATAAACTGTGTGCATGCTCAGTCTTGTCCTATTCTTTGCAACCCCATGGACTGTAGCCTGCCAGGCTTCTCAGATACAAAGAGACAAAAACACCCAGCTGCCATTTCTGAAGAGCTGGGAGCAAAAAGTGGGTGTCAGGATTAAAAGCAGGGCATTGTGCATGCCCCCTGCACACAACCCCACAGAGGGTTGGGCAGACCACCTAAGCCACCTCTCCAAACTGACCCCTGGACACACGTCTACCCTCACCCCATATAAGGAATGAGTTCGCTCCCCCTTGTGGGGGAGCAAACAAAGGAATCTGTTACTTGTTTTCTTTCCCTCCTGCAGCAGCAGCCTGCTGCCTTGCCTGAACTTCTTATCTGGCCTCTAGTCAGTTTATATTGGTTGAGGAAGGCCAAGGACCCTAGTTGGTAATATTATCTCCTAACTCTTCCCATTGGGCTTCCCTAGTGGCTCAGATGCTAACGAGTCTGCCTGCAATGCGGGAGACCTGGGTTTGATCCCTGGGTTGGGAAGATCCCCTGGAGGAGGGCATGGCAACTCCAGCATTCTTGCCTGGAGAATCCCCATGGACAGAGGAGCCTGGTGGGCTACAGTCCATGGGGTTGCAAAGAGTTGCACATGCCTGAGCGACTAAACACAGCACCACACAACTCTTCCCGTTAATGGACAGAACAAGTTAGGAGGAGGCTGGAGGTGCCTTTCCTGGGGCCCAGGTTAAGCGGGAGCATCAACACTGGGAGTTTGAAGACCACTTTCTGATCTGCATCTGCTGAGGGTCTGGGTTTGAATGGCTTTGGGGTCTTCCCAGCCTATGCTGGGAGGCCTCAGGGAGACCTCTCTGGACTTCAGCTTCTTATATATGTAGTGAAATGATTGGTTCGCTTTCTCCTCCCCATCACTTTTATACTGTTTTGTGATTAAACATCATTAAAATGTCTTGTAACAATATTTTCAGCAGAAAGTTAGAAAATGCAGAAGAAGATGGCCCATAATTGTACCACATAAAGACAATGATTACTATTTGGAGACGCTGCTTAGTCTCTGCAGACACACACACTTATTAAGAATGAGCAGTTTCTTTCTTTTTTTTTGGCCACAATGCATGGCTTGTGGGATCTTAGTTCACCAACCAGGAATCAAACCCACACCTTGGCAGTGAAAGAGTGGAGTACTAACCATTGGAACACCAGGAAATTCCCTCGAACGTTTTTTGTGCTTACTATGCACCAGTAAATATTCTAAGCATACTGCACACATATGTCCACAATCCCTCACCAGAAAGCCCCAGGGCCCAATGTATTTTGGAATTTGGGAATTTTTTTTTAGGAAGGTAAGCCTTATATGACACATTATGGTGTTAATATTTCACCAGAAGAAGGCATAAATATTCACACAAAGTGGGATAAATGAAGACCAAAAATAACTGCGCATCTATGCAAGGCAGGTTTTGATAAGTACCTTCACAGCCAGTTTATAAACTTAAGGTTCATAACTTTACATTTTAGGACTGCAGTTGTATGATCCTGAACCTGCCCCATTCCACTCAATCCACACGTGCATTCCCAATGTAGGAACATTAAGGTGACATGCTAGTAAGAGGTGGCTAGGATCTTAGCCAAGGTCCATTGTGTACTAACCACTTCGTTGATTGTCACCAACATGGGGGATTGCCCCATAACTTCATTTCACAGTATAAGTGAGGAACTATTTTGCTACATCATGTAACGTTCTCATCAGCTCTGTTTCAAAGGGTTGCATGAGATTCTGACCCTTACGGGAACTGTTTCCAAGTTCAAGAAAAGGTCAGGTTCCAACTCTTGGCCTGAGATAAACCCAAAAGGAAAGGGACAGGAGAGGAGCCCAGGAGGAATTCACACAGTTGTTTTCCTTTTGTCCAGGAGGGCTGGGTCTGTGCCATCCAAAACAACAGCCGCCAGCCACAGGAGGCTATTTAATTAAAACTTAAAAACTCAGTTCTGGGAATTCCCTGACAGTCCAGTGTGCTAAGGCTGCAGGCTCAATCCCTGATTGGGGAACTAAGATCCCAAAGCTTCATCATGAGGCCATAAAAAAATAAATAAAATTCAGTCCTTTAGTCACACCAGGCACACTTCAAGTACTCAGTAGTCAAACATGAATGGCTGCCAAACTGAACAGTGGAGTTCTAGAATATTCCATTCTGGAACATTCTAACCTGGCAGAAAGTTCTGTTGGACTGTTCTGGTTTGGCTTGAAAGTTGCCTCTTCCAAGAGCTCTTCCCTGACCTGACCACATTTCTCTAAAATAGATCCCCACGGGTACTCATTCTGTACCGTTTCCTCCCCGGCACTGAACACACTTGGAAACTCTCTTAGCAGTCTACCTATTTATTTGCACATTTCCGATCTCCCTGCTAGGATTTTCTATTTTATTTCTTGCTGGAACCATTGTGCTAAATGCATCTCTCCATCCTTCCTCCTTAGAAGTCGCTTAGAATCAGCTCATTGGACATCCAGATCTAACAATCTCTGATGCTCATCCATTTGGGTAATTTGGTTTCAGTTTAGTTCAGTTCAGTCCCTCAGTCGTGTCCAACTCTTTGCGACCCCATGAATCGCAGCACGCCAGGCCTCCCTGTCCATCACCAGCTCCCGGAGTTCACTCAGACTTAAACTTGGTTTAATAAACTGCTTTTCCCTAATCCCTGCTGAAATTGCCACAGTGAGGGAAAGAACGGGGTCTGGAGGGGAGAGGATATTGGAGATTACTGGAGAACACACTGTGTGATACAATAGAACCTGAGTCCTGCTGTCTAGCAGATCTGGCCTTGAAACCTGGCTCTGCCACTTCTGAGCTGTGTGATGTTAGAAAAGGTATTTTGCCTCTTTTTTAAACCATTTTTTTAAATTGAGGTATAATTTCCCTGATGGCTCAGATGGTAAAGAATCTGCCTGCAATGCGAGGACCCAGGTTCAATCCCTGGGTTGGGAAGATCCCCTGGAGAAGGCAATGGCAACCCACTCCAGTATTCTCGCCTGGAGAATCCCATGGACAGAGAAGCCTGGCAGGCTGCAGTCACAGAGTCGCAAAGAGCTGGATATGACTGAGTGGCTAACACTCTCATAGCCGATTTACAGTATTGTGTTAGTTTGTTTTTTTTAATTTTTATTTTTTTCTGTCTCAGGTGTACATGAGTTTGTGTTAGTTTTTTGTACACCAAAGTGATTCAGTTATACACATACACTTTTTCAGATTTTTTCCTTTATACGTTATTACAAGATATTGAATTTCATTCTCTGTGCTATATAGTAGGTCCTTGTTGTTTATCTATCTTAAATATATAGCGTGCATGAGTGCTATGTTGCTTCAGTTGTGTCCAGCTCTCTGCGTGTGTGTGTGCATATATATCTGTGTCCAGCTCTTTGCGTGTGTGTGTGCATATATATATGTGTCCAGCTCTTTGGGTGTGTGTGTGCATATATATATATCTGTGTCCAGCTCTTTGCGTGTGTGTGTGCATATATATATCTGTGTCCAGCTCTTTGCAGACATATGTATGCTAATCTCAAACTTCTAACTTATATCCTCCCCTGTTCTCCCTTTTGGTAACCATACTTTTTTTTCCATGTCTGAGTCCGTTTCTGGTTTGTAAGTTCATTTGTATCCTTTTCTTTTTAGATTCCACATATAAGTAATATCATAAGATCTATCTTTTTTCTGTCTGACTTACTTCACTTACTATGGTCATCCCTAAGTCCATCCATGTTGCCGCAATGGCCTTATTTNGAGTCCGTTTCTGGTTTGTAAGTTCATTTGTATCCTTTTCTTTTTAGATTCCACATATAAGTAATATCATAAGATCTATCTTTTTTCTGTCTGACTTACTTCACTTACTATGGTCATCCCTAAGTCCATCCATGTTGCCGCAATGGCCTTATTTCATTATTTTTTAAAATTTATTTTATTTAGTTTGCTGCACCGGGTCTTAGTTATGGCATTCGTGATCTAGTTCCCTGAGCAGGGGTCAAACCCAGACCCCCTGCATTGACAGCGCCAAGTCTTAGCCACCAGACCATCAGGGAAGTCCCTGTTGCATTGTTTTTTTAAAG
The DNA here is from genome assembly GCA_006410615.1 of Neotragus moschatus. Lineage (NCBI taxonomy): Eukaryota > Metazoa > Chordata > Mammalia > Artiodactyla > Bovidae > Neotragus > Neotragus moschatus. Next base: position 3,198,164 of record SJYA01002485.1, on the reverse strand, counting down.
CTGAGTAGTACTTATTTCACCTCTCAGAGCCTCAGTTTTTTCATCTGTAAAATAGGGAGCCATTGCGAGCATTGTACCATGTTTATGAAGGGTAAATGGGTAACTTACATAAACTATAGGTAGAAGTAGGGAAGTTCTGGGTAAATTTGAGTGTTGGATGAAGTGGGTGCTGGTGGGAAAGGGGCTGGGGAGGAGTCTACTGCTTATTAAGCACCTACTGTGTACCAGACTCTGCATACTTTATACACACTACCCCATTCAACTTTACTGATGCAGCACTGGGGCCAGGACAGGAGAGGCACCCCGTCCAAGGTCACGCAGTGGAGGGTGGCAGAACCAGAGTGGAGCTCAGCTCTGAAGCCTGGCCGCTCCTTTAACCCTTCCAGAAACTCAAAACTGTCTTCCCCTAAAGACCATCAGCTAGGGAATATTTTCTTTCTCACTTCCAGTAACCAGGGTTAAAAGTGAAGCTCGCCAGGAACGTGATGCCTATGGAAGAGGCCGTCTCCTCATCCAGCTTTCCCTCATTTTGACAGCGTACACACTCGATGTGCTTAAAAGTGAAGGAGGAAACAGAACAGGCTCTCTCTTGAAAGCAGGACTCCATCTTGGGCTNAGTCCCATGGCTCTTCTCTGTACGAAGCTGTGTATGGGAGGCCCCCTCCCATAATAAAACAGGTGTCAACAAATTTGCCTCAGGTAGAGGGGATGAGATTTCACAGCAGATGGAACAACTGGGTAAGGTAATAAATCAGGTAACTAAGTTTGTACAAGAAAGGGTGCCGTTCCCCCTTGGGAACGGATTCATGAGTTTACGCCTGGTGAACAAGTATGGGTCAAAGACTGGAAACATGATTTGCTAGCCCCTCAGTGGAAGGGCCCTTATACTGTTATTCTAACTGCCCCTACTGCAGGTATTGCCCCTGGGATTCATCAAACAAGGGTGAAGAGAGCAAACCACGCAGACCCAGAAAATGCTCAGTGGACTGCACAGAGGGACCCCACTGACCCTCGAGAGGCTAAGGTCATCCTTAAGACGAAGAAGGAAAAGAAGATCCCAGACGAGCCCCTTCAGGATGAAGCCGCACGATCAACTCCTGCTGCTTGGCCTCTTCAGCGTGCACATTCCTACACGGACCGCACAGCAACCACCTCCAGCTGCTGGGTATGTGGGGCTCTGCCTCTGTCTGTGACGGATGGACTTCCCTGGTGGGTGTCACTGCTCCACCAAGAAGATTTTAAATCACTCTGCTCTTTCCTGGGACAACAAAAAGAGACTTTGCTTTCTCTTGTCAATCATAATCTCTCCCTGCTCTCTTGGTGTAAGCCAGACCTACAGTCACTGGACTCAGCTCATGGGGTTACATATTATGTAAACGCCAGTTTCACAGAAGTAACAGAAGCAGTAATTCAAAATAGAATGGTTTTGGACATGCTCACAGCTGTTCAAGGAGAGACCTGTGCTATAATTAAGGTTGAATGTTGTGTATATATTCCTGATTTATCTGGCAATGCATCAGCTGCTTTAGATATGAAAAATAAAAAAACAAACAGGTAAGAGCAATGTAAAATGAAAACATTCCTTTCTGGACTTTGGTACTATCTTGGGTGAAGGGTGATTGGTGGGACACTATATTTACCACTGTTATAGCTGCCTTGATAGTTCTGCTCTGTGGACCCTGCATTTTGCAATGTATCATGAACTTTGTAAACCAAAGGTTGGTGTCGTCCTCCCAGATCGGGGGTCAGGGAGCCAGGGTGCAGTATATCCCTGTGAATGATGCCCATACTGTGAGTTAAGAACATCAGAAGGGGGATGAACGAGGAAACAGAGCAGGCTCCGTCTTGAAAGCAGGACTCCATCTTGGGCCGGACTGTGGACTTTGAGCTCTATGCCCAGTATCTATGGAAATGACATACCAACTGGAAAACCAGGCCCCTGGAAGGAAGAGCCATAGGGCTCTATGTCACTAAAAGAATACCCTAATTATCCGTGTAACCAAATAGACTCGTACATTCTATTATGCTTCTTGGGGTGTGACCACAGGCCTGTTGATAATTGTCCACTGTTAACTACCTAGCTTTAAGGCATATGAATTGCAGGTTAACTTTGATTGTCAGGGAATTTGGGGAGGTGGGTTGGGGCGCGTACACTTAGAGTATATAAGGTTTTCACAAAAACTGGCTGGGGTCCTTGGCTAAGAGGAGACTCTGCCCTGGGCCCGCCGGCGTCATAAACTGCATCCTACCATCTGCACTGCCCTTCCGAGTTTGTTTCCCGGAACGCGTGGCCACAACCCTAGAACACAGCAGAGGTTCTTCCAGGCTGTCGGAGTCGTGGCTGATGGAGGCTCTCTCCTACTCTCTGCTCACCCCATTTCCCTGTTCTCTACCTGCAGCTATTGTATTCCATCCGTAATTTGGGAGGGGAGGTGGCAAAGTCCAATCACAGTAACAAAAAAAACAAAGCCAGTGGGACTTCCCTGGTGGTCCAGTGGCTTGGAACCGCCTTGTAATGTAGGGATGTGGGCTCGATCCCTGGTCAAATAAGCAAGATCCACATGCCTCTGAGCAACTACGTTCACCAGCCACAGCTAGAGAGTCTGTGCAGCAACAGAAGATTCCGCGTGCCACCTAAAGACGGGACGCAGCCAAAAAAATCAACAGCAATTTCACTACTTCACTATGAAAATCAAGCAAACAAACAAACAAAGAGGCACTGACTGTGCCCCTGGGCCAGCCCCACCTGGGATGGACCTATAGGTATTTGTTTTCAACAATCAACTTGATGGACGTGGTTACAGTATTTGAATTTCTGCTTTTGCATTTTTTGGAAGTGGGATCTTAGTTCCCCGACCAGGAATTGAACCCATACCCAAGGCAGTGAGAGCGCCAAGTCCTAACCACTGCACTGCCAGGGAATTCCCTTGAGTTTCTGCTTTCATCACTGGAGGAAGACTTGTTTTACAGTTGTTAATTATCTGTTGGATGAATCAACAAGTAAATGAATATTCATCAGGAGGCAGGGACACAGTCCTTTCCTTGGGGTTTCCATCATTGCTTTGGTTCTTGCCAACCTTAGCTTCTTTCTGCTTAGATTATAACTAGTTGTTACATACAAGGTCATCTGCCCCAACTAGACCACAGTCTTCTGGAAAGCCAGTGTCCTGGCCTGGAGCCCTGTACTCACAGGAGATACTCAACAAATGATTCTGAGAGGAGGGAAGGAAGGTGGGGGCGAGCCTTGTGTCTCCTGCCTGCCACATAGCCACCCTCAAAGCACTGGCATAGCCGGTTGCTTGGCTGCGCAGGGAAGGGCGCAGACCCCACCCCAACGCTGCACCTCCTGGTGACGGGGACAGACTGTGCGTTACCTTATAATGGGGGCACAGGTCTCAGTCTCGCCTGCGGCCTGAGCAGTCTCCAGGGACAGGGTCCCCAGGCTGGCCCGGCTGCCCTTCCGGGAAGACTGTCGGAACACGGCAGCACCGGCGTCCTCATCGGAGGAGTTATCATCGAAAGAGCCCAGGATGAAGTTGGTCATCAGCTGTCTCTTGATGTGTGCCTGCTTCCTGTCTTCTCTGGAGAGGGTTCTGGCTCGCTGGCCCTGAGGCCTGGCTGGCGCAGACAGGTCATTGGTTTTTGGGATCTCCGGGCCTTCAGTCCCTGACCCATTGGCTTGGCGTGCTGGAGAGGAATCATCAGATGAGAGGGGGTTTCCTTGGGGAGTCTGCGGCGGAGGGGATCGGGAGGTCCTCTGCTGGCAGGTGTCTTGGGGTCCTTTGTGGGAGGCCAGCTCAGCCTGGCTAGGGGGCTCTGGCAGAGGGCTGCTGTTGCAGTCTTCCTGTGGTAGCTCCTGGGAGCCGTCTGAGGCTGGAATCGGCTCCTGACTCGGGGTGAAGCTCACTTTCCGTTTACTCTTGGTGACTTGCTTGGAGTCTGACATTTTCCCCCAGCTTTTCAATCGGGAAAAGGTCAGGCAGGAGAAAATCAGACAAGACAGAAAAAGAAGCAGGATCATTCGGAAAATCTGTAAGGAGAACAAGGGAGCCATTTTAGGATCTACGTAACTGTGTTATCTGGCTTCTTAAAGGAGCTGGTGGCAAAAGCCAGCTGGGGTGCTGCATTCGGCAGAGAGAGCTAGAAGGGAGAAGCGCTAGACAGGGAGCGGAGAAGGAGCTCTCCTCCCCCAGCTCTGCCCATCACGAGCTCTGGGGTCTGCGGCATGTTTGTTAGCTTCTAATTTAGACACACTGAGACATGCATAAACCATGAAAGTGCATGTGAGAGAGAACGCAATGAGATGGGGTACATTAAAAGCTGTCACAGCATCGCTGGGCTTCTCTAGGGGCTCAGGTGGTAAAGAATCCGCCTGCAATGCAGGAGACCTGGGTTTGACCCCTGAGTCAGGAAGAGCCCCTGGAAAAGGGAATGGCCACCCACCCCAGTACTCTTGCCTGGAGAATCTCACGGACAGAGAAGACTGGTGGGCTAAAATCCATGGGGTCGCAAAGAGTTGGACACAGGGGAGCTAGTAACGCTTTCACTTTCCACTCGCTGCATCGTTATTCGAAGCTGAAATATCCCAAGTGCCCACCGATAAAAGCACAGACAAGATGTGATCTGTCCATACAGTGGAATACTGTTCAGCCACTAAAAGGAATAAACTTTATGCTAAGTGAAGAAAACCAGTTCCCACAGACCACATATTGTATGATTCCATATTGCCGAGATAATACACCTGGATTGGGCAGAATTGATAGATATGGAAAGATTAGCAGTTGCCTGGGGCTAATGGGGTGGGGATGAAGGTTAATGGTACAGGGTTTCTGATTAGAGTGATGAAAATGTTCCAAACCTGATTGTGGTGATGGTTTCACAACTCTGTGAATTGACTAACAAGCGTAGAATTGTGCACTTTAAGTGAGTGAGTCATATGGTATATGAATTATACCTCAATAAAGCTTTTCTTAAAAAAAAAAAAGCAGGAGGGACTTCCTTGGTGGTCCAGTACTTAAGAATGTGGCTTCCAATCTAGGGGACACAGGTTCAGTCCCTGGTTGAGACACTAAAATACCAACGCCTCTAAGCATGTGGGCGACTAAGGACGCACGCCACAACTACCGAGGCCACAAGCCACAACTAGGTAGAAGCCCACGTGCAAGGAAGATCTCACATGCTGCAACTGAGATCTAACGAGCCAAATAAATAAGCACTTAAAAAAAAAAAAAAAGACTTCAGGTGCTTTCCTGGCGGCTCGGTGGTAAAGAATCCACCTAATGCAGGAGACACAGATTCCGTCTCCAGTCCAGGAAGATCTTACATGCTGAGGAGCAATGGAGCCGTGCACACAACTACTGAAGTCTATGCGCCCTAGAACCCATGTTCCACAACAACGGAATCTGCTGCAATGAGAAGCCTGGGGCACTGCAATTAAAGAATAGCCCCCTGATCGGGCAACTAGAGAAAGCCCGCAGGCAGCAGTGAAGACCCAGCAAGGCCAGAAATGAATACATGAATGTTTTTTTAAAAGACTTTATTATAGTCCGATTTGTAGCTGAAAGGGATTGTTGGCTTCTAGAATCATCAGGACTTGCTGAAATGTGGTTTGGGTTATTTTCTAGGTAACACACAGGGTCAGAAGATGTTTTTCTTTTCACGTGCTCAAGTTTCCTTTTAAAGATAAGTCAGTTAAGAGTTGTTCAGTGTTAATCAATGTAACAAACCACTGTAATAGAACAAAGGGAAAAAATATGATCATCTCAATGAACACAGAAAAATCCAACACCGTTGGGAATTCCCGGTGGTTAGGACTTCCAGCTTTCACTGCCAAGGGCCTGGGTTCGATCCCTGGTCAGGGGAACTAAGATCCCAGAAGCCAAATGGCATGGCCAAAGAAAAGATGCAAACCCTTTAGTGATAACAGCATTCAGAAAAGCAGGAATAGAAGAGAGTAAGAGTGCCTTCGACAGGGTAAGGCACATTGATGAAACAAAGTACAGCAAATATAAATTCAATGTTGAAAGATGGTAAGCTTTCCCCTAAGATCTGGAACAAGACAAGGATGCTCACTTTCACCACTGCTATTGAACATCCTACTGAAAGTTCTAGCCAGAGCAACTAAACAGGAAAAAGAAATAAAAGGCATCCAGATTGAAAAGACATAAAATCACCTCTGTCCACAGATGATGTGAGCCTATATACAGAAAATCTTAAAGAACTACCAAGAAATGCTAATAAAGGTAGCAAATTAAGTGATTGTTGGATATAAGATCAATACACAAAAATCAGTTTTGTTTCCATACACCAATAACGAACAATCTGAAAAGGGAATTAAGAAAATAACTCCATTTACAAAATCACATTCCAAAGAACTGAAGGGCCTAAGCTACTCCATCTTGTANAAGAACTACCAAGAAATGCTAATAAAGGTAGCAAATTAAGTGATTGTTGGATATAAGATCAATACACAAAAATCAGTTTTGTTTCCATACACCAATAACGAACAATCTGAAAAGGGAATTAAGAAAATAACTCCATTTACAAAATCACATTCCAAAGAACTGAAGGGCCTAAGCTACTCCATCTTGTAAAAAGAATTCCATCCTGCAAGGTTCTGGGCAAAAGAACTTTGGATGTTACCCAACCTGAGCCCACTGCCCATAGCCAGTCAGCCCTCAGATTACCTAACCTAGCCCCACTGTACACGAGGCAATCGCCCCCTAGGCTAAACCTTCTGACTTTACGTCCAGGAGCTTGAGATTTACCTTGGAAGTAAAAACCAATCAAGAATCCACACACAAATCCTATGGATGGAAGTAACCAACCAGTTATTTGTCAACCTGAACACCCCCTTAAGTAACCAATCAGTTGTCCTCCTGCCTGAACACCCCTTTTGTACCCTTTTACCTGAATAATTCCCTATAAAAATAGTGTAACGGAAAACTCAGGGCTCCCTCCCTATAGCCGCTGTGTTGGTGCCAGTGGAAGCCCTAGCTCGAGCTAGCAATAAACCCCTTTATGCTTTTGCATTGCCGTGGACATCTTACTTCTCTCAGTTTTGGGGACTCGGACCTCGGGCATAACAGAATTAAAATACCTAGGAATAAATTTAATCACAATGGTGAAAGACCTATAGCCTGAAAACTAAGAAACCTTGCTGAAAGAAATCGAAGAAGATCTAAATAAATGGCAAGATATGCCATGCTCATGGGTTGGAAGACTTACTTTTGTTAAGATGATGACACTACCCAAAGCTATCTGCAGATTCATATGGAACGGCAAGGGGCCCCAAAGAGCCAAAACAATCTTAAGAAAGCAAAACAAAGTTGGAGGACTCACACTTGCCAATTTTGAAACTTACTACAAAACTGTAGTGTGGTATGAGAATAGAGACATCCAGACAAATGAAATAGAATTGAGGGTCCAAAAGTAAACCCATACGTCTATGACCAGTTGATATTTGACAAATATCAGGCTTCCCTGATGGCTCAGATGGTAAAGAATCTGCCTGCAGTGTGGGAGGCCCAGGTTTGATCCCTGGCTTGGTGGCTCAGCTGGTAAAGAATCTGCCTGCAATGTGGGAGACCTGGGTTCGATCCCTGGGTTGGGAAGATCCCCTGGAGAAGGGAAAGGCTACTCACTCCAGTACTCTGGCCTGGAGAATTCCATGGACTGTATAGTCTATGGAGCCACAAAGAGTCAGACATGCCTGAGCGACTTTCACTTCACTTCACTTCACTTTTGGGAAGATCCCCTGGAGAAGGGAAAGGCAAAGAGTCTCTTTACCATATGGGTCTGAGAGAGATGGCTTGAAGCAGGCTGCAATTTTGATTTTCAGATGTCGTTTCTGAAGCTGCATTCAGGAACACCAGCTGGTGTCTCCATAGCAGTTCTGAAGAAGAGTGCCAAGCAGAAGACCTTGTACAAATGTGGCTGATTTTAGGTACACTTTAAATGTACACATTGGTGGGACTTCCCTGGGGGTCCACTGATTAAGACTCCATGCTCCCCACACAGGGGGCCAGGGCTCCATCCCTGGTCAGGGAACAACTACCACAGCTAAAAGTGCACGTGCCGCAACTACAAAGACCCGGCTCAGCCGAATACATAAATATTTTTGAAAAATAAATGTACACATTGGAGATTTTGAGAAATAAGAAACGGTAAGTGCATTAAATGGAAATGCTGAGCTGCCCACTACTCTAAATAGAAAAACATTTGAGTTATTGCTGAGAAAATAAAAGAGCAAAAACATGCTGCAATGGTTTGAGGTTTCGGAACCCTGAGGATGCAGTCTTCACACTGATTCCCACTGGAAAATCAGTCACTCTCTGGTTTTATATGACACGAGCACCCTGATAACTTGCTGGCTGGGTGAATGGATGGCTGATGGGGGCTGCAGGTAGAAGGACGGAGAGGTGGTGCATGGAGACGGGTCAAGTGGATGGGCAGACGGGCGAGATGGCAAGAAACATGCATGGTAAGCAACTGAGGGTTGGTGGGTAAAGCAGCCAAGCTCTAAACTGGGCACTCTAATGAATGGAAGGGATCAGCAATTCTCCCCACTTTGGCCTCCTTTCTCACTTTAAGATCTGCTGTTAATTCTGATAGGGGCCAGTGGACCTAACATCCTAAACATACCTTGCAGAGGTTACCTGCACAAAAAACCTCAGAGTCTCTCCCTATACTCTTTTGTTTGTTTTTTTGTTTTTTAAATTTGGCTGCACTGGGTCTTAGTTGCAGCCCGAGGGAGGGACCTTTCCCTTGAGACACGTGGGATCTTTAGATGCAGCATGGGAAATCTTAGTTGCAGCATGTGGGATCTAGTTCCCTGACCAGGGATCGAAGCCCGACCTGCTGCATTAGTGTCAGGAAGCATTTAACAGGAGGCTTCCTGCGTGATGTTTTGGATCTGTCGTGAATCCTCTGTCCCTTATTAATTCCTGAATATTCAGGAATTAAGTGGAGTAGCAAGCTACTCCCTGGGGCTTAGGAACGCATGCATTTCCTTCGTTAGTTTTTCCAAGTTTTTCCATACGGTGATAAGGAACTACTTACGACCCTCTTCCTTTTTATGAACCACACAGTTAAAGTGATGACCTCATGTTTCCTTGATAACGTGTAGGTTTTGATTTTACCTCTGCTGAAAATAGCTACTTTGAAAGGCAGTATAAACACCCACACAATGTTGAATAAAACACCTTTGCTCCATCAGAGCTTGGGTCCCCGCGACTTCTCTCTCTCTCTCTCTCTCTCAGGCTATTTCTCTGGAGCGCAGAGGCTGCTGTGTTCACTTTCCAGCCCAGGCTTCTGAGAGCCTCTCGAGGAGGTGCTCTGTACCTTCACCCCATCGAGAGGGCGCCAGGTGCCTTCGTGAACAGCGCAAGCCCCATGTCAGGAGCTTTATTGGTTTTCTGTGTAAACCAAGGAATATCAGCCTCTTTCTCTCTCCTTTACTTTCTTATCATAAACTCCGGACCACCAGGTTCCGGTCCACTAAGGACCTCAACACATTAGGAGCACAGAGTCTTAGCCCCTGGACCAACCGGGAAATCCCCGTGTTCTCTACTCTTGCCAGTGTGATGATTTGGGGGAGAGGGGTGGCCCACAGGCCACCATATGAGAACTTTTCACAAGTACATAGAGACAAACATGGAACTCTCTGAGAAAGCTCCTCTGAGCCTCAGTTTTCTCATCTGCAAAATGGGGATACCAATTCTTGTCTTATTTACAGGCCTTGAAGAAGGAATTCATAGGGCCTGGACTCCATCCGAGGCCTGTTCATGCTGATCATGCTCAGCCACCTTTCCAATGGACTCTGAACTCTGTTTAGTGCCCATGAAAACAACAGAAGGATAAGACCCCCCTCCAGACAGGAGAACCTTGAAGATCGTATCTAGGTTACTCATCGCCTAAGAGAAAACATATACTAATCACCCCTTCCTCCAGACAGGCCATAAATTTTTCTGTATCTATCGGAGTGTAACCTCGGGTTTATTGATTATTGGCTAACAGTTTGACTGTTTGAGCACATGAGCACATAGCCCGTGAATGGTGGGGCTATTGGGTTCAGACATGTACACATGGGGT
>SJYA01002485.1:3176993-3187880 GCA_006410615.1 Neotragus moschatus | reverse complement strand
TAAAAAAAAAAAAAAAGACTTCAGGTGCTTTCCTGGCGGCTCGGTGGTAAAGAATCCACCTAATGCAGGAGACACAGATTCCGTCTCCAGTCCAGGAAGATCTTACATGCTGAGGAGCAATGGAGCCGTGCACACAACTACTGAAGTCTATGCGCCCTAGAACCCATGTTCCACAACAACGGAATCTGCTGCAATGAGAAGCCTGGGGCACTGCAATTAAAGAATAGCCCCCTGATCGGGCAACTAGAGAAAGCCCGCAGGCAGCAGTGAAGACCCAGCAAGGCCAGAAATGAATACATGAATGTTTTTTTAAAAGACTTTATTATAGTCCGATTTGTAGCTGAAAGGGATTGTTGGCTTCTAGAATCATCAGGACTTGCTGAAATGTGGTTTGGGTTATTTTCTAGGTAACACACAGGGTCAGAAGATGTTTTTCTTTTCACGTGCTCAAGTTTCCTTTTAAAGATAAGTCAGTTAAGAGTTGTTCAGTGTTAATCAATGTAACAAACCACTGTAATAGAACAAAGGGAAAAAATATGATCATCTCAATGAACACAGAAAAATCCAACACCGTTGGGAATTCCCGGTGGTTAGGACTTCCAGCTTTCACTGCCAAGGGCCTGGGTTCGATCCCTGGTCAGGGGAACTAAGATCCCAGAAGCCAAATGGCATGGCCAAAGAAAAGATGCAAACCCTTTAGTGATAACAGCATTCAGAAAAGCAGGAATAGAAGAGAGTAAGAGTGCCTTCGACAGGGTAAGGCACATTGATGAAACAAAGTACAGCAAATATAAATTCAATGTTGAAAGATGGTAAGCTTTCCCCTAAGATCTGGAACAAGACAAGGATGCTCACTTTCACCACTGCTATTGAACATCCTACTGAAAGTTCTAGCCAGAGCAACTAAACAGGAAAAAGAAATAAAAGGCATCCAGATTGAAAAGACATAAAATCACCTCTGTCCACAGATGATGTGAGCCTATATACAGAAAATCTTAAAGAACTACCAAGAAATGCTAATAAAGGTAGCAAATTAAGTGATTGTTGGATATAAGATCAATACACAAAAATCAGTTTTGTTTCCATACACCAATAACGAACAATCTGAAAAGGGAATTAAGAAAATAACTCCATTTACAAAATCACATTCCAAAGAACTGAAGGGCCTAAGCTACTCCATCTTGTAAAAAGAATTCCATCCTGCAAGGTTCTGGGCAAAAGAACTTTGGATGTTACCCAACCTGAGCCCACTGCCCATAGCCAGTCAGCCCTCAGATTACCTAACCTAGCCCCACTGTACACGAGGCAATCGCCCCCTAGGCTAAACCTTCTGACTTTACGTCCAGGAGCTTGAGATTTACCTTGGAAGTAAAAACCAATCAAGAATCCACACACAAATCCTATGGATGGAAGTAACCAACCAGTTATTTGTCAACCTGAACACCCCCTTAAGTAACCAATCAGTTGTCCTCCTGCCTGAACACCCCTTTTGTACCCTTTTACCTGAATAATTCCCTATAAAAATAGTGTAACGGAAAACTCAGGGCTCCCTCCCTATAGCCGCTGTGTTGGTGCCAGTGGAAGCCCTAGCTCGAGCTAGCAATAAACCCCTTTATGCTTTTGCATTGCCGTGGACATCTTACTTCTCTCAGTTTTGGGGACTCGGACCTCGGGCATAACAGAATTAAAATACCTAGGAATAAATTTAATCACAATGGTGAAAGACCTATAGCCTGAAAACTAAGAAACCTTGCTGAAAGAAATCGAAGAAGATCTAAATAAATGGCAAGATATGCCATGCTCATGGGTTGGAAGACTTACTTTTGTTAAGATGATGACACTACCCAAAGCTATCTGCAGATTCATATGGAACGGCAAGGGGCCCCAAAGAGCCAAAACAATCTTAAGAAAGCAAAACAAAGTTGGAGGACTCACACTTGCCAATTTTGAAACTTACTACAAAACTGTAGTGTGGTATGAGAATAGAGACATCCAGACAAATGAAATAGAATTGAGGGTCCAAAAGTAAACCCATACGTCTATGACCAGTTGATATTTGACAAATATCAGGCTTCCCTGATGGCTCAGATGGTAAAGAATCTGCCTGCAGTGTGGGAGGCCCAGGTTTGATCCCTGGCTTGGTGGCTCAGCTGGTAAAGAATCTGCCTGCAATGTGGGAGACCTGGGTTCGATCCCTGGGTTGGGAAGATCCCCTGGAGAAGGGAAAGGCTACTCACTCCAGTACTCTGGCCTGGAGAATTCCATGGACTGTATAGTCTATGGAGCCACAAAGAGTCAGACATGCCTGAGCGACTTTCACTTCACTTCACTTCACTTTTGGGAAGATCCCCTGGAGAAGGGAAAGGCAAAGAGTCTCTTTACCATATGGGTCTGAGAGAGATGGCTTGAAGCAGGCTGCAATTTTGATTTTCAGATGTCGTTTCTGAAGCTGCATTCAGGAACACCAGCTGGTGTCTCCATAGCAGTTCTGAAGAAGAGTGCCAAGCAGAAGACCTTGTACAAATGTGGCTGATTTTAGGTACACTTTAAATGTACACATTGGTGGGACTTCCCTGGGGGTCCACTGATTAAGACTCCATGCTCCCCACACAGGGGGCCAGGGCTCCATCCCTGGTCAGGGAACAACTACCACAGCTAAAAGTGCACGTGCCGCAACTACAAAGACCCGGCTCAGCCGAATACATAAATATTTTTGAAAAATAAATGTACACATTGGAGATTTTGAGAAATAAGAAACGGTAAGTGCATTAAATGGAAATGCTGAGCTGCCCACTACTCTAAATAGAAAAACATTTGAGTTATTGCTGAGAAAATAAAAGAGCAAAAACATGCTGCAATGGTTTGAGGTTTCGGAACCCTGAGGATGCAGTCTTCACACTGATTCCCACTGGAAAATCAGTCACTCTCTGGTTTTATATGACACGAGCACCCTGATAACTTGCTGGCTGGGTGAATGGATGGCTGATGGGGGCTGCAGGTAGAAGGACGGAGAGGTGGTGCATGGAGACGGGTCAAGTGGATGGGCAGACGGGCGAGATGGCAAGAAACATGCATGGTAAGCAACTGAGGGTTGGTGGGTAAAGCAGCCAAGCTCTAAACTGGGCACTCTAATGAATGGAAGGGATCAGCAATTCTCCCCACTTTGGCCTCCTTTCTCACTTTAAGATCTGCTGTTAATTCTGATAGGGGCCAGTGGACCTAACATCCTAAACATACCTTGCAGAGGTTACCTGCACAAAAAACCTCAGAGTCTCTCCCTATACTCTTTTGTTTGTTTTTTTGTTTTTTAAATTTGGCTGCACTGGGTCTTAGTTGCAGCCCGAGGGAGGGACCTTTCCCTTGAGACACGTGGGATCTTTAGATGCAGCATGGGAAATCTTAGTTGCAGCATGTGGGATCTAGTTCCCTGACCAGGGATCGAAGCCCGACCTGCTGCATTAGTGTCAGGAAGCATTTAACAGGAGGCTTCCTGCGTGATGTTTTGGATCTGTCGTGAATCCTCTGTCCCTTATTAATTCCTGAATATTCAGGAATTAAGTGGAGTAGCAAGCTACTCCCTGGGGCTTAGGAACGCATGCATTTCCTTCGTTAGTTTTTCCAAGTTTTTCCATACGGTGATAAGGAACTACTTACGACCCTCTTCCTTTTTATGAACCACACAGTTAAAGTGATGACCTCATGTTTCCTTGATAACGTGTAGGTTTTGATTTTACCTCTGCTGAAAATAGCTACTTTGAAAGGCAGTATAAACACCCACACAATGTTGAATAAAACACCTTTGCTCCATCAGAGCTTGGGTCCCCGCGACTTCTCTCTCTCTCTCTCTCTCTCAGGCTATTTCTCTGGAGCGCAGAGGCTGCTGTGTTCACTTTCCAGCCCAGGCTTCTGAGAGCCTCTCGAGGAGGTGCTCTGTACCTTCACCCCATCGAGAGGGCGCCAGGTGCCTTCGTGAACAGCGCAAGCCCCATGTCAGGAGCTTTATTGGTTTTCTGTGTAAACCAAGGAATATCAGCCTCTTTCTCTCTCCTTTACTTTCTTATCATAAACTCCGGACCACCAGGTTCCGGTCCACTAAGGACCTCAACACATTAGGAGCACAGAGTCTTAGCCCCTGGACCAACCGGGAAATCCCCGTGTTCTCTACTCTTGCCAGTGTGATGATTTGGGGGAGAGGGGTGGCCCACAGGCCACCATATGAGAACTTTTCACAAGTACATAGAGACAAACATGGAACTCTCTGAGAAAGCTCCTCTGAGCCTCAGTTTTCTCATCTGCAAAATGGGGATACCAATTCTTGTCTTATTTACAGGCCTTGAAGAAGGAATTCATAGGGCCTGGACTCCATCCGAGGCCTGTTCATGCTGATCATGCTCAGCCACCTTTCCAATGGACTCTGAACTCTGTTTAGTGCCCATGAAAACAACAGAAGGATAAGACCCCCCTCCAGACAGGAGAACCTTGAAGATCGTATCTAGGTTACTCATCGCCTAAGAGAAAACATATACTAATCACCCCTTCCTCCAGACAGGCCATAAATTTTTCTGTATCTATCGGAGTGTAACCTCGGGTTTATTGATTATTGGCTAACAGTTTGACTGTTTGAGCACATGAGCACATAGCCCGTGAATGGTGGGGCTATTGGGTTCAGACATGTACACATGGGGTATAAAAGATTTTCACAAATGCTGGTCGGGGTCCTTGGCTAAGAGGAGACTCTGCCCTGGGCCCGCCGGTGTAACAAGCTGCGCTCCACTACCTGCATTGTCCTTCTGAGTGAGTGTGTTTCCCGGAATGCGTGGCTACAGCAGCCCCACCGCTGCTCTTTGAATAACCTCGACAGCATTTGTGTAACTGCCATCAGCGGCATCAAGGAGCCATCAAGCAGGCACAGCGCCTTCAAGTGTCCAGGCCTCAGGACAGCCTGCTGGATGTTACAGCTGCTGCGGTCTCTACTGCAGTCCCATTTTACAAGTCAGTAAACTGCGGCTCAGGGTTCAGTCCCTCAACCCTGCTTATGCTCAGGCCCCATGCCGGCACCTCTCCCACAGCACAACCGTCAAAAGTGCACGGAAGTAGACCCCACAGAGCGGAGGGTGCTCCCCTGAACACGTGGATACGATCGTAAAGTCAGACACCCAGCTGTGAACCTGGAGGGTGGAACCCGGTGTGCACAGCCATCTAGAAGGAGCACTGTGTATGTATGTGGTTCAGACCCATGGGCAATCAAGGCCAGTGACGTCCTCCCCGTGAACCCTGGCAGACATGCCATGCTGACCTGCTGCCCTTCACTGAAACAACCTAGCTGGCCCGAAAACCCAGCGGAGGGCCGAAGCTATTTTTATTTCTTGCAAACCGAACACAAGCAACAGCTGCCTGGTGCCAGGGCAATCGTGGCCTTGACCATAACACAGGCAGGAAACCGCTTGCTTCCAACAGGTGCTGGCTGGTGGCCAGACGGGGCTGGAGAGAGAGACGGGTCAGGGGTTTCTTTTCCTGCTCTCCCCCACCCTCCCCTGCCGCAACACACCCAACCATACCTGGCTGGGCCTTCGAGGGTCAGAGAAGGGCAGCAAGTCAGTGTTAAATCAGCCATCTGTTCCCTTCCCACAGAGATGAACTCCTGAGCACTCACGGCCACTTACCCCCGCTGCCGGGCCGCCGGCTCCATTCTCGTGTGGGTCCGACAGGCACCCACGGGGTGACTAAGGGAAGCAGGCTGTGGAGTGTCCTGTTTCAGCAGGAGCCTAGTGTCATGCACCAGGCCAGGGTGGGGGAGGAGTTTGGACCAGCCCGTGCTATACACGAGTGAGCTTTCTCCCAAGTCAGGCGCCCTTATCTGCCATCTGTAAATATAAGCCATTTGCCAAGGTCCTTGCCCTTCTCCTCCCGCAAGTTCAACTAGAGTGCTTACGAAGCTGTCTGTGCTCTCAGCGGCTCTAGGCCCCCGGGCCACCTCCCTCCGGCTTCCCACCACCCTGCAGTTAGAGCCTGCTTCACCGCTGAAGCAGTCGCACACCCTCCCGCCCGACTCCAAGTCTCTGGAGTTTTAAATCCTCCTGTAGGGACTTCCCTGGGGGTCCAGCGGTTAAGAATCTGCCTCCCAATGCAGGGGACACAGTTCCATCCCTGGTGAGGGAACTGGGATCACATATACCAAGGGGCAACTAAGCTTGCACACTGCAACTAGAGAAAGCCCGAGAGCCACAAGGAAGACCCAGTGCAGCCAAAATTAAACAGAAGACACTCCCATAATCATGCCAGCTTCTTGCTCCCATGTGTTCATCTCTCAGACACCTGGTAGGAGGTGTCCGTCCCAGCACAACCTGGGTTTGGCCAAGGTGAGCTTGATGGAAACAGAAGCAAAAACATCAGGATGAAATCCAAGGCCCCTCAGGCTAGCAGGCGATAGTGCAACATACTCCTTGGAATGCGGAATGAAGCAGGCCAACGACTAATAGAGTTTTGCCAAGAAAATACATTGGTCATAGCAAACACCCTCTTCCAACAACACAAGACAAGACTCTACACATGGACATCANCTTGTAGGACAAAGGTCACGTCCAGATCCGAGCCAGAGCTGGGCAGGGAGGGGAGCCAAGGCCACACAAAAGGGCATTCCACTGTGCTCCGAGAAAAGATAAGGGGACCGCAGTTCAGCGGCCTGGCAAGTGGAAAAACCCATAAGGGCGCAGAACTGATGCACTGTTGATTTCAGCGGTGGGTATGCCAGGTACAGCTTCACCCTGCCAGAGTGACTTCATTTCTGGGCACATTTATCAAGAAGGAAGAGTTAGCAAATAGTGAATCTCGTGATTTTCTCCAGTGGACTTACAAGGAGGAAGTGTATTTCTTGCCTGCTGCCTGGGTTCTCCTGAAGCCTGGGTATCATCAGAGGGAGCCTGGAGTTGGGGATGAAAAACATGCAGGTCAGGGACTCAGGCAATGGCGGGGCTTAGGTTGTTTACCCAGACTGCTTCATTCCAGAGGAGCTCACACAAGCCTTTGGAAGAGCCATCTCTCTAAACGCAGATACGTCCTTTGATGTCTCAGGGAAATTTTTTTTAACACTCCATTGAAAACACTCTCCCTAATGACTCCAAAAAATTATGATCTGGGCAGAGGGT
This sequence comes from Neotragus moschatus, assembly GCA_006410615.1. Taxonomy (NCBI): domain Eukaryota; kingdom Metazoa; phylum Chordata; class Mammalia; order Artiodactyla; family Bovidae; genus Neotragus; species Neotragus moschatus. The sequence goes on along the minus strand of SJYA01002485.1, from coordinate 3,180,735 downwards.
CAATAAGTGGCAGGACTATTGGGCTTTGATCTGACTCTGAATCCTTGCTCTGTCACCTGTGGCTTTGGGCAAACGGCCAACCCTGTTTTTTTCATCTAATGACTTCAGCACATGGTTGAGAAGAATAAATAAAACACTACAAACTTCTCTGGTAGTCCAATGCTTGTGAATCCACCTTGCAACGCAGGGGAAGAGGGTTCAATCCCTGGTCAGGGAGGGAACCGAGATCCCACATGCCGCGGAGCAACTGAGCCCTCGCATTCTGGAGCCAAAGGGACACAACTAGAGAATTCCATGTGCTGCAAAGCAAGATTCCTCACGATGCAATGGAGATCCTGTGTGGTGCAACTAAGACCTGAAGGATCCTCCAGCCTACCCCCTTATCGTACGGAAAACTGTGGCTTGAACTGGGGTTGGTGGGTCACATGATCTGTCAGCAGAGGAGGAGTAACAGAAATCTTCAAGTGGCCAAGAACTGCCACCTCCGACCCTCCACCCTGCGTGGTATAACCCCTGCCCCAGGGGTCCCAGGTGACACCAACGCAGCCCTGAACTCCAGCTGCCCAAGGGGGAGGAAATGGAGCCAAAGCACAGAGTTCCTACAGGTACAGTGAGTTGCCTTGCACAGGCATTTGCCCTGCTCATTTGCCCTGAAGACTCTGGCTCCTCTACCCTGAATTCTTCCTACCTCCCAGCCACCCTGACACCCCTGGGGAAGTCACTGCCTTCCTGGCAGGGCCTCAGTGCCCCCTGGTGGCCATCCAAGGCCCAAGCTGCAGAGTTGGCCCCTGCCAAGTCCAGCTCCCGTGTGGCCCAACTGAATTCCAGAGCAGGGTCCCACCCTGGATGCTGCGGCCCAAACTCTCCTTCCGGGGAGGGGATGATTCCACCCACGGAGTCCCATACCAGCTTTGTCCCCAGGGTACCCCAGTTCTAAGAGTTCCATTTACCAAAATCCCCCTATGGCACAGAGTATCTGATTGTTACATAGGATTGATTCTGAGTTTCCCTGTTTGGCCCATGGGTCAGCAGGGAGTTGTAGCTCTTTGTTGTCAGTGCCAGCCTGGGAAAGGTCTGTCCTCCTCCTCCACTGACAGCTACAGGGCAGGTGAGAAAGCTGGATTTGGAGCAGACCTGCTGGGAGGACGCTGAGGCTGACGGGCTTTGGAGGCCCTGAGCTCTAAGGACCCACCTGCTCTGAACCAATGTCCCGTCTCTGACTCAGCTAGGGTTCAGGTGGAAACAGCCAGCCAGAGAGGGTAAAGGATCTGTCACAGGTATTTGAACTTAGGTGACTGCTGTCTGTTGTTTAGTCCCCCAGTCATGTCCAGATCTTTATGACCCTCCCTCATCCCCGCCCCTCATGGTAACCCACCAGGCTCCCCTGTCCATATAATTTTCCAGGCAAAAATATTGGCATGGGTCACCATTTGCTACTCCAGGGGATCTTTTTGAACCAGGGATTGAACCTCCATCTCCTGCACTGGTAGGTGAGTTCTTTACCACTGTGCCACCTGGGAAGTGCTAAGTGACCTGTAGGGGAAATTTAATGTAAGCTGTCTCTGGAGGGCTCTATCCTCGAGTTTGATGCTGGAGCTTGAAGCCCCAGGCCAGGCTGTCGGGACAGAGGGATCTGAGGCAGCCAGGAGCAAGAAGGTGCTGGAATCCACAGGCACAAGCCCATGCAAAACTAAGTAATCTTAGTTCCCTGAGACGGTGTACCAAGAAGGCCACATAGCTTCTGTGGTATTGCCAAAAATGTATAAATTGATAAATCAAGGGAAAGCCTGAGAACATGTCACAGACCATCTTTGAACGAGACATCATAGTGAAGTGTAATGTGGCATCCTGGATCCTGATACAGAAAAGACAGTACTGGGAAAATGAGAAATTTGAATAAAGCTCGTTTTTAGTAGGGAGCACTGTATGAATCTTTTTTTAAATGTAACTGCAGTTTTAAGTCTTTTTGGGTGCACTGGGTCTTCACTGCTGTGGGCTGTCCCCTAGGTGTGGCAAGCAGGGGCCACTCTAGACAGTTGGGCTTCTCTTGTTGCAGAGCACAAGTTCTAGGGTTCGTGGGATCAGTAGTTGCAGCTCCCGGGCTTCAGTTGCTACTCAGCATGTGAAACCTTCTGAGACCAGGGATCAAACCTGCGTTCCCTCCATTGGCAAGCAGACTCTTTACCACTAACCACCAGGGAAGCCCCTGTGCCGTTTTGATTCCTGGTTTTGATCCTTGTACTGTGGTTCAGTAAGATATAAACATGAGAGGGAGCCAGGTGAAAGGTAAATGAGAACAGAGTTTAAAATAATTTTACAGGTTCAAACGGAAGTTCAGTGGGAAATATGCTTCCCTCCTGTCCTTCAACTACCCAAGTTGCTTCCCCACAGGGATCAATGTTAGCAGTTTCTGATGTCTCCTAGAGTAACCTGTGTCTGCCACAACTAGTCTCCAGCCCATCTGCCGTACTTGCCATTTTGGCCTCTGACTCGCACATGGGTCAAATGCCTGGTGACCCATGGCTGCTTTCTCAACATCAAGAGAGGGAAAAAGATTTTTTTCCAGCCAGAAGAGGTTCCCAGCAGATCCCAACCCCATCTAGCCTCCACCCATGCTCCATAGCACTCAGGGTGCTACTCAGGGTGGGGAGGGGCCCAGCTGTGAACATGCCTCACCTCCTCCTGCTTGTGCCCCTCAGGAGGCCCAGGGCTTCACGAGGCTGCCAGGCAGTGAAGCAGGGGCAGGGGTGGGAGAAGGAAGCACAGGCAAGTGTGGCCCTTCCTGCTCACAATGACTGTCACGGTGACCCCGGGTTAAGACTAGTCCAAGGGCATTCGCCCAGGGCCCAGAAGAACTAGGCACAAGTGAAACTTCAACAGTCTTTTATTATCAAATTCAAGGCAGCTTTAAACCCAGCTTACAGCAAAACCGTGTCATCTGGGGATGGAGGTGCACATCTAATAAAGGCTGTCTCTTAAAAGAGGATTAAAAATATATATACATATCTGCATATCTTTTAAAAAAGCAAATTTCACCAGTGTCGCAGAAAAGAAAAATCCTAAAGTGATTTCAGTCCAACCCCCGCCCCTCTAAATGAAGAAACAGCATTGGCAGTCTCTGGTGGCTCTAAAACTCCAACTCAGGATGTACCCAGAAAGCAAGCATTTCTTTCCTCTTACAGCAATGCTGCTTCATGTTCAACCTCCATAGCTTACTCCTTAGAAACACCTGAAGAATTACTGTATAAATAAGACCAAATTTGCTTTTCCCAACTTCTATTCACTGAAAGTTCACACCAAGAATAGTTCCTTAGCAATTTTCACCTCTACTACAGGCAGGAAATCAATCCCTAATTTCTGGGAACTGGCAAAACATGCTCAGTCTTCCTGAGGGTTCCACGAAAGACCACAGATCAGGCTGAAATGCCAAGGTAGGCAAAGGGGGCCTTTCCAAATAAACACAGCATCCCCAATCTAAAGTCTAACCTATCAGTAAACATAAGCAGCAGCTGGCTGTAACAGAAGGGGCTTCTCTCCCTGCTCTAACCATGAAGGTGCTCACCAAGGGGAAGAGTCAGTACTCGACCTCAGGCCCCTTCCGGGAAGCCTGAGCCCCCCGCTGGTGTGGTCACCTCTAGCTGAATAAAGCCGCCCCTCCCAGGCAGCCTGGCTCATGGCTGCTCCGCCTGAAGCATGTTCCCTTGTGCAGGTGCTTGAGAATCACGAGGGAGATTTCTTCTTT
>SJYA01002485.1:3108201-3174971 GCA_006410615.1 Neotragus moschatus | reverse complement strand
TTCACCAGTGTCGCAGAAAAGAAAAATCCTAAAGTGATTTCAGTCCAACCCCCGCCCCTCTAAATGAAGAAACAGCATTGGCAGTCTCTGGTGGCTCTAAAACTCCAACTCAGGATGTACCCAGAAAGCAAGCATTTCTTTCCTCTTACAGCAATGCTGCTTCATGTTCAACCTCCATAGCTTACTCCTTAGAAACACCTGAAGAATTACTGTATAAATAAGACCAAATTTGCTTTTCCCAACTTCTATTCACTAAAAGTTCACACCAAGAATAGTTCCTTAGCAATTTTCACCTCTACTACAGGCAGGAAATCAATCCCTAATTTCTGGGAACTGGCAAAACATGCTCAGTCTTCCTGAGGGTTCCACGAAAGACCACAGATCAGGCTGAAATGCCAAGGTAGGCAAAGGGGGCCTTTCCAAATAAACACAGCATCCCCAATCTAAAGTCTAACCTATCAGTAAACATAAGCAGCAGCTGGCTGTAACAGAAGGGGCTTCTCTCCCTGCTCTAACCATGAAGGTGCTCACCAAGGGGAAGAGTCAGTACTCGACCTCAGGCCCCTTCCGGGAAGCCTGAGCCCCCCGCTGGTGTGGTCACCTCTAGCTGAATAAAGCCGCCCCTCCCAGGCAGCCTGGCTCATGGCTGCTCCGCCTGAAGCATGTTCCCTTGTGCAGGTGCTTGAGAATCACGAGGGAGATTTCTTCTTTGACTTCATAAAGGACCAATACTTCTATTTCACAGCTTCTAGAAAACTGCTCAGAGACCCCAATCCCCAGGGTCAATGTCACCCCCAGGATCCAGGTCACAAGGTCACAGGTCCTTCCAGTTGATGGGCTCTTTGCCGGACTTCTGCAGCAGCTCGTTGGTTTTAGAGAAATGCCTGCATCCGAAGAAGCCCCTGTACACGGACAGCGGTGAGGGGTGCGCGGTCTGCAGCACGTGGTGCCGCTTCTGAAAGAGGGGGAGATGGGCAGTGAGACCGTGGGGGCACATTTGGAATTTTTAACCAAACCACTCTGGCATTTGCCCTTTCCATCAGCACTGCCGCTCCGCTGGGCCAGCTCTAAATTCACAGCGTCCACACAGGTCTGTGCTTGAGTTCATCCTCCAGTGGCTGGTAGAGCCACTACCCGTGGAGGAGGTTCTGAGAAAGCAGAAGACCCCTCCCTCTCCACCTTCTGCTGGGCACTCTGTGTGGGATGTGGGATGACTGTGTCCTCCTATGACCCAGCAGCCCCATTGCTGAGACTGCCTCTGGTAAGGCACTCAGTGATGCTCGCATCTCCACAAAGATGCAGGGCCAAGCAGGGACACTGCTGCACGGCTCCTAGCCAATGAAACCTGCTATAAACTCAGTGCTGTGTGTACAGAAGATAACACATATTTTCCTAAAGGTTCTGACAATGCAACACCACATAGCTACCAGAAGAACAAGGTCAAGCTATACATGCTGATATGAGGAGCCCTCAAAATCTGTCAGAAGTGGAAAAAGACAAGGATAAATGCATTAAAAAAAAAAAAAATCTTCTGGGGGAGGGGGAGCAGATAAGACCCAAGACACTAACTACAGTAGTTCCTTTAGGGGAAGGAATAGAAGGCATTTCTTTCCCATCCTGCACCTTGTCTGCTGTTTCAATCATCTCACCACAAAAATGGAACACTTAATATTTATTAAAATGTCACCTGTAGCTAACTGAGTGGGAAGATCCTGGACCATTTTTGTTTTCTTCCTAATTCTTTCCTGTATTTAGCTAAACATCACCCAACAAGTAGTTTCTGTCTCAGATGGTAAAGAATCCTCCGGCAGTGGAGGAGATCCCCGGTTGATCCCTGGGTGGGGAAGACCCCTTGGAGGAGGGCAGAAGAACGGCAACCTACTCCAGTATCCTTGCCTGGAGAATCCACGGACAGAGGACCCTGGCAGGCTATAGTTCATGGGGTCACAAGGAGTCAGACATGACTAAGCAAATAACAAAACACCCTGTAACTCTCTCAAGACACGGCTGCTTTCAAGGAGCTCGGTCCAGGAGGGGCTGCTGGGGAGGAGGCCAGGCAGCCTGGATCCAGGTGCTGGCCCTGCCGTTCAGCAGTGGGGCACCCTCCAGAGTCGCTGACTGTCCCTAGGCCACTTTTCACCTGTGGCCTGGAAATAACAGCAGTGACAGCTTGGTTAAGATCCCATGAAGAACAAAGCTGGGTCTTGTGCACCGAGCATCAGTAAGGGATGCAGGCCAGGTACTCAGCACAGTATCCGGCAGGCAGGGCAGGTCCCTGTGTGCACTCCGAAGGGCAAGTCAGCAGCCAGCTTGGGGCACACAAAGACCTCCATGTGCTGGACAAAGGCAGGCAGGGGAGTGGGGTGCCCACGAGAAACTTAGGTGATTCAGGGGTCTGGAGTTCAGAGACTGAGAGGCAGGCCAAGGCCACCCCCAGACCCCAGCTGGTAACCCCAGTCAAGGCCTTCCAGGGAGGTGTCTGAGCGCTCTAGGCAAGATGAGATGAGGCCGACCTGAGGCGAAGATGGGCAGGTAGGGAGGGGCTGAGAGGAGAAGATGTGTATAAGAGACAGCATTCGCCCAGGGCCCAGAAGAACTAGGCACAAGTGAAACTTCAACAGTCTTTTATTATCAAATTCAAGGCAGCTTTAAACCCAGCTTACAGCAAAACCGTGTCATCTGGGGATGGAGGTGCACATCTAATAAAGGCTGTCTCTTAAAAGAGGATTAAAAATATATATACATATCTGCATATCTTTTAAAAAAGCAAATTTCACCAGTGTCGCAGAAAAGAAAAATCCTAAAGTGATTTCAGTCCAACCCCCGCCCCTCTAAATGANTAAACCATATTTAATACTATAGATTACAGATATACTGAGCAAGGGTGCTTCTGACCACAAACCTCTCTAAGACACAGACTGGAAATGACTCCCATACACATTTTGTTACCTAGATAAGTAGACCTTACTGAGCAGTCAGTTCATTTATGCTGGGTTTTATTCCTACTATTCCCTCCCCAAAAGAAAAACACCTGAAAATATCCTGCTCATTCACAAAGAACCTTTACAGAGAAAAATTAAGATAGAACTCCACTTCAGAGAAAATAGAGGATAAATGCCATGCGAGTCCAGTCTCTGGACCCGAACTCGATGGCTGGCTTGGTACCCTCGCCTGCAGGCCCACCCAGGTCTGAGCTGGATGCTCAGCTCAGAGTCAGAAGCTTCACTCACAAGTGAGCGGGCAAGTGGCCTCGCCTCCCTGAGCCCGGTACAAAGGGGAGCCCATGTATCCTCCATGCTTTGCCCCGGACATAGCCTGTTAAGATCAGGTGAGTCGCGGCCTAAGAAGGGCTGGACTTGCTCCGACAGGGGCGGGGCTTCAGCATGTTTGCGCATCTCTGACACCCCATCAACTGCCAGGCCTCCTTGATTTCTCCTTCACTTATCCAAGTGTCTACACTGTAATTTCTCCACCCAGCTTCACTGCCCAAATCAGTGCCTCCAGCAGCCCAAGCTAAGCACCCCTCCTTGCTTCCGCCTGCATGCCTCCCCCTGTCCCAGCCCCACACCAACCAGTCTCCAGTCTCCTTCAAACCAGCTTTACCTGCAGTCCGTGACAGGTATCCCAGAGAAACGCCAGGGCTCAGCCCAGAGCGGTGGCAGATTGGGGTGGTTTTAGGACTGGGTTAAAGGGCATGGGGGAAAGGATTGGAGGATGACTTCTGGGTGGGTTTTTTTTTCGGTCAAGGCACACGTAGGGATTCGACTAGGGCTTGAATCCCAGGCCCCCTGCAGTGGAAGCATGGGATCTTAGCTCTTTAGGATGACTTCTGGTTTTTCATCACAGTGACTGGGTATGCATGGGTGCTTTGGTAAGTAAGTGGAGAAGGAAGGAACAAATTGGGGGAGGATGCAGGGAGGGCAGAGAATGACGAGCTGAGTTCGTGGTGTCAGGGACTGGCAACCAGAGCGCTGACAGTGTTTCCGTGGCAGAAGTTAAATTTGCGCTGAAGTGGGACTCTTCGTGTTTTGTATATACCCTCAAACTTGCTGAGCAAGACTTACCTGACTCGCCATCTACTGCATTGTTTGCTACATGAATGGAACCCAAGGACCTGTGTAGTTTTCCATGTATACAGCAAGTTTATGCCAGTGTTATCAACTGCATCTAAGCAGAAGTGGGCCAACTGCTTTCCTCATTACACAATCAATCATTTTATCTAAGGTCTGTTCAGTCTTCCTTCTTGCTTTTTTTTGGCCTCACCACGTGACATGTGGGATCTTAGTTCCCCAATCAGGGATGGAACCCAGGCCCCCTGTGTTGCGAGCAGAAGTCTTAACCACTGGATCGCCAGCAAAGTCCCTGAGTCCTGTTCAATTTTTGACAGGAAACCTAATACTATCGTAGTTGTAAGGAAAAATAAGCTTCAGTTTAAGAAATGGATTTTCTAGGACCACATAACTGAAATTCTTAGAATTCTCTAGCCTGGTTTGAACTACTGAAAAAACAAAAACCCCACACAACATACCCTATCAATGGCACTGCCCTTCTTCTGAGCATAAGAACCCCAGAGCAAGAAGACAAGGCCGTGGGCGTTCTGATTGAGCCACGACACAACGGCATCGGTGAACTGCTCCCAGCCTCTCTCTCTATGAGAATTGGCCTGGTGCGCCCGGACCGTGAGGACAGCGTTGAGCAGCAGGACACCTGCGAACACACAGCGAAAGCGGTTTCCAGGAGGCTGACGCGCAGAACCTAAAATACAGCACAGATGAACAAGCCCAAGAAACACACAGACTCACAGATCACAGAGAGCAGACTTTCGGGTGCTAGGGGAGGGGTAAACCGGAAGTCTGGGTTGGCAGACAAACTATTATACGGATGATGGGGAAGCAACACGGTCCTGTGCAGCACAGGGGGCTCTGCATCAGTATCTTGTGATAAACCAAAAGGAAAAGGAACATGAAAAAGAATCTGTATAATGGAAGCACTTTGCTACACAGCAGAAATAACAAAATAACACTGTAAAATCAACTACATAGCAATAAAATTAAAAAGAAAAAAAAAAAAAGAGGCTGAAGTGAGTCAGCCCAAAGCCCAATAAAGAGCTCAGTGCATGACAAAACCAGGTAGCATCAGGACAGGATCAGTAGGTGCCTCTGGACGAGATTTATTTTCACCTCTACACTTTCAACATCTTCCGAGTATACAATCATACCTTATATCTATCATGGGAAAGAACTGTTAAATATATATATATATAAACATATATTCTAAGCGACATGAAATAACCTCAGAATTTAACACAAGGAATCCAAGACATTTTGCTGAAACAAAAATCTCACTGCAAGAAAACAAAGAGTAAATATTCTTTCCTTCTCCTGGTTATAGTTTATCTGTTCAGAAAGAAAGAAAAAGTCCTGTAGATAGGTATTAAACACATAACACAAGCCCTGTACGGAAATGAGAAAACTGAGGCTGCCTCCTGAATGGTCCAAGTGGGTAAACGTGAAGTATGGATACCAAGCAACTGATTTTCTTTCACGTTGCAAACAAAACACAAGAAACACTGGCTGCAGGATGAGACACATTTCTTGACTTAAAACTTAGCCATTTTACTAGAGCTTTCTAGTTCCACACGGGTATATTTTAAAAATATAAGCCGGCCAGACAGGAAGAGAAGACTCTTAAAATCCACCCAAAACACATCTAGCAGTGGTGAGCTTACCTTGTTTGGCCCATCCAGATAAATCTCCATGACCAGGGTGAACAAAACCGTCTATGTCTGTAGACAGCTCTTTATAAATATTTTCCAAACTGAAAGCAAGTCAAAAGAAAAACAAAAATCCCACAATCTTAAGTACCATTCTGAAAGTTTAGGACCTGCCAGCACACACGGAAATTACAGCCTGCAACGCCAGCCCTTGGGGCTGCCCTTCCTTCTTTCTGACAGGCACACCTGCCGAACCCCTTACACTTCGGTCACTGGTAGCATTTAGGGAAGAGAACTTTGGAAAACCCAGCAAATTAGCCCAGGATTTACTACCACCCTCAGGCGATGGGTTTAAAGTTTGTATCTTTAATAAGCTTATTATATTTACAAATGATACATGAAATCCTCCAAAGCAGGGGTTCTTGACCAGAGGTGATTTCTGCCCTCTGGGGCACTTCTGGAAATGTCTGAAGACAGTTTTTATCATTACAAGTAGGGGGCAGTACTGCTGGCCAGGGGTGCTGCTGCAGATCTTACAGGGCAGTCCCAGCCTGCACCGCAACAAAGACCCAGCCCCAAATGCCAGTAGTGCCAAGAATGAGAAATCCTGCTCCAAAGGTGAGTGGAGGTCCCACCGACAGGTGCACCTGTAACCCGCAAAGCACGCATCTGAAAGTAGTCACGACTGGAGCCAGCAGCACAGCCTGCCTACCTGGGCGGGGGCGGCACGGGTCTCTGAACACTGAAGCAGAGCCCATGAGCTTGACTGGGTCCGTGATATGGATCCTGTCCCAAGATGACGACCTTCACCTGTGAACACCAGACAGCGAGGATCAAACAGTGCGAATGGACACCTGGCTGCTGCCAAGTCACACAACGGGGCACTGAGGCAAGGGCAGCCCCCACCGGATCCCACTCAGGGCCCCGGAAGGGCGGAGGTGGGGCCTGGCACTGTGGCCCTGCATTACCAAGCTATCCTTCCCTCAGCCACCTGCTGCAACGCCCCCTCCCTTCTCCGATCCAGATGTTTGAAACAACTGGGGGTCAACTTTGCTTCCATCCGCTTCGTTTTTCAAATTACAAAAGGAGTTATGCCCTTGTCACAGTATGACCTTCCAGAAACATGCCAAGCGGTCACTTCTATCCCATCTTGATCCAACTGTTTATAATCACCCATATAATGAGGGTCACTGGACTCATCACTCTACAGTTTTTGTGTTTCTCACGCCATGCGTTGTGAGTCTCCTTTAAGTCAATAGAGCTCAATCATTAACGGGCAGCCAGTTTGTTTCCCAATTTTTTCCCTTACAAAAGACAATGAGGTAAACATCCTACTATACGTATCTTTACATAGTGTTGCTTTTTTTGGCCATGCCGCGTGGCATGCCAGATCTTATTAATAATTCCCTGACCAGGGATGGAACCAGTGCCCTCTGTATTGGAAGTGAGGAGTCCTAACCACTGGATCCCAGGAGAGTCCCATTGTCGCTTTTATTTCTATGGAACAGTTTCAGAAGAGTGGAGTTGCTGGTCAGAGGATAAGTGTATTTAAAATTTTCAGACATATTCCAGATAGCTTTTCGACTAATTAAAAGAAATTCCCATCCCCCACCAGCTGCATTATCAAGGTGCCTGTTCCCCTAGACAGGTACACCGAGGAGATACCGTGGGTTTGATTCTAGATCTCCTTATTAAGTGAATATGGCAATAAAACAAGTCATGTAAATGTTCTGATTCCCAAACTGTCCAACTGCATGAGGCCAAAAAAAAAAGCACAGATCGTATTAAAACGTAATTTATGGCTAAAAAATGCTAACCATCATTTGACAGTGAAAGCTTGCAACAAAACTTCAATTTGTAAAAACCGCAGTTATCTGTAAAGGGCAATAAAACGAGGTCTGCCTGTGTCCTATTAAGGGATGGCCCCAGAGGAGACTGAGGTCATTGTCAAGGTCGGTGTTAGCTTACTACTAGGCCTTTAAGGAACCAGAGATCAAATTGCCAACATCCGCTGGATCATGGAAAAAGCAAGAAAGTTCCAGAAAAACATCTATTTCTGCTTTATTGACTATGCCAAAGCCTCTGACTGTGTGGATCACAAGAAACTGTGGAAAATTCTGAAAGAGATGGGAATACCACACCACCTGACCCGCCTCTTGAGAAATCTGTATACAGGTCAGGAAGCAACAGTTAGAACTGGACATGGAACAACAGACTGGTTCCAAATAGGAAAAGGAGTACGTCCAGGCTGTATATTGTCAGCCTGCTTATTCAACTTTTATGCAGAGTACATCATGAGAAACGCTGGGCTGGAAGAAACACAAGCTGGAATCAAGACTGCCAGGAGAAATATCAATAACCCCAGATATGCAGATGACACCACCCTTATGGCAGAAAGTGAAGAGGAACTAAAAAGCCTCTTGATGAAAGTGAAAGTGGCGAGTGAAAAAGTTGGCTTAAAGCTCAACATTCAGAAAACGAAGATCATGGCATCTGGTCCCATCACTTCATGGGAAATAGATGGGGAAACAGTAGAAACAGTGTCAGACTTTATTTTGGGGGGCTCCAAGATCACTGCAGATGGTGACTGCAACCATGAAATTAAAAGACGNAGTGGCGAGTGAAAAAGTTGGCTTAAAGCTCAACATTCAGAAAACGAAGATCATGGCATCTGGTCCCATCACTTCATGGGAAATAGATGGGGAAACAGTAGAAACAGTGTCAGACTTTATTTTGGGGGGCTCCAAGATCACTGCAGATGGTGACTGCAACCATGAAATTAAAAGACGCTTACTCCTTGGAAGAAAAGTCATGACCAACCTAGACAGCATATTCAAAAGCAGAGACATTACTTTGCCGACTAAGGTCCGTGTAGTCAAGGCTATGGTTTTTCCAGTAGTCATGTATGGATGTGAGAGTTGGACTGTGAAGAAGGCTGAGAGCCGAAGAATTGATGCTTTTGAACTGCGGTGTTGGAGAAGACTCTTGAGAGTCCCTTGGACTGCAAGGAGATCCAACTAGTCCATTCTGAAGGAGATCGGCCTTGGGATTTCTTTGGAGGGAATGATGCTAGAGCTGAAACTCCAGTACTTTGGCCACCTCATGCAAGGAGTTGACTCACTGGAAAAGACTTTGATGCTGGGAGGGACTGGGGGCAGGAGGAGAAGGGGACGACAGAGGATGAGATGGCTGGATGGCATCACTGACTGGATGGAACCAAGTCTGAGTGACTCCGGGAGCTGGTGATGGACAGGGAGGCCTGGCGTGCTGCGATTCATGGGGTCGCCAAGAGTTGGACACGACTGAGCAACTGAACTGAACTGAGGCCTTTTGATGGATGCCCACCCACCTCTCTTCATACCCATACTCCTGTCATGCTCCTTCTTAACATCTTCTTCCATAGCTGAAGTACACTGTATCCTTTAGAATCCAGACTGGACCTGGCTGCTTTCATGGACCTCTCTGTCCCCCTGGTTGGTACCCACGTGGGCCCCAGCATATTCTTGAAAAAACCCATCCAGCAGAAAAGCTTTCCCGTTCTGGTCCTAGATAAGGGCCTCGGCGGAACCAGGTAACATCCCAGCCCTCCATACGCTCATGGGCAAAGAAGCCCCCAGGCCACCTGATTCTCAGAAGTTTCATGCTCTTTATTCTTTCCTTACAGTATTGCTCACTGATATTCAAAACAGCACATACTTCGAACAAGGGGCAATCTAGCACTGAATTTAATAGGACTTAAGGGTTTTTTTAAAACTCTATAAACAAGGAGATATGTTCAAAGTACTTGCTCTAAAATGAAAATTAAGACGTTTGCTAAGTTCTAGGAGTGGCAACCTTATGATGGCTTCCTCAACAATTTTGCTTCTCTTTGATTTAAGACACTAAGTCATAGGATTCCCACCCTCAGCTTATAAAATCAGTAAGGAAAAAGAAGAACAAAAAATAGAACACCTCCAGTGCAAGCAGACACTGAAGGTTTAGAGGAAATCCACATCACAAAGGCGGAAGGGGACAGGCTTCCCTCCGGGAGGTGCCAGACGGATCTAGCTGGTTTTCAAAGACAAAAGTGAGGAGAAAGTCACCAACCGGTCCAGCTCCAAACCAGAATGGGAGATGGAGGTGAGGCTGGAAAGCAGCAGTGTCTGTATTCCTGTGAACTCACCATGAACTATGCAAAGGCACCATCAAGCTTCTGAACAGGAATCTGAGGAGATCAGAGCTCCCAATGCGCAGCCATAGTACACAATGAACTAAAGCAAAGATATGTCTTTGGCAGATATCTTCAAGCCAGAAGTCAGCTATAAGGCAGTGTGGTCACACAGGAAGAACACTGAGCTACCAGTCAAGATGGACTTGCTGGGAACCGACTGAAAGACACTTAACTGCTTCCTGCCTCAGTTTTCCCACCACCATAATAATACCTCGCATGGGCATAGGGTCCATTTCAGGAATTAAAAATAAAAAAACAGAAGTCATGGCACATGCACATATGCACAAACTTCTCTTTTTTGTTGCATCAATGGCACACAGTAAAGACAGCCTGCAAACCTCCGATTTCAGTGTTATTTCTACATTAGGAATAGTGGCTTAACTCCACTGCCCCTAATTAAGAAATGCCATCTGAATACTACTCCAGTTTTAGTAACATTAGTAAAATTAAGCCACAACTTGTACTTACGTCTCTTATGTCACACATCTGGGTCCACGTGAAAACTTGATGAGGGGGAGGGTAAACAGGGTAATGTTTTCTTTCTTCTGCAACAAATCCCATAAGCTGACGGGAAGATAAACAGGTTTACAAACCACATTCTCACAGGAAAGCGAAGAATTCAGTAAGAAAGTTTCAGTTGGAAGAACTATTACCTAGACCTTTTCCAGGTCTTATACCCAAATTCTGCTGGGGAAATCCGAAACAGTCCCCGCACCTCACCGACCTTTCAATTCCCTCGGGCTTTCTTTGGGCTGGGTCCAAGTTGATTGGCTCTGCGGGCCCTGATTTCCCGCGCGGGTGCAAACCGCTCCCTATTTTTTTTTAAACCCAGATTTTTAGTCTGTCGAGTTTGTAGTTTTACTTCGCCCCTCTTTCCTTGAGAGCAGACCAAGTAACTAAACGGGTTAGTAGAAGCCGTGATAGTTATCACAACATTGTAGAGCAACCACACTCCAATTTAAAAAAAAAAAAAANTCCCCAGGGTCAATGTCACCCCCAGGATCCAGGTCACAAGGTCACAGGTCCTTCCAGTTGATGGGCTCTTCTGCAGCAGCTCGTTGGTTTTAGAGAAATGCCTGCATCTGAAGAAGCCCCTGTACACGGACAGCGGTGAGGGGTGAGCGGTCTGCAGCACGTGGTGCCGCTTCCTATCAATGGCACTGCCCTTCTTCTGAGCGTAAGAGCCCAGAGCAAGAAGACAAGGCCGTGGGAGTTCTGATTGAGCCACGACACAACGGCATCGGTGAACTGCTCCCAACCTCTCTCTATGAGAATTGGCCTGGTGCGCCCGGACCGTGAGGACACCGTTGAGCAGCAGGACACCTTGTTTGGCCCATCCGGATAAATCTCCATGACCAGGGTGAATAAAACCGTCTATGTCTGTAGACAGCTCTTTATAACTGTTTTCCAAACTGGGTGGGGGCGGCACGGGTCTCTGAACACTGAAGCAGAGCCCATGAGCTTGACTGGGTCCGTGATATGGATCTTGTCCCAGGATGACGACCTTCACGTCTCTTATGCCACACATCTGAGTCCACGTGAAAACTTGACGGGGGGGAGGGTAAACACGGTAATGTTTTCTTTCTTCTGCAACAAATCCTATAAGCTTTATGAAGTATTGGTTTCCCGAACTCCCCGCTGAGGTGCTTCTTCCAACTCTCACCAAAACCCACTGGCACGTTACGCGCCGCGAGTCTGAGCAGCGCGGCCGCATTGTTCCTCTGGAAGCGGATCAACTGCTCCGGGCTCAGCGGCGACGAGGGCGGCGTGCCGGGCTCCTCCGGCCGGCCGGCCCGGGGCTTCTTGGCGGGGCTGGCCTGTAGGTGGTCCCCGCAGAGGCGGCTCAGCAGCTGCAGCNCGCGGCCGCATTGTTCCTCTGGAAGCGGATCAACTGCTCCGGGCTCAGCGGCGACGAGGGCGGCGTGCCGGGCTCCTCCGGCCGGCCGGCCCGGGGCTTCTTGGCGGGGCTGGCCTGTAGGTGGTCCCCGCAGAGGCGGCTCAGCAGCTGCAGCGGGCCTCTCCCGGGCACCCGCAGCTTCCAGCCCCCACCCCAACGGCCGCGGGCAGAGGACCCCCATTCGTGGAGGCTTTTAGCCCCGGGGAGCCAGGGCTGATCCCGGTCAGGCACTAGCAGGCCGCGGCCCCCATTTTCGAGTTCGGAAAAACAACAACGCGGGAGCAGAAGGGTTTGTGAGGAAGGCTTGCGGCGCCTCGCAAGATGTAATTATTTTAGAAATGGATTTTTCAAACCAACAGTAGGCTTCAATAGAAGAGATTCAGGTCCAATTAATCACCATATGTTACTTCTATCTCTTAAATTGCAGTCAAAGCAGCTTTCCACGTTCTGCATTCCCACTGCACTGCTTAGCTCCAGAAACTAGTATCTCATGTTAGGATGCTAGTGTTTCCCAACTGGTATCTGGGATGACTTTCCTAAATTACCTCATTATATCATTCCCCTTCATTTTCCCTTTCAGAAATCAGGTTTTAGTTCAAGGAATGAAAACCAGGACTGAGCTTTGAGAACTGGCCCCTGCCTGTTTCCTGAGTCTCATAGTCTCATGGTGCTTTCTCCCCTCAAATCAATGGCTCATCCAGACTGAGGCACAGGCCTACAACTGTCTACAGCCTCTTTCCTCTGGGGCGCTGCGCATGCCATTCCTCCTGCCACTGCAGAGCGGAGATAGAGCCTGTGGCTGACTAAATTCTCCTTATCCTGTAAGTCTCAGCACAGAGTCACCTCCTCTCATCCCTGCGATCATTAGGCGCCACTGTTTCCTGTGAGCTCACTGCATCTCAGGGCTCATTGAAGTTTACTGTCTCTCTTCCTCATTAGGCTCTAAGCTCCTAGTGGGCAGGGACTATATCTTATTCATGGTTTTAACTCTAGTATTTAGCAAAGTGCTTGGCATATAATTAGCACCCAATCAGTATTCTAGTCATTGGATGAATGTATGATAATAGCAAATCTATTTACAGAAAATGTCTAATGTGCCGAAGCTTGGGGGGAAACTAACAGCAAGCCAACAGCAGCACCTGCCACGCCTGGGTGTCTCAAGCAGAAGTGAAAAGTAAGCAGGGATCAAGTGGGACCTGGGCTCCCTGCCTACAGAGTCCAGGCTGGGAGACGGACTGGATGAGAGCATGGCAGAAAATATCACCACATCCTGAAGAAGCTGACTGCTCAACTTAGTCCAACATCTTTTAGACTGTAACTTTTCCAGATTCTCTTACGTAGCAGAATGTCACTGACAGTCCAGAGATGCTGTCTTTAAAATGACAATTAATACCCAAGATAGCAATTGCAGCTTTGTCCAAGGAGAAGCATCTGACTCAGGAGCTGAAGGGCATTTATTAAGAAGGCAACACTTTAAAAAGCATCCAAGATTTTTGTTTAACTAACTTTTTGAGAAAACTGTGCTTTCAAAATCTGGATGAACAAAAAAGGCAGTAAATGTCTTTAATGACTTTGGGCAACAATTTCCAATGAAGTGTGATTAAGAATAATTTTCAGTTGTTTATTCTATCAATAAATAATAAATCTTGGTGCCTTATAGCATATGAGAAACACAAAGCTCAGACCTCTAAAGACCTTAAAACATGTCTAAAAATTTTAATTTCTAGCCTTGATTTCTGACCTCCAGCTGATAAATGACTATGCCTTGCTTATCATTTCAATTCCAAACAATTTAGGAGTTTTAAATTAATTTTATAAAATAGTCAAAAAAATTTTTTTAAGTGTAGGGTTTTCTGGTTTCTGGTCTGGTATGTAAAGAACTCAGAAGTTGTCACTTTGTTCTGAAAACAAGTAAAAAGTTCCAAAAACTAAAAAAATTAACAATGCTTCAAATAAGGTCACAAGGCAGACTGCTACCCCCGAAACTGAAGAAACTGACAGGCACATACAGAAAATCACAACTTACTGAAACAGAAACCTCTGTAGGAACCAGTGTCAAAGTAGGAAAATCCGAGCTATTATTGACAAAATGCTGACGGCTCAGAGTGGACGAGCCTGGAAGATAAAACACCAGGGGCATCTGGTCATGGGAGGCCCCCGGTTATTGAAAGGTGGACCTCCAGGAGTTCTATCAGGTCGTCACAGTGAATACTGGAGAAAAAAATCTTCCTGTGCTTCCAGCAGGGAGATGGAAATAGGAACCATTTCGAAATATGGCAGAGCATTCTGTTCTTTTCAATAGGGCTGCCTTAATTTTCTTGGGCTCCAAAATCACTGCAGATGGTGACTGCAAGCCATAAAATTAAAAGATGTTTGCTCCTTGGAAGAAAAGCTATGACAACTTAGACAGCATATTAAAAATCAGAGACATTATTTTGCCAACAAATATCCATCTAGTCAAAGCTATTGTTTTTCCAGTAGTCATGTATGGATGTGAGAGTTGGACCGTTAATGAAGGCTGAGGGCTGAAGAACTGATGCTTTTGAACTGTGGTGTTGGAAAAGAATCCCTTGGACTGCAAGGAGATCAAACCAGTCAATCCTAAAGGAAATCAGTCCTTAATACTCATTGGAAGGACTGATGATGAAGTTGAAGCTTCAATACTTTGGCCACCTGATGTGAATACCTGACTCATTNGGCCCGGGTCCCTCTCGCGGCGTCCGCTGCCTTCCTCACCACCCTCACCCTTTTCGGCATCCCTGAACCCTGGCCCCACGAGAGGTCCCCCCATCCCTAACCGCCCCTCACCGCCACATCCCCGCTCTGAGCTACGGCCGCCACGCCGGTCCCCGGGTCGGCCGGCTCGGGGCTGCAGGCACTTCGCTTCCTGACGGGGTTCGGGGAGAAGAAGGAGTAGAGCGTCTTCTGGCCGATCATCCCGAAGCCGAGGAAGAAGCCAACGCGCGCCGCCCGGGGTCCCGCGAGTTTGGCGCCAGCCGAGGTGGTCAACAGTTGGCGCCAAGCGGCCCGCGCATGCTCCAAATAGGATTCTGGGCGGGGGGCGGTGGAGGCCCCAGCGCGCATGTGCGGGAGGGGCTGAGACGCGAGAACCCTGGGGCCTAGTGGGGCTTTGAATTGTGTTTGGAAAAGGGCGGAGTTCCTTAGGTCGGTTCGCTCAGCTATTTGACTCTTTTATTCATTATTCTCAGCCACCGTCCATCTGCCTTGGGCAAGTCCCTCCACCTTTCAGCCAGTAAAAAGAACTTAAAAGTCCCGCCCCATAGGGTTGCTATGGGAGTGAAATTAGCATTCAAATTAACTATACTTCAATTTTTTATTTTAATGTTTAAAAAAAAAGTCACGCAACATCCCCAGTTTGTCCCTCCTGTGGTCTTTACACCTTGCGGGCGCTGTCCCTCTGCCTGGAAAACTTTTAAGTCTCTACTCGACACTCGTCCTCTGAAGGGTCTTCCCCTGCCCCATTTTCTAGCCGGACACTATTTATAGCTTCATCCAAAATGATCTTATTTGGGGACTTCCCTGGCGGTACAGTGGTTAGGCCTCTGTGCTTCCGGCGCAGGGGGTACAGGTTCGATCCCTCCTCAGGGAAATAGGAGTCCACATGGTGCCACGCCCCCTCCCCCCGAAGTGATCTTATTCTTTCCTTATTTCTGTCTTCAGCCGTTTTAAATTATTTTTAAAAATAACATAAAAGCCACTTTGAAAAACAGTTTGGCAATTTTGTATAAAGTAACACATACACTCGTCTGTCCTTAGGATTTCCCAGCCAAGAATACTGCAAAGGGTTACCGTTTCCTTCTTCAGGGGATCTTCCCCACCCAGGAATCGAACCCGCCTTTTTTATGTCTCCTGCATTGGCAGGCGGGTTCTTTACCAACTAGCACCACCTGGGAAGTCCATTTAACACATAGATTTAACATGTGCCCCTACAATCCCATTCCTAACTATTTACCTGAGTGAAGTTAGAATCTGTATTCACAGGAGAGCTTGTACATGAGTGACCATATCTCGATTTTCCCCAAACTGGAAACAACCCAAATGCCCCTCAAGAGGCAAGTGGGTGAAGGAACTGTAGAGAGAAAATAATCAAAACCTGGCGATGATGAAAGCTGACGTTTGTTTGGAGAACAGAAGCATCGTCTCACACATCCTCTCATTATTTAATCCTCACGGCATGGGTTTTGTAGTTCCTACTGTGCAGAGGAGGCAATTCAAGACCAGAGATGTTAAGGGATTTGTAGGAACCACACAGCTTCAGTGGAGGAGACAAGTGGAAGTTACAAGGGTCTGATTGCAGAATTCGTGCTCCTACCTACGACAATATGCTGGTGGCCCAGCTCCCTGTCGGGACACCAAGTTAATCCCCAGGGAGAGATGCCATCAACCAGCTGCTCCCAAACCACTGGTGATCCCGCACAGCTGCGAAACAAGTAACGACTCTGCATCACCGTGGTGCTTGCAACGCGCCCGGAGGGCCAACAGGTGGCGCCCAAAGACCGCCCAAGGCTTTGTTTTGCAAATTTGCCTGGATTTCTCCAGATCGCCGCTGCAATCTACCCGGAAGCAGTTCTGTGGTCGGGGCGGGTAAATGTTTTCTCTTCCCCGCCAGCCCTTTCTAAAGTGTCTACAGGAATTGGAGTTTAGCGGGTGCTGAGATTTTAAAGAGAAGCCTCGGTACCACCACCCCACGCACGTATTACAGTTCTTATTTTCTATCAGAATTCGGCGTGCTTATGACTACGTTTAACCTTTGTTAAACATTTAGATTCTGAATCATGTCCCTTTAAAGGTTGCAACACTTAATCTGTTAATACTTGTGTGGGAGGGCCTGTCAGTTATCCACCCCCATCCTTTGCAGGGTGGCAGGGGGAGAGAGAGACATGATTTTCTAGGTGAATTTGGGCAACTCCCTCCTCTCACCGTGTCACTTTCCCAGGTATAAAGTGAGGGATTGGATAGTAGTTTCCAGGTTTGCCAGTGGCATACCTCGGGGGAGGGGAGGGGGGAGTTATTTCTTAAAAATTCCTCGGGGGAGGGGAGGNAGAGACATGATTTTCTAGGTGAATTTGGGCAACTCCCTCCTCTCACCGTGTCACTTTCCCAGGTATAAAGTGAGGGATTGGATAGTAGTTTCCAGGTTTGCCAGTGGCATACCTGGGGGGAGGGGAGGGGGGAGTTATTTCTTAAAAATTCCTCGGGGGAGGGGAGGGGGGAGTTATTTCTTAAAAATTCCTATTTTGGGGGGATGGGTGGCAGGAACGTGGGTTTTGCAAGCTAGGCAGCTGATTCTGATACCAACCCGGGTGTGGGAGACTCCTGACCAGATCACCTCTGAGGGATCCTTCCAGCCTTAACCTCCTCTTACTTCCTTTATAGGACTTGGTGTTAAACTTTTAAAATGGAACCTTAAAAACAGGAGGAATGCCCCTGTGGGCCCACTTTGCAGAGTAGATTTTGGTGTTTGGGACAGACCCTGGGCAATCTCTCTTGGCCTGGCCACCAGCTTCCAGGTCTTCGTGTTGTGGAGACAAGATGGACAGATTCCTGGTGAAGGGGACTGTCGGGGGCCTTAAGAGAAGGATGGAACAAGAGCAGACTGGAGGAGGCCCATCAGGGTTGGCAGAAGAGGAGGGAAACAGCAAGAAAAACCCCAGGAGAGCAGCCCCGGGGAATGAAGTTGGCTCAGCAGGCCTCAGCTGGCGGCGCATTCGAGCCGAGGGCCTGGACTGCGATTACACAGTCCTGTTTGGCAAAGCTGAAGCAGATGAAATTTTCCAAGAGTTGGAGAAAGAAGTGGAATATTTTACAGGTAAGTAGGGAGATGGTGGGGTTGTGTGTGGAAGGCTGGTTTGAACACACTACTGCTCTGTTTTTAGAGAAATCTGAATTTAAGAGCCATTAATAACGGATTCCAGCACAAGCTGGAATCAAGATTACCGGGAGAAATAGTAACCTCAGATATACAGATGACACCACTCATGGCAGAAAGCAAAGAGCTAAAGGGCCTCCTGATGAAAGTGAGAGTGAAAAAGTTCTTAAAACTCGACATTCAGAAAACTAAGATCATAGCATCCAGTCCCATCACTTCATGGCAAATAGATGGGGAAACAATACAAACAGTGAGAGACTTTAATTTTGGGGACTCCAAAATCACTGCAGATGGTGACTGCAGCCATGAAGTAAAAGACGCTTGCTCCTTGGAAGATAAGTTATGACCAACCTAGCCAGCATGTTAAAAAGCAGAGACATTACTTTGCCAACAAAGGTCTGTATGTGAGAGTTGAACTATAAAGAAAGCTGAGCGCCGAAGAATTGATGCTTTTGAACTGTGGTGTTGGAGAAGACTCTTGAGAGTCCCTTGGACTGCAGGGAGATCCAACCAATTCATCTTCAAGGAAATCAGTCCTGAATGTTCATAGGAAGGACTGATGCTGAAGCTGAAACTCCAATACTTTGGCCACATGATGCGAAGAACTGACTCATTTGAAAAGACCCTGATGCTGTGAAAGATTGAGGGCAGGAGGAGAAGGGGACGACAGAGGATGAGATGGTTGAATGGCATCACCGACTGGATGGACATGAGTTTGAGTAAACTCCAGGAGTCGGCAATGGACAGGGAGGCCTGGCGGGCTGCAGTCAGTCCATGGGGTCGCAAAGAGTCGGACACAACTGAGCCACCAAACTGAACTGAATAACAGATGAGTTTGTTAATTAATACATACTCCTGGCACCTCTGGGCCGAGCACCTTACTGGGTGCTTGCGATATAAACTTAATAACGGGAATCGCCTGTCCGCTGAGAGCTGGGAAGTTAC
Organism: Neotragus moschatus; assembly: GCA_006410615.1. NCBI lineage: Eukaryota > Metazoa > Chordata > Mammalia > Artiodactyla > Bovidae > Neotragus > Neotragus moschatus. The sequence goes on along the minus strand of SJYA01002485.1, from coordinate 3,156,316 downwards.
CAGGTAATGCCTGTGCACCAGTTCTCAGCGTCACCTGGAGGACTCTGTTGCTTGTGAGCACTCCATTGCTGGCCCTGCCCCCCGCAGTCTAGTGTCCGGAGTTTCCGATGCTGCTGATGCTGGAACCCACGCTGAGAACCGCTGCAGAGTGGCAGAGCACGGGGGAGTGTAGGAACGCCCCTGGGAGACCCGGCCTCCATCAAGAGCTGCATTAGCGCCATCTCCCCTTGATGCCCACACCCCTGCATCCCTGCAGTTGGCAGCATCACCGTGCTAGCATGTAACTTCACTCCATATTGCTCCAATCGTAGTCTCTTTTTTCTGGTTCTGCTGAGCAATTAAGTTACAGTGTTTTGTTTTTGTTTTTTAAATTGGACTAGAGCTGTTTCTCTCAGTGTTAGACAAGAATCACTGCCCTCACAGGAAGGCTTTGGGTGAGCCACAGTCATTTTTGAGGAGGTCCTCGGCCAGAGTAATAGATGTTACTCCTGTTGTGCTTTCGCTCCTGAACGCTGAGGGAGCCAGTGGAGACTTCTGAGGCCCCATGTCTCCCCTGCACAGGTGCGCTGGCCAGGGTCCAGGTGTTCGGGAAGTGGCACAGTGTCCCAAGGAAGCAGGCAACGTACGGCGACACTGGGCTGGCCTACACCTTTTCAGGCCTCACTCTGTCCCCGAAGCCCTGGATCCCCATTCTGGAGCGTGTCCGGGATCGTGTTTCTCTGGTGACTGGACAGACCTTCAACTTTGTGCTCGTCAACAGGTGACACTCTGTCTTTACCTTTTTTTTCTTTTCCAGGTCCATGGACTGGATTTTATAAATCTTCTGTCTCTTCCAAGAGGAAGAATTTAGGATTCCCCTGTATTTTACTCATTTGTGCAACAGATAATTTTTTAGTGTACTTGGGGACCTAGTAGTGGATCAGCACCAGCATTTCCTCTTTATGGAGCGCTCACCTCGGGGGCGGGCGGGGGCGGGGTCTTTCCAGGTGGCTCAGTGGTAAAGAATCTGCCTGCCAGTGCAGGAGATGTGGGGTCGATCCCTCAGCTGGGAAGATCCCCTGGAGGAAAACATGGCAGCCCACTCCAGCGTTCTTACCTGGAGAATCCCATGGACTGAGGAGGTCATGGGGTCCATGACCTCATGGACTGTGGGATTACAAAGCGTTAGATGTGACTGAGCTCACATGCATGCACCTTGGTGGGGAGGGAGGCCGAGAACTGATGAACAGGTGAACAGGATACCTTTAGTCGTTGATAAACATCTTGTAGAAAATTAAACAGGCTGATCTAAGAACATCTGGGAGGAAGGAGTCTGGGTTTCTCAACAGCACTCAATGCTTTCAGCCAAATAATCCTCTTCTGGGGCTGACTTCTGTGGTGTCAGATATTGGGCAGCATCCCTGACCTCCACTGACCGGATGCCAGGAGCTCCCTGTGGATGAGAAGTGGTTGCCCGCCGTATCAGCACACGGAGGATGCGGGGCCCCTGCAGCCTCCCCATTGGTGCACCACCTGGCCTGGCAAAGAGCAGGGTCCTGGCCCCAGATCGGTGAGGTGCACGTCAAAGGAATAATTTCAGTGAGCCCAGATGCTTGCACCTTCCCATACATAGAAAACACGGAACTCATTAACCTGTGTTGTCTGGTTTTCTTTCATTAACAAGAATCTTTTGATGTTCCAGCTACCTGGTTTTTGTTGCAAAACCCCTCTGCATCCTGCTCCTGCCTTATCTCTTTGGGGCCATCCCTCAGAGCTGAGAGACTGCCTCCCAGGCTTAAGTCCTCAGTTCTGTCTGCAGAATGAAACACAGTTTTCAACTTTTAGGTTGTGCATTTTTTCCAAGGGTCCCTTTGGAGCAACGGAATGTCTCCAGACAGCACTTGAGTGCCCCCGGGGAGGGCAGAATTGCCCTGGTTGAGAATTTGTGGTTTAGGGGAAGATGGTTAGAGGAGGGGTCAGGAAAGGGTGCCATTGGAGCTTATAACTAAACCAAGGGACCGTGAGCCCCACAGGCCTCTGCAGGGAGAGCAGAGGGAGTTTGGAGTGCCTGTGGAGTGGAAATCCCACTGGTGTATGAGGGAAAGAGGGGTGTGGGTGAGCTCAGCTCAGAGGTGGGCAGGGGCCAGGCAAGGAACACAGATTTTATTCTCAGTTACAGAAAGAAGGCATGTTACATGATAAAGGCATGTTTACAGATATGAACCGGGGGACTGTAAGACGTGTTTGGCCTGTATCCATGTGTGTGGTGTTTTTGTTTGTGGCCACACCGACCTATGGGATCTTAGTTCCCCAACCAGGGCCCAGACCCGGGCCGTGGCAGTGGAAGCATGGAGCCCTAATCACTAGGCCACCAGGGAATGCCCTACTGGTGGGCCGTTTTAAAGCCTGTGATCAAAGAGGACTGAGAGCAAAGTGAAAGGCTCGCTTCACTGTGCAAACCAGGTGCGGCCCTGTAGCCTCTGCGGGAGCCTGGGTTTGTGGCACTGCTTCCTGGCTGGCGGACGAGGGCCCTCGGTGTGGGTGGCATGTCTCCAGAGAGGACTGTTCTGTGAACTCTGCTCATTTTCTCACTGCAGGTACAAAGACGGCCAGGACCACATTGGAGAGCACAGGGATGACGAGAGAGAACTGGCTCCCGGGAGCCCCATCGCCTCGGTCTCCTTTGGGGCCTGCAGAGACTTCTTCTTCCGGCATAAGGATTCCCGGGGGAAGCACCCCTCCCGGAGGCTGGCAGTGGTCAGGCTCCAGCTGGCCCATGGCAGCTTACTCATGATGAACCACCCGACCAACACTCACTGGTACCACAGTCTCCCGGTCCGAAAGAAGGTTCTGGCTCCCCGGGTCAATCTGACATTTCGGAAAATCCGGCCTACTACAAAGTGAACAGCATTGTTAACAGCGAGTGCTTCTGTTGGCTCCTTTGTGCTCCACTCCTAGAGGGAGCTGCTGTTTCTTTTACCAACAGGGAACATGGAACGGGTTTCACCCAAGCGCAGGGCTTCTTACGGGTACAACGCAGAACTCAGAGAAAGAGGACATTTGTATCAGACTGGTGAATTACGAAAGAATACCAACTGATGTTTTTCCTAACAAAATGATTCTTTTATTGCTATAATACAGCAGATACAAAAGGTACCTTTAGCAAATACATAAATCAGTTATTGTGGCATAAACTATGAGTTTGACTCGGATTTTTGCAAAAAGTAGTAACTGTAAATAACTGAACGCTAGAAAGATTATTTGGCTGCTAACTAATGCCTAATAATTTACAATGTGAGGAAGCCGCCCTTAAGTCAGGGGTAGAGGATGTGCCTGGAGATCATTCACATTTACAGCCGTAGCCGTGGCCCAGTCCCTGGCCTCTGACTGAGGGTCTGCTTACAACCAAACGTTCAAAGGAGCCACTGTTCACACCTGGCACCTCTCTGATGGCAGATTTCAGAGTATGTGGCGGCAGAAGGACAGGTGCACAAAGCTACGGCTCGGCCAGGCAGGTGAAGGCCACACGACCTGGGCACATGTTGCCCCAGGCTCGGGTATCACGGGGATGCTCCTTTCACCATCAGAGCCAGGGTCTGCGACGAAGTCGGGAAGGGACATCTGCCGGCAGCAGAGCAGAAGCTTCACACTGCTCCTTTCTTCCTGATGCTTGCGGTCTGGAGAAACTTCACAGTCTGTTTCTGTCCGTAGCAGGACTTTCCAGCCCTCGAGACGCACACACACCTGGCCCGGTGGAACGGGGCCCGCCCGGGCCTCCGGTGGGTTCAGCTGACACCAAGGTCTTGTCTGGGAGTGCTACCAACCCACCCACCAGGGGAAGCATGGTCCTCAGCCTGACCTCTGAGGGTCAGTCTGGATTTGGTATCCTTTCTTTTTTAAATAAAAAAATCTAGCTAAAACATAGATACCGCTGTGTCCTCGAAATTCCTTTGGCCCTGGGCTGCCTTCATGAGACTTACCTGAGGATGGGAGAGGATGATCAGATGGGGCCTTCTGTACGAGGTACTGGAAACCAACATGTGTAGAATATGGATCTAGGACAGGATGATGGGGCTAGGTGTCAGCCGCCGTTGTGTGTTTCAAAAGTTTTCTTAAACTTCTTCCTTTTTTGTGGGATGGGCTGGACTTTGATGGCCATGGAATCGAACTCTTCACTTTACAGATGAGGAAACGGAGGTGTGGAGAGGTGGCGGCCCCGAGTGAGCTCTGCGCCCTTCCTTTTGAATCCAGCTCTGGCACGGAGGCAGGGATTGTCTGTCTGTCATGGCCCCCGGCTCCCCCTGTAAACCTCAGGAGCTCCAAGTGGGCAATAAATAAATAGGTGAGAGTAATGGTCCATGGTGGGTCCTGGCCTGACAAAGGGTTTTCTATGGAGCAGGGTGGTCGTGGGTACAGTGCAGAGGCCGCCAGGTTCTGCCTGTCCGGGCAGTTGTGTAATAAGCAGTGGCCACACCTCTGAGTCCAGGACACGCAAGATGACAGCAGCAAGGATGGTCACTTGTCACTGATGAAGCAGAGAAAGAACTCCCCTGAGGGGGGCGGGTCTGGCAGATGAGCTTTCACTACATATAAAGACTCTGGAAGGTTAGAAAAAGACATACAAAAGGGGAAGGCGGGTGTGCGCCAGGCGTCTTCTGAGTTGTCCCTCTGCTCTCCATTCAGTCACTTTGGAACAATCAGAGCTTTGCAAAAATTGTTCGTGTGACTCCCAGATGAGTGTTTTCCAGAAGGGAGGTGCTACAAAAGCAGTTGAGGGTGAAAGGCACTTTTTTTTTCTTTGAAACTGTTGCCTTTAACGATTTCACTCATTGATCCGTTTTCGTGGGCCTTGCTTGCTTATTAAAAATAAAAGATCTACGCTGAAGCCCTGGAGGATCAGGCAGAGTTAACTCCCCTTTGAGAATACCTGATGCATCAGAATATATTAAAAAAAAGGTGGCTTCTGGAGTCTGGTTCCTTTTAATTACCTGTATCAGGTGAGTGACAAGACACGGTCTAGACACACATGGTGCCCAGTGCCACCCTGGTGCCCACGGGCAAGCTGTGCGGGGAGGGGGTGGGGGCCTCATCTGCTGTGAATCGGGGCCGCCAGTTCCTCTGTGGAGCCTGCTCTTACACCACACCAGAAGGCCGCAGGACTCTAGTGGGGCTGCTCACGCGCGTGCACACGCCACACACACGCACAGACACACAGGGCTGGGACAGTGCCAGCGGCTCTCCAGCCCTGGGGAGGGGCAGGGTCATTCCTCAGACTTGTACTCCCGACCCTGCGGCTGCATCTTGGAGAGGACACGCTCATAGAACAGGAGGTAGGCGCTGGAGGACAGCACCTCCTGCAGGCTGGCCTTGCGGACGGTGTCATCGGAGACCCATAGCCACTGGCTGCTGGCGGAGACGGGGTTCTTGGCAGAGGGCGGGGAGCGCCGGTAGGTCACGAAGTGTCCAGAGTGCATGTCCCCGTGGTGGACGACCACGGCCATCAGCTGGAAGAGGTATGTGGAGGAGCTGGACGGTAGGAACAAACGCCAGTGGTTTACAAATACAATGAGGAAGGTTTAGAGGCAAAAGCAAAGAGCAAGAGAACCCTAGCTGGATTCAATGACGGGACTGATGATGGTGCAGCCTTACAGCTGGGTGCTATACAATCATTAAAATGCAGACCTCCACTGACTGGCCTGGTGGGCAGTCCAATTCTGTCAGTGTACCTACATTGTGTGGTATATGCACACAAACACACACCTTTACAGAGAAAATAACGAAGATTTAACTGGTGATCTGTGGGTGGTGTCCCAGAGGTAGAATTTCTTTCTTTACACTCTGTGTACATACCTTCTTACATATGTACATGTATACACAATACCCATAATATTTACGATTTATGGACTTCATAATTCTTATTTTTAAAGCAGTCAGTGAATGAGGCTTGGAGTCTAAGGAGCAGCTCACCTGTAGTCAGGAACAGCTGGGAGGGGGAAAGGCATGGGGGTCGGCAGGGCAGGCAACAAAGATGGGGAGCAGGAGCCATTCATGAAAATCTGTGTTTTGGGGCCCCCTGGTTGATTGCGAACTGCAAGAGAAAAAGGCCCGAGGCGATTAAGATGAGTAAAAAAAGTAGTTTTTGCTTACCTTGAGATTTAACTCCCTGATAAGGCTATAAAGGAAAAACAGATAACTTGATTTTGTGCTATGTTGATTCATAAAACTTCCTACTTTTTTGTTTCCAGCTACTTTACTCCCAAACAGAAAAACTGTATCCCCCTCCCAGCCTCCTGCTCACTGTGACAGCTCTGTGGATCTTTGAGATTTCTAGGCCTGGCTGCTGAAGACACGTGTCAGAGCCAAGCAGTGGCCCGCTTACCGGCCTTCTGACCCAAACCGAAGCTTCTCAACCTTGAGGCTCTGGTCTCCCTTTGTGGGCGCTGTCCGGGGCACTTGCAGGATGCTGAGCAGCACCTCTGGCCTCCACGCACAGCAGCGCCTCCTCTCCAGGCCAGGAGAACCAAACACGTCACCAGCCCCAGCCCCGTGCCCCCTGGGGGCCAGACTCCCTCCTGAAAAGCACTGATCCAAACATTCTCTTTTCTCCGACTGTCAGCTTCTGAGGAGCGGCAGTCGGAGACAGCGGGATGTGTTCACGGGTGCAGATGAGATAATTAGGAGATGTTTACATCTCCTCTCCTTTCAAGTGTCGTATTTGGGGGCCTTTAATACTGGCCAGCTACATTGTTGGCCTCTTTAACCACCCAGCTCTGAACACTAGCAGACCTGCGCCCCCACCTGGGAGAGAAGAAAGTGAGGCCAAGAGGCCCTTGATTTAAAACTGAGCCCTCTTCCCACCCCTGCTGCTCTACTCTCAAAGTTAATCTGCGGATCTGCTGAGAAAGGACAAAGTTCCGTCCCCCCGTGAGTGATGTCCTGCCAGGCCACGCAGCTGGATGTAAAAACGAATAATAGTAGTGAGAAGGTGGAGACTTCCCTGGTGATCCAGTGGCTAAGACTGTGCTCCCAGTGCAGAGGGCCCAGGTTTGATCCCTGGTCAGGGAATTAGATCCCACATGCCACAACTAAGACCTGGTGGGCCAAAAAAAAAAAGAAGAAAAGCAGTGAGGGGCACTAGGTGGGGAAAGGCCAGGGTGCAGGGAAGACAGTCCTGGCTTGACTAGGAGCAGCAAACGGGGTAGGGGGTTGCGGAGGGAGGGTGGAACAGTACGGGATGTTCAGGCTTGGAGCCTTTAAAGTCAGTGCGTTTTCCCTCGTTAATGAAGAACTAAACACATTACATGCAAGACCTTTACAAAACTGCCCCACACTCCATTCCAGTTCCAGATGCCCCATCTGGCACTCAGCCTCTGGGAGCCTCAGTTCTCTCTTCAGTGAGACTGAAGGTGATAACAGCTACCTGGCTTCACTGGTGCCTGAGTCAAGGATTAACCTCAAGGAAGGATTGTAATGGGATCGGATAAATCAGCAATTCAGTAAAGAAGTAGCAACCCAAGTAAGATGTTTAGAGATCTTCAGCCAGGACACTACCTCCCCACATTTCCTGGCTAAAGGAAGTGATGGGAGGGGGGCTCAAGAGGGAGGAGATATATGGATACCTATAGCTGACTCCCTGGCAGCTCAGACGGTAGAGAATCCACCTGCGATGCGGGAGACCTGGGATCAATCCCTGGGTTGGGAAGATCCCCTGGAGAGGGAAATGGCAACCCACTCCAGTACTCTTGCCTGGAGAATCGCATGGTCAGAGGAGCCTGGCAGGCTACAGTCCATGGGTCACAGAGTCGGACACGACTGAGTGACTTTGACACATAGCTGATTCACATTGTTGTACAGCAGAAACCAACACATTATAAAGCAATTATCCTCCAATTAAAAATTGAATATATACACTAGGTGACTGTATGGGGGCAGAAAAGAGAAGAAATTCAGTGGAATAAGGTGAGTCAATTATTGTTTAGCCAGAAGATCAGAAAGCAACCTTCCACCCTCCTCCCTGTGTGTTTCCCTCCGTCATAGAGCTTTTAAAAACTAGGCATGACTGTATCATTTTAACCTCTTTTATGAAACCCCCCTTCTCTCACCCCCAATCCTGCGCCATCGGGCAAGTCTGGCCCTGGTGGCCCCAGGGCCCGGAGGGTCCCTCTCTCTGCCCCTTGGACACGCACCTGACTTGGGGGCTGCCGGCCCGTCCTGCAGCTCCAACGCGGGCCCTGCCTTCTCACACCGCTTGGGGCCGCGGTGACCGGGCTTGTGTCCCAGGAGGTGGTACTTGTAGATGTCCATCATGAGGAACTCGCCGAACTGCACGTGCTCGTGCCGCTTCAGGGGCGCGCCCTGGCTGGACCAGCTCAGCCGCTGGAGGTGGATGCACAGGCACTGCGGGAGCTGCGGCGGGAGAGACGGGGAGAGTGGAGGCCAGGGCGGGGCCCGGGGCCCAGAGCAGGGCCAGGGCCGGGGGTCCTGGGAGCAGGGCGGGGACCGGGGGCCCCCAGAGCAGAGCCAGAGGTCCTGGGAGCAGGGCGGGACCCGGGGGCCCAGAGCAGAGCAGGGCCTGGGGGTCCTGGGAGCAGAGCGGGACCCGGGGGCCCAGAGCAGAGCAGGGCCTGGGGGTCCTGGGAGCAGAGTGGGACCCAGGGGGCCCCAGAGCAGAGCCAGAGCCGGGGGTCCTGGGAGCAGAGCAGGACCCGGGGGGCCCCAGAGCAGAGCCAGAGCCGGGGGTCCTGGGAGCAGGGCGGGACCCGGGGGCCCAGAGCAGAGCCAGAGCCGGGGGTCCTGGGAGCAGAGCGGGACCCGGGGGGCCCCAGAGCAGAGCCAGAGCCGGGGGTCCTGGGAGCAGAGCGGGACCCGGGGGGCCCCCAGAGCAGAGCCAGACCTGGGGGTCCTGGGAGCAGAGCCAGATCTGGGGGGCTCCAGGGGCAGAGCTGGCCAAGTGTGCGGCATAGGCTCACCTTCCCCAGTTTTAACTGTTTGACAAATGTGGTCCTCTGGTGTTCCACCTTCTCCCCATTCAGTGTCCCTTTCGCCTCAATCTGAAATAAAGGAAACATCTCTCTGAAGAAATTCTTGAAACAAGACCCTCAGAGAGAGCAGAGGGCCAGGCTGGAGTTACCCCAGCATTCACTGGGCACTTGGCATCCATCCACCTGCTGAGGGAACTCAGCTGCCCACATATTTGCAAGTTGGTTTCACTGTTTTAAATGGGCTTCCCTGGCAGCTAAGCTGGTAAAGAATCCACCTGCAATGCAGGAGACCCCAGTTGGATTCCTTGGTTGGGAAGATTCCCTGGAGAAGGGAATGGCTGCCCACTCCAGGATTCTGGCCTGGAGAATTCCATGCACTGTATAGCCCTTGGGGTTGCAAAGAGTCGGACATGACTGGGCGCCTTTCGCTTTCATTGTTTTAAAGAGGATGACATGGTTGGATGGCATCACCAACTCAGTGGACATGAGCTTGAGCAAACTCCAGGAGACAGTGAAGGACAGGGAAGCTTGGCACACTGTAGTCCACGGGGTCGCCAAGAGTCGGACATGACTTAGCGACTGAACGAAAACGAGTCATTGAATAATTGTGACGCAAGAGAAACAGAGGCCGCAGTGAAACTCTGGCATGGCTGCCTGTCATCTGTTTTGTGTCTTCAAAAATTCTTTCCCATACACTTCCTCTTAATTCAGAGGATGACATTCCTGGGGCAGTTGAGCAGGAGGAGTAGGACAGGTGGGCATGGAGGGGACTGTAGCAAATTGGAGCGGGCATGTCTCACCTCAAAGCATACGATTCAGTTTTTTCCCTTTAAACATTCTGTGAACGAAACAACTCATCTGGGAAAAAGATCTAGTCTGCGGGCTGCCAATGTTCTAAGCAAGTGAGGTGGAGGCGGCTGTGGCTGCAGGGAGCCTCTGGGCCAGTCAACAGCGCTCAGGGCTAAGGGGCATGCGAGGCCCTGTATCTGGGCACGAGGGCCAGCTCGGGAGAGTCATACCTTCGTACAGTTGTCACAGACGACACCCCGCACGGATTCCGATGAGATGAAGTGGTGAAGGCAGTGGTCCAGGGTCAATGGATGGCCCTATGGCACAAGCAGCACTTTCAGGAACACGATTCAAGGGGAGCTGGACTGACACTGTTAACAGGGCAAAGCCCAGAGCTTCATTCTGCTTAGGTAGGCTGCAAGGCTCCACAGACACAAGTGGGTGTTTCCCGAACAGAACGGGGAGCTCAGAGCACCCTAGATTTGTTATTCTGGACGGATTCCAGGGTATGAGGACCCAATACTGCAGAAAAGTATGCGTGTCTGTGCTGTTTTACGCATCTCTGAACTTGAGAGGTGCGTGTATACGTATTCGAAAAAGCCAAGATTTCAGCACCAAGAGAGAAACCACCTTCTTCTTCCCCCAGACAGGTCGTGGTAACCATAGATTAAAACTAAGACAGGTTCAACCAACTATGCGTCTGAGTCATGTGTAGTACCTGAGTTACACAAGATGCCTCAAAACTCGTTCAGATTCAGATGTCTCTGAAACAAATTCGAAATAAACCAGAGATCCGTACGTACCCATGTGGCGGCTGGAATACTGAGTGAAAGACTGTCGAAGGTATCAAATCGAACGGGACTCTGAAACATAAATTGCAGGAAATACAGAAAGGACTTAGGTTCAATTCAAAGTTTTATAAGTGGGAAGATATATGCCTATAAAATAGTTTCATATTTACACACCCAACAGTAACATAGTCAAACCTAATGTAGTTACAGAGAAGCAAAAACATAAGACCTACAATAATACTAAAGGACAGCTTGGAAAAACGGTACAATAACATACCTGACCCAGAAAAATGAGGATATTATCCTAAGGAAATAACCATGGACAACATAACTACAAGGATGTAGTTATCACAGCGTCATTTAAAACAGCAAAACACGAATGGTGAAACTTCTAGGGAATGATAAAGTAAATTATATCACGTCCACATAGAGCGGAATACCGTACTTAAAATACTGTAGAAATATACATGATTACACGGAAAGATGGGCATGTTTTATGATTAATTGGCACTCCCCCCCAAAAAAACAACAGATGACAAAATACATTTAATAAGTGTTCCTGCTTTGGGGACCTCCCTGGTGGCCCAGTGGTTAAGAATTTGCCTGCCAATGCAGGACACATGAGTTCAATCCCTGGTCCAGGAAGAACCCACATGCCAGAGAGCAACTAAGCCCGTGCTCCACAACCCCACAGAGCCAACGCTCTAGAGCCCATTCTCTGCAACAAGAGAGGGCACTGCAATGAGAAGCCTGCGACCACAGCAAGGGACAGTCCCTGCTGGCTGCAACTAGAGACAGCTCGCACGCAGCAATGAAGACCCAGCAGAGCCAAAAATAAATCAATCAATAAATTTTATTTGTTAATAAATAATAAATGATAAAATCAATGGAGAACTTATTAAAAAAAAAAGATTCAACATCATTAGTCACTGTCATGTCCAACTCTTTGAGACCCTATGGACTGCAGCCTGCCAGGCTCCTCTGTCCATGGGATTCTCTAGGCAAGAACAGTGGAGTGGGTTGCCATGCCCTCCTCCAGGGGATCTTCTCGACCCAGGGATCAAACCAGCATCTCTTACATCTCCCACATTGGCAGGAGACATGGGAAGTTCTCGTGATAAGGCCAATTAAAACTACAATAAGGGAAAAAAAAATGAGACACCATGTTGCACATAAGAGAATGGCTATAAATAAAAACTTAGATAATAAGTGTTGGTGAGGATGTAGAAAAATTTGAAACTTCACTGCTGGTGGAATTGGAAAAGTAGTCTCGCAGTCTCTCAAAAGGTTAAACTTAGAGTTACCATATGAGCTAGCAATTCCACTCCTAGAGAAACACTAAAGAGAGATAAAAACATGTTCCCACAAAAATATGCATATAACTATTCACAGTAGCATTATAGGTAATAGCTGAACAGTAGAAACAACTCAAATGTCCATCAGCTGATGACTGGATAAACAAACTGTGGTCTAGTAGTACAGTGGAATAGTACTTGGTAATAACCAGGAATAAAGCACTGGTACAGGCTACAGCACGGAAAAACCCTGAAAACATTATGCTGAGCCAAAGAAGCGAGTCTCAGGGCACCAGACATTGTACGATTCAATTTACATGAAATGTCCTGAATAGACAAATCTATAAAGACAGAAAGTAGATTAGTGGTTTCCGAGGGCTGACCGTGTGAGGAGAAATAAGAAAGGAGGCTAATGGGTACAGGTTGGTTTTTTCGTGTGTGTGGTCGGAGGGATGATAAAAATATTCTAAAACTGACTGAGGTGACAGCTGTACAATTCTCTATTTTTGCATCATGTTCAAAATTTTGCATAAAAACATTTTAAAAATCTCAGAAACAACACACTCACACATACACACACCAAAACTAAACAAATCAGCCCTAGAATCTGTTGTGTTCACCAAGAGTATAGGCCCAACCTTAGGACTCAAAACCCTGCCAACCCACAATGGGTGTGCTGCTCCTGGTACAGAAGATGCCATCTGAGAGTCATCTGGTATGTCAGCGCTCAACAAACGTAGGCAGTCAGCTGACTGTGCACCGAGACCCCAGAAAGTCACAAAAGCCAGACGCCAATGTCAGTCCGCACACTCTGGTCCCTTCATGAATCTTAAATAAAAGCTTGCCAGAAAACATCAGGCACTGGCAGTGTGTTTACCTGGTGCTCACAGTGCTTGCAGACCATGTTACTCGTGAGTCGGCCGTGAAAAGGGTGCTGAGACTTCCAGTGGCTGGACGTGGGGTGTGGTGGCCCTGAAACACAGAACGCCTTTGGATAGGCCACCTCTAACTCCTTGGCCCCGACCTCAGAATTCACGCTCCTTCTTAGTACGTGGTACAAACACCCTCTTCAGAAGAAAACCTTTCTGGACTTCCCAGGCAGTCCATCGGTTAAGACTCCAGGCTTTCACTGCACAGATACTGGACCTGATCCCTGGTCAGGGAACTAAGATCCTGCATGCCATGAGGCAAGGCCAAAAGAAAACAAAGGCAGAAAGAAAAAAACAAGACTTCTGAGAACATCAGAATGAGCAGGTTCTAAAGAACTGGGGTTTGGAGGGGTAGGATGGGGGTAGTGGAATAATCACAGCGGTGTGGTGTACCAGTGAGAGCCATGGGCGGAAGACAGGCTGGCCTGGGCTGGGTCCTGGCTTTGCTTCTTTAGTCAAGGGCCCAGAGCCAGACTTCATGTTTCTAAGCCTCAGTTCTCTGGAAATGGGGATAATGGTGATCCCACTATGCCCCACACCTGGGGCTTCCCTGATGGCTCAGCAGGTAAGGGACTGCCTGCAACACAGGAGACATGGGTTCAATCCCTGGATTGGGAAGATTTCCTGGAGAAGGAAATGGCAAAAAATCCTGTGGATGGAACAGCCTTGTGGGCTACAGTCCAATGGGATCGCAGAGCCAGACACGACTGAGCGACTAAGCGCGTGCCCCACACCACCAACTTCACAGAGCAGGCTCCTGTGAGGTATTATGGTGACTGGCACACAGCAGGGACCCAAAAGATAACTGTTCTGATTACTACCAGTGTGCAAAGGAATTGACGTGTCATTTTCTTAAGAAAACAATGATTTCCTTCTAGAGAGGCCTGGGATCATTTGCAGGAACAGCTGGCCACAGTGGGAATGCTGAGGACATGGCAGCTTTGGCTTATTAAGTTACAGGACCAATTCAAGAAGGTAGAGAGACCACCGTGTGAGGCAGAAACAGGTCCATTAAGCAGAAACTGAGCAGGGCTCAGCTGTGATGGAACACTCGAGATGCTCACGGGGGGGACAGTTTAGAAGTTGTTTCCAAAACACAAGTTCCTCTCAAATGCACACACTCCAAGTCGGGATGGATGTCACCGGAAAAAAAAAATTCTTTTTAGAAAACATAAAGCAAATTACTGTCCTATCGAAAAGGTACACATCTCACGTTACAGTTCAACGGAAACGACTACCTCTGGTGCGGCAGGTGATCTGTCTGGGAGTTACTTCTGTCTGCTGCTGCAGGGGAAGAAAGAGAAAGAGGCTGAAAACCCTACTGCTCTCCCTCTGGCCACCCACCCTCAATCCCCTCTTAAACTTCTCGTTTCTGTGCTGACTGCCCTGTTCAAAAATCAACTTTAAGCTAAGCTTCCTGAAAGCAGCCTTAACGGTGCTCTCTGACTGATTTCTGTACCTATTCCTTCACCAAATGCAACCGAACATCTTTCCTCTCTGGAATATCTGCACCCCTCTCCTTCACCAAATGCAACTGAACACCTTTCTTCTCTGGAATATCTGCACCTGCCTCCTTCACCAAATGCAACCGAACACCTTTACTCTCTGGAATATCTGCACCCCCCTCCTTTGACTGGTTAACTTTTATCAACTCTCTAACATTTACAATGTGCCAGGGAAACGAGATTCACTGAGCATTCTTGTGGCTCCTTGCTCTCCTGTATTAAAAGTGGGGGGGCGGGGGAATACACTCTTTCCTCTCAAGGCCAATGCAAATTGCAGCAAGGGATTGCTTTCAAGAATCTCAACACTGCTAAGCACAGTCGCTGACTGCCACCTGTGATGCTTCAGACCCTCCCTCAGCCTCACTCCCACTACTGGCTTTTGATCGAATTTTACTTTTCAGTTTAAAGTTGCAGGAAGATCACACTTGCGTCCCCTGCACCTATTCAACGTGCGCAGACCACACTGGATGTACTGAGAGTGTTAACGGTTTACCTCCAGGGAATGCACATCAAACAGATGTGTGACCCGGGGCTGGCGGTCCCGCTCATCCTCCAGTGACGAAGTGATCACGTGGAATAACTCGTGGGCATCCTGTCAAGAGGGCAGAGCGTTCTTCAGAGTGGCTAGAGAGGTCGGGCAATGTCAGAACCACCCGCCATGTGCACCACCAGGCAGACCCTCTACGACTAAGCTGGGTAGAGTTTGCTTTCCAGCTTCTCAAGGCCCAGTGCGTTCAGCAGAAACAGCTATAAAAGTGGCTGGCTGACCTGATCACCAACAGTGAAGGTGTGGACCAGATCCCGTGTTATATGCTCTGAAGTGCTCAGAGAGGACAGGAACCATAGACAGATGTGCTTTCTCTCCCCACACATATCACAGCGCCATGCAGCTCGGCGTCAGCCCTGGAAACACTCCCCAGGAGCATCTGGGACCCAAGGGGGTCCTTGACAGAAGAGCAGGACTTAAGGAATGTGGACAAAGAATGTCACCTGTCACATCAGTAAACAAAGGATGGTGTGGCCACCAGACCAGTGGCCCTGCAGTCGCCCCTCACTGCGCACCCTGAGGGGATTCAGGATGGAAAAAAGCAGGATATGGGCCCGAGATAGCTAAGGTGCACACTGAAGGAATGATTTCAATGAGCCCAGACGTGTGCATCGTCCCTTAGGTAGAAAAGTGCTTAATTCATTAACTTGGGAAGTCTGGTTTTTCTTTAATTAACAGTAATCTTTCGATGTTCTGACTATTGGTTGTTGGGTTTTTTTTTTTGCAAACACTTGATATCCTGGCTCCTCCCTTACCTCTTTGGAGAAGCCCCCGGAGCTATCTGAGAGGCTGTCTCCCAGCTTAAGGACTGCCTTCAGTATGCCAGTCAAATAAAACCTGATTCTCGGTTTTAAGGCTGTACGTTTTTTTTTTTCCAGCTAACAGGTATCTGATGTCCTGAAGGATTAAACTCCAATTGCTCTCTCAGTTTAGAGAAATGTGAACTGTAGCTAAATAATTCCAGTTACCAGAGGAGGATTATAAAAGTAGTTTCTAAATGGAAAAATATTTCGACATGTAATGCATTAGTCAAGAAGCATCATGAGAAAGCAGAGATACTCTCAACATCGTGTTTAAAAAGTAACACATACATGGCTTCCGATTAAAGTGGAAACGGAGACCATCTTGAAAGAAAAGGGGAGTGAGAAAGCCTTCTCTCCTCACTTTCCTGAGTTTTTAAATGCCTCTCACTTCAGCCCCACACTTTGGGAAGCCCAAAGGCTCTGGTCCAGGGGATGGACAGTGGAGGCAGCAGCGGCCAGCCCAAAGCTGGCCGGGGCCAGCCTGGAACACTGGTGGACAGGAGGAGGCGCTGCTGGAAGTGTGCACCAGAGGGCCGAAACCGTCGGTCCCCAGACCTTCACGCTCTCAGCCCCAGAGCTCTCCTCTGGGGAAGGGAAGAAGGTAGAGCCACTCACCTCTCTCTGAAGGCCTCACGTGTCCCCATCAGCCACTGAAGTGCCAAGTCACAAGAGAACTAAAAAGATCTCCCCTCCCTGGCAACAGTGTGCCTACGCCCTGTCCTGTGAACCTTCTCTGTCCCCAATCACAATCTGGTCTCAGGACACTCAGGCTGTCTGAATCGTCACAGAAACATCCACGCAGGCCTGGCCACTAACTGCGAGGTCAATGCTGGCATTTACTCCTCCCACTGCGGCGATGCAGCTGTTTCCGGAGCTCAGGTCCCAGCTCATGAATGGGAAGAAGTCTGAGGAAACCTGTTTTGAATATCGTGTTCACCTGCTCTTCAAACGAAGAGATCTGCCATCGGTACATTCTTAAGACATCCAACAAGCAGCTTGCATCCAGGACCTCTTCGTCAGTGACCTCTTGGCAGGATAAAGCTGGAATCAAAAAAGGCAACACAGTTATTAAGTGAACCAACACAACTAGCCAAGAAACCTGTGCAGAAAGATGTGTCAAAGCTAATTAAAAACGGAAGGACTGGAAAATTCACCCCGGATTCATATCTCTTTTGTCACTCCGACTTGTAGCCTTAGCCAGTTAGGATGCTGGTAGACACCCGGAGTGTGCTGAATGAATGTGATTTTTCACGCGGCCGCAGCATTTAGTAACCGACTTTCAGATATTTGAATTACTATCATCAACAGAAACTTACTGTTGCAAGATTCATGTTGAATAAAATGATTTTAACTCTCACCTTGGAGGGACAGGAGGGCCCTTAAACATCCAACTGGTCCCACCCTACACTTTCTGCCTAACTCCTTCTCTGCAGCACTGTCCCAGGACCACTAGGCCTTGTTTGGATTTGAGTTTCTGACTCTTGCTACGAAGCATCAAGCTCTATGAGGCAGCCTGAAAGAGTCCTCTGAACGGCTTACTTTTCTTTTTCCTGTCTGTTTTTGGTTGCACCACCTGGATTTTGGGATCTTAACTCCTAGAGTAGATACTGAACTTGGCCTTCAGCAGTGAAAACACCAAGGCCTAACCCCTGGACCACCAGGGAATTCAATCTGAGTAGACTCAAGCCTAACAGATACACATAAAAGTTTGATGACCTTATGAATTTATACTGCAATTAAATCTACATCAGGGGTTGGCAAACGTTTTCTGTAAAAGGTCAGCTAGTAAACATTTTAGGCTTTGCAGGTCTCAAGGTCCGTCTAGTCAAGGCTATGGTTTTTCCTGTGGTCATGTATGGATGTGCGAGTTGGACCGTGAAGAAGGCTGAGCGCCGAAGAATCAATGTTTTTGAACTGTGGTGTTGGAGAAGACTCTTGAGAGTCTCTTGGACTGCAAGGAGATCCAACCAGTCCATTCTGAAGGAGATCAGCCCTGGGATTTCTTTGGAAGGAATGATGCTAAAGCTGAAGCTCCAGTACTTTGGCCACCTCATGCGAAGAGTTGACTCTTTGGAAAAGACTCTGATGCTGGGAGGGATTGGGGGCAGGAGGAGAAGGGGACAACAGAGGATGAGATGGCTAGATGGCATCACTGACTCGATGGGCGTGAGTCTGAGTGAACTCTGGGAGTTAGTGATGGACAGGGAGGCCTGGTGTGCTGCGATTCATGGGGTCACAAAGAGTCGGACACGACTGAGCGACTGAACTGAACTGAACTGTAGCAACTACTCAACTCTGCCACTGTAACACAAAAAGCATCATAGATGATAGATAATATGTAATATTATATAGATATGCAATATTATAAAGATGGTATATAATAGTATATATTACATAGATACATAAGTAATATTACATAGATAATATGTAAACAAATGGACATGGCAGTGTTTCAATAAAGTTTTATTCACAAAAACAGGTGGCAAGCAAATTTGGCCCCAGGGCCAAAGTTTATTGATTCCTGATCCTGACCACCCTCTTCCCTGAGCATATTATTAAGGACCAATATATCACACTGAATCAGCACTGCCATGAGATAAAGAAGATAAAAATATAGGAGGAGGCTGCCTCTCGGTGCAGTTTCTGGGAGTTCAGTGACTCTCCAGATAAATTAAACCAGTGTTTCTTCTCTGTGATTTGCAGTCAGTGAACTGTCAAGATGGCTGTGACCCTGAACACTGCCACCCCACACATGTAGAAGCATGGCTGGTGACCTGAGGAGAAGTGGCAGCCTGGACAGCTGGTAGCCAGTTGCTGGTGCAGTAAACCCTGGGTCAGACCCCTACCTTACCTGTCTGAAGAGGTATTATTCCTTCCCTCTTCCTCCTACAGCCCCAGGCAGCCCTGTTTCCCTCCCAAAGAACATGTGAACATTCCCTTTAGCCCAGTTCTGCCTACAACACTGTGGGGCAGCGCGGCAATGTCTACTCATTTTCCTATCTTACAATCCAGCAACCTGACTTTCTCCGGATCTGCCCAGGGCAACATGTGCCTGTGTGCTTGACAGCCGTGTACAAGGAGGTTCACTACAGCCAGTTTATCCACACAAGACACCAGAAGCTAATAGCTAAGTGGATGGGGGACGTGGTACAGCTGTAAAGGTGCATGAGGTTTTGCAAACCACGTATGTGATACAGGATTAAGAGTCCAAATATATTAAAGAAAAAAAAACAACTCCTAAAACTCAACAACAAAAACACAGAAAACTGATTTGAAAAATGGATGCAAGATTAGAATAGACATTAAAAAAAAACATATAAATGGCCAATAAACACATGAGAAGATGCCCAACGTGACCTATGATTAGGGAAATGCGAATCAAGGCCACAGTGAGACGTCACTTCCACACCTACTGAGGTGGCTGTTATCAGAAAGATAGACAGTAACAAGTGCTGGTGAGGATGTGGAGAACTGGAACATCTGTGCAAAGGGAAGGTAAAAGGCTACAGCCGCTGCGGAAAGCGGTGTGCTGACTCCTCTAAGTATTAAACAGAACTGCCATCTGATCCAGTGAGCCCACTTCTGGGCACATAACCCCCCAAAATCAAACGCAGGGGCTTGAACAGATATATATGTCCACCAATGTCCACAACAGCACCATTCACAACGGCCAAAAGGCGGAAACAGCCTGAACGTCCACTGACCTATGAACGGGTAAACAAAATGCGGTGTGTACATAATACACACACACACACACACACACACTGGAAAGTCGTTCATATTCAGCCTGTAGGAACGACCTTCGGACACATGCCCCAGTGTGGATAAGCCTCGAGGACATCGTGCTAAGTGATATAAACCAGGCACAAAAGAACAGATATATTGTATGATTCCACTTAAGTAAGGCACACAGTCACACTCCAGAGATAGAAAGTAGAACAGTGGTTACCAGGGTCTAGGGGTAGTAGGAAATAGGGAGTTACTGCTTAATGGATGGAGAGTTTCACTACAGAAGATGAAAGCGCTCTGGAGATGAGCAGTGGTCACAGTGCCCAACAGTGCCAATATACCTGTTACTACAGAGCTGTTCACTTCAGAATGCCTAGCATGCTGAGCTTTAAGTTATGAACATTTGACCACAATTTGTTAAATGGGCAGAGGATATGGGCTAGTAGTTCACAGAAGACAAAATGGATGAGACCAGTAAATTCAGAAAAAGAAAAAAAAAAACAGTGAATGAGGAAGAGAGATGTGTATGAAACGGCTGTTTCTCTAATGCACATAAGGTTATTTGGTCATGAAAAAACNGACTCATTGGAAAAGACCCTGATGCTGAGAGGGATTGGGGGCAGGAGGAGAAGGGGATGACAGAGGATGAGATGGCTGGATGGCATCACTGACTCGATGGACATGAGTTTGGGTGAACTCCAGGAGTTGGTGATGGACAGGGAGGCCTGGCATGCTGCGATTCATGGGGTCGCAAAGAGTCAGACATGACTGAGCGACTGGACTGAACTGAACTGAACTGAAGAGGCAGAAGCAGAGAGGGCAGCATATGGCAAGAGGACAAGACCTAACCCTCCACTGTGATGGCACCCAGCCTCTGTTAGGACACCCACGTGGACATGCCAGTTCTTCACATAGCCTTTGAGATGGCAATCTTTTTTGTTTTTAAACAGGGCAGTAAAAGAAAAGAGTTTCAAGTTGCCTCTTATGTAGAAGATAGCTTGCTTTTCATAAAGGTTTCTGGTCAAGGTGAGATCATACCTCAGGTTAAGCAATACTCAGCTAACTGTTTTCAAAATCCAATTTTTTTTTCTGACTTTTTTTTTCTAATAATACACAATCATTATTGAAAGTTTTAGTAGGTTTTTTTTTCATCTTTTAAAATTTTCATCTCTTAAAATTGTCACCTGTACCATATCAAATGATCTCTGTTCGTTTCCAAGGCAAACCATTCAATATCACACTAATCCAAATCTATGCCCCAACCAGTAATGCTGAAGAAGCTGAAGTTGAACAATTCTATGAAGATCTACAAGAACTTTTNTGTGAAGAGTTGACTCCTTGGAAAAGACTCTGATGCTGGGAGGGATTGGGGGCAGGAGGAGAGGGGATGACCGAGGATGAGATGGCTGGATGGCATCACTGACTGGATGGGCGTTGAGTCTGAGTGAACTCCGGGAGTTGGTGATGGACAGGGAGGCCTGGCATGCTGCGATTTATCGGGTTGCAAAGAGTCGGACACGTCTGAGTGACTGAACTGAACGGAACCATACCAAAATATCCATGGCTAATGTTTTGGCCTTTTTCTGTCTACGCTTTATCTGTGTATATTTTCACTTTCCTGAAGTCAAATTATACCAAATTCTGTATCCTGCTCTTCTAAACTTAATAGGATAGCCGATGCCTCCCCCGAAATTAAAACTAAAACACTTCAGAAAGATGATTCTTAATGGTTGTGTAACATTCCATTGCTGGCTTAATTACCCTACTGCTGGATAACCACATTCTTCCCTTGCTCCCCAAATCCCCATTACAACAAAGTGTTGGAAGTCTTTGCTCATACAGTCGGCCATCCATACCCACTTGTTCCATATCCTCAGAGTCTACCAACCAAAGATTGAAAATACTCAGGGAAAAAAATTCCAGAAAGTCCTCGAAAGCAAAACTCAAATCTTTCAGGCACTGGCAACTATTTACATGGAATTTACATTGTCAGACACGACTGAGCGACTTCCCTTTCACTTTTCACTCTCATGCATTGGAGAAGGAAATGGCAACCCACTCCAGTGTTCTTGCCTGGAGAATCCCAGGGACGGGGGAGCCTGGTGGGCTGCCGTCTATGTGGTCACATAGAGTCGGACATGACTCAAGTGGCTTAGCAGCAGCAGCAGTACATTGTATCAGACATTATAAGTAATGTAGAGATGACTGGAAGTTGATGGGAGGATGTGCACAGGTTATACACAAATACTACGATGTTTCACATAAGCGGCTTGAGCATCTGCAGGTTTTGGTGTCTGCCTGTAGGGGTATACAGATGCTGCAGGAGGAANTCAAGTGGCTTAGCAGCAGCAGCAGTACATTGTATCAGACATTATAAGTAATGTAGAGATGACTGGAAGTTGATGGGAGGATGTGCACAGGTTATACACAAATACTACGATGTTTCACATAAGCGGCTTGAGCATCTGCAGGTTTTGGTGTCTGCCTGTAGGGGTATACAGATGCTGCAGGAGGAAAAACCAGTTCTACAGTTTAAAAAAAAAAAAAAAGTGGTTAAAAACAAAATGAGAGGAAGCAACTTAGATGTCCATAGACAGATGAACGGTTAAAGTTGTGATACATGTATACAATGGAATATTACTGAGCCATAAAAAGGAACAGAATTGAGTCACTTGTAGTGAGGTGGATGAGCCTAGAGTCTGATACAGAGTGAAGAAAGAAAGAGAGAAACTGATGCCACACAGTAGCATGTGTCTATTACGGAATCTAGACAAACAGTACTGATGAACCTATCTGCAGGGCAGGAAGAAAGACACAGGCGTAGAGGGCGGGCTTGTGGCCATGCATGGGAAGGAGAGGGTGGCACAGACTGAGAGAGGGGCACCGACGCACACGCTGTTGTGTGTAAAAGTGACCGCTAGTGGGAGCTGCTGCCGAGCACAGGGAGCTCAGCTCAGTGCTCGGTGATGACCCAGGGGGTGGACTGGAGAGCGGGAAGATGGAACGCAGGCCTGGGAAGGAGGCTCCAGAACAAGGAGACATCTGTGTGCGTATGGCTGATTCGTGCTGTTGTCCAGCAGAAACTAGTACAATGTTGTAAAGCAGTTATACGGCAATATATTTTTTTTAATGAAGTTAGATTGGTGGCTTCCTAAAACCTTTACCAAGCCCATGTACACCGTGGCTTTCCAACCTCAGGGCTAGTACTGGGCCATTCCCAAACTTGCCTGCCCTGGGAACAAACTCTACTCCCAGCTAGTATAGATCAGAGTCCACTGAACTACTAGGTCAAATGGTCCTGGGTGTTTTGCACGCTGTTACTATGTGGTTCCAAACCGCCTTCCGCCAAGGCTGTCCCAAATGACACCACCAGCATGTATGAACGTGTCACCCAGGGGCAGCTCAGGATTGTAGATTTGCTTTTGAATCTTTGCTGACAGGCCAAAAAGCAGTACCTCACTATTATGCTATTAATATTTCTTTGATGATGGACACAGTGAATATTTGTTTTGCTTGTTAGATACATCCTATGTGTTAGTCGCTGAGTCATATCCGACTCTTTTGGGACCCCAAGAACTGGACTGTGGCCCACCAGGCTTCTTTCTCCATCGGATTCTCCAGGCAAGAATACTAGAGTTGACTGCCATGCCCTCCTCCAGGGGAGCTTTCCGACCCAGGGATCAAACCTGGGTCTCCTGCATTGCAGGCGGATTCTCTTGTGGTCTGAGCCACAAGGGAAGCCCAGATACATCCTGTCTCTACCTAAATACAATTTGTATTATTGCTTTTGTGAATTACCTCATTTCCTAGGATAAGATACTTTTTTTTTTCAACTTTGATTCTTTTGAAACTGGATTACTTCTTACAATCCAAATGCTTAAATAGAAGTGGGTTTTTTTTTTTCCTTCCTTAATAAGCTATTACTAAACTGACAATTTTTTAAAATAAATGATTACATCTTTGATTAAAAAAAAAAAACAGGCTCAGTGTATCTATTGGGCCCTTAGTGCTTTTTTCATAAGAATCTGTGTGATTTTTTTCCTACAGGAAGGCTATTAACCCTGCACCTGCCATCTGGGCTGCTGCTTTAAAAACGCACGCAATCCCCTTTCCATTTCCGGCTCAGTACCTTTCAGGAGGTGCAACAGCGTCAACGATAAGTACTGGTGTCGGGGGGGCTCCTTGGGGCCCCCAGTGTACTGGGCGGTGAACTCCTCCAGCCACTTGATGAAGGCGGGGCAGGCGGACAGGCCCTGCAGCAGGGAGTTCATGAAGCAGGTGTTCCCCAAGTTGACGAGGCCAGGCACGGGCCCTAAGTGAGGGAGAAGAGAGCAGCACGTCACACTGGACCGGCTCTTTGTTCCTCTCCCATCCGGGCCCCAGAGCTCCTGCACCGTGGCCTGGGGCTGGAGACCCCAGTCTCAGAAAGCCCTCATCCACAGAGCCCAGGGGGGCCGAGCGTTCTGTCCCAGCCGAGGCCTGGCCCTCACGATGCTCCTTCAGGAGATCACAGGCTGCAGAAGGGCAGTTCCTGGCCACGTGGGACTTGTGAAACTCACCAGAGCACCAGAGTGACTGGCACAACCTGGCTTACACTAAGTGTACAGAAACGCTTAGGAACCTCTCTCTCTCTTTCTCCTTTGTTAAGAAAGCAATGTTTCTCACAACAGAAGAAAACAATCGTTTTGCTCTTGCTCCCTCAGGACAATGATTTTGTTCTCATAAGCAGTGGAAAAGACACTGCTCCTGCCATTCTGATCAGTCTTTCTGCAAAGAGACTAACAAGACCTGACATACTTCCCTCTTCTGCTGAAACTGAAAACAACAAAACCAAAATTTTTATTATGAAAGTTCTCAAACATCCACAGAAGAAGAATAGATGTCTAATGAACCCCAATAACAGCCATCCCCAAATTGAACAATGGTTCAGGATGGGGTGGGAGGTGGAAGGGAGGTTCAAGAGGGAGGAGACACATGTATACCTATGGCTGATTTATGCTGATGTATGTCAGAAATCAGCACAACACTGTAAAGCTTTTGTGAATTATCCTCCAATTAAAAATAAATAAAAATTTAAAAAATGATCAACATTTTGCTACATCTGTCCCTTTTATGTATTTATATTGGCTGAATTTTAATCGATATAAGTAGAGCAACACTGACAAAAGGGGGCATTTTTAAAAATAATAGATTTTTTTTGTTAATGAAGAAATGAACTTGAAACATTACTAGTGACTATTTACTAGTGACTAGCAGCCATTTGGTGAAAGCACAAAGGCATCACACAATTAGGCAGCTGTACAGCTAAAAAACACAATGGCCATAATAATGAGGACGTTTAGACAATTAAACCACTTGAAATTTCTCATTACGAAGCATGTCTCAAACTCATGCCCTTAGTGGGGGTGAAATAGAAATCTTTTTACTACAGGATATAAAATAATGAGTCATTAAAATTAACTTCTGCTTAAAAGCAAATACTGTTGACAAAATTGAAGACACAAGAGAACAATACATGTCCTCCCCCTTTCGTAATGTTTTTGAATAATTAAAGGTTTGGGTCAAATCTACAGACTATGATGCAAAGGCTTCATTCTTACCTTTTCTACGCTTCTTTCTTTCTGTAATGGGACCCCAAATAACATAGATTCCTGCTGCCAGAGCAGCGGCAATTCCACCTATAACACCCCAGTTCTTCATGACTTTGTATCTAAAAAAGAAAACAAGTTGACTGTCTTTCCTCATGACAAATACAGTATGTGTACATACAGGGGACAGGTACACAGATATAAAATTTCATCACCATAACCCACTGGCCCACCAAATACCTAGCTTTCAAATTACAGTAATATACAGTATAGGATATGTCTTGAAAATCTACACACACAGATATTAGGATTTAAAACCTAAGGCAGAGCACAACCTCCCCAAGCCCCACCTCACTCGAGAGCGGGCTCAGGGCTTTCCTCCTGCTCTCTCTTTCTACCGCCATGCTGGCCACCACCCCAGCCAAAGCCATGCTACTGCTCCAGGGCCTTTGCCTGGCTGCCCTCTCTGCCTGGGGTGCTCATCCCCCAGGTCCCATTGCTTGGCTCATTCCCTCCCCTTCTTCCTTTTTTAAAATTATTTTTAATTTTTTTGGCCTTGCCATGTGGCATGGGGGCTCTTAGTTCCACAACCAGGGATTGAACCTGTGCTCCCTGCAGCGGAAGTGCAGTCTTAACCACTGGGCTGCCAGGAAAGTCTCTCCCTCCCACATCTAACAAACTATTAGAACCTGCTCTCATGACATTTTACCCAGTTCTACTTTTTCTTTCACCATAGTGCTCTCCACTTTCCAACATAACATTCACTGATTCACCACGTTTATTTTCAGTCTCCCTCAACTAAAATGCAAAGTCCCCGTGGACAGGGATCTTTGTTTTACACACTAACATATTCCAAGCGCTTCTGAGTGTTTAGATCACACAGTAGGTTCTTGACAGTATTTACTGAATGACTGGAGAAATGCAGAAATGGATTTATCTTTTAGGTTATTAAATGGGGGGAGATCTTTATACAACAGTATAAAGATAGATGTATAAAGATAAATAGATGTATAAATAGGTCTTTATACAATCATATAAAGATCTTCTAAATATTTATTAACTATTAAATATTTCTTCATTTGAAGCTTGACTTCAACACTGAAGTTATTCTTTTACTACAAATAAAGAAATTTCACCAGCAGTTTAAAACGCTGTCTTCACACACAGTTATGCATTTCCACTAAGTAAGGCAAACAATATATATAAAACCTACGCAGGAAGTGGGGGTGAGGGTAGCCACAGTGCTCAGCTCTGAACCTGGAGCCCGTGGGAGGAGAGCAGACAGAGAAGGGACATCGGGACACTGGCAGGACTGGGGACTCAGACCATCAGGGGTCCTGGCAGGAATGGGGGATCTCAACAAGCCTGGGAGCCTTAACAGGTTAAACCAATCAGGACCCCTTGCAAGATAAGGAGTCACTAATAAGACTGGGGACTCGTACAGACTGAGGGATCCCTGGCAAAACGGGGGCGGGGGCGGTGACAGGAAGAGGGGTACTGACAAATGGGGTGAGGGGACACTAGCAACCTCGGGGTACTCTAACAGGGTTGCGAGAATCATGGCAGCTCTGGGGGGCTGAGCAAGGTTTGTGAAACCTAGCAGGCCAGGAACTGACATAACTGGGGAGCCCAGAAGAACTGGGGGTATCCTGATAGGATGAGGGCGTCCAGGAAGTCTTCCGAGGCGCTCGAGAGGCCACTCATGGGATTTGGGGCCTTGACAAGCCTGAGTCTCCCCGGAAGTTCTGGCGACGGTGACAGGGTTGGAGGAGACGCTGGCAGGTGGAAGGACGGGGGTGGAGGGGGCACCGATAAAACTGGGGGCCCAGCAGAACCGGGGAACGCGGCAGAATCGGCGTTGCCTTGAGGCCCTGGACCGACACCCCCACCCCCTTCCAGGGCCCGGGCCTCCAGCCCTGCCGACGCAGACGTCCCCGGAACGCCCACTCCGGCCCCGGGAACCCTGACTGGAGCGTGGAAGGGCCTCCACAGGCGCCTCGGCCCCGGCCTCCCCGGCCGCCCCGCCCCCCAGAGCTCACCTGACGGCCGCCCCGGTCCGCAGGAAGCGTTGGATGGCTCTGTCGGCCGCGGTCATCGCCGCCGAGGCCCGGGAGCTCAGCATCGCGGCTGCGCGGGAGGCGAGCAGCCGCCCCCGCCGCTGTGGCCGCGACCGGACCCAGGGCTCCGAGGGCTCCCGAGGCGGCGGAACCCGCGGCCAAAGTCCCAGCTCCTCCGGGGAGGGTAGACCGAAGGACGGGCCGCCAGAAGAACCGGAAGTGGCTCTCACCGGAAGACTAGAGTCGAAGGACCACAACCTTGTACTTCCTTTTCCCCCTTAGCAACGGATGTCGGCGTCGGTTACTAAGGGAGGCCCTGTGGCCCGGGACCGCTTTCTTTTAAAGTTTAGTTCGGGCCCCGTTCTTATATACAAATTTCCCATTTGCAAAAGGGACTCTGGCTCACTTTTATTTTTCAGTGTGAAGAGAGCGATTCCCTCCTGAAAGCGGGATCACAACTTGTCTTCGGAGTGGAAACGGGTCGCAGAAGGGCCTTTAAGGAGCATGTGGACCATCCTGATGGCATCTATAGATTAATCAGACCTTAAATAATAACTGCCATCAAACCTATTGTTTAATTCAGTGCATTGCTAAGTACTTCACATGCCTTATTCATATTTAATCTTCGCACTTACATTATCCACATTTTACATCCCAGGAAACGCAAGAAATTCAGAGAAATAGTAAGTTTTCGACACAGGTGTAAGTGGTGGAAACAAGATTGTCAAGCAAACCTGTGTCTCAAAAATAGCACTCTTCAATAGCATATATGGAAGGCCATATTTTAAATTTTCTAGTAGCCACATTAAAGTGAAAAAAACAGTAGATTACTTTTATCAGTATCTTTCATTTGCCCCAATATGTTCAAAATACTGTCATTTGTATGTAGACATTCTTAATGAGATAATTTACATTCTTAGGGAGTGGCAACCCACTCCAGTATTCTTGCCTGGAGAATTCCATGGACAGAGGAGCCTGGTCGGCTACATACAGTTCCGTTTTCAGTTCAGTCATTCAATGATGTCTGACTCTTTGTGACCCCATGGACTACAACATGCCAGGCTTCCCTGTCCATCACCAACTCCTGAAGCTTGCTCAAACTCATGTCCATCCAGTCAGTGATGCCATCCAACTGTCTCATCCTCTGTCATCCCCTTCTCCTCCTGCCTTCAATCTTTCCCANTTGTGACCCCATGGACTACAACATGCCAGGCTTCCCTGTCCATCACCAACTCCTGAAGCTTGCTCAAACTCATGTCCATCCAGTCAGTGATGCCATCCAACTGTCTCATCCTCTGTCATCCCCTTCTCCTCCTGCCTTCAATCTTTCCCAGCGTCAGGGTCTTTCCCAATGAGGCACTTCTTTGCATTAGGTGGCCAAAGTATTGGAGTTTCACCTTCAGCATCAGTCCTTCCTAAGAATATTCAGTACTGATTTCCTTTAGAATTGACTGGTTGGATCTCCTTGCAGTCCAATGGACACTCAGGAGTCTTCTCCAACACCTCAGTTCAAAAGCATCAATTCTTCGGTGCTCAGCTTTTTTTATAGCCCAACTCTCACATCCATACATAACTACTGGATAAACCATAGCTTTGACTAGATCGACCTTTATCGGCAATGTCTCTGCTTTTTAATAGGCTATCTATGTTGGTCATAGCTTTTCTTCCAAGGAACAAGTGTCTTTTACTTTCATGGCTGCAGTCACCATTTGCAGTGATTTTGGAGCCCCCCAAATTATCACTGTTTGCATTGTTTCCCTATCTATTTGCTATGAAGCATGGGACCAGATGCCACAATCTTAGTTTTTTGAATGTTGAGTTTTAACCCAACTTAAACATAACTTAAACAACATACAGTTCATGGGATCGCAGAGAGTCAGATATGGCAGAGTGACTAACACTTTTCACGTGTTTGTACTAAGTACCTCTCCATCTGCACCAGCTGTTTTTCATGTTCTCGATGGCCGCTTGTGACCAGTAGCTACTACACTGGATAATACTGGAGCCAGAGAGAACTTGCCCTCCCTTGTAATCAATTCCCCCAACTCCAGAGCAAGTGATTACAACTTCTTTAGTAAAGAAATCAATGTTTTGGTTCAGTGACTCTCAAAGTTTTTCATCTCAGGACCCATTTATAAGCCTGAAAATTATAAAGCTTTTGTTCATGTACACTATATCTAACTATACTTACACTACTAAAAATTAAAATTGAGAAATATGGAGCATCCTGACTAGTACACTGGGTTTCACACTTCCTTTGTCTATAAACATAATAATTGAAACCACTTGCCAAACATTTGCTAGTGGCTAGATCCTTGTGCTGAATACTTGTGTGCACTGTCCTATTCCATCCTCCCAATAAACCCACCAAGTAGGTTCTATTAAAGTTTCCACTTCAGGGGACTTCCCTGGTGATTGAATGATTAAGAATCTACCTTGCAATACACGGGGCTTGGGTTGAATCCCTGGTCAGGGAACTAAGACTCCACATACTGCAGAGCAACTAAGCCTGCCCGTGGCAACTACTGAGCCCACGTGCCTCAAAGAAAGATACTGCACCCCTGCAGGAGAGTAAATGGGTACCATCTTCATCCTGGGCAGTTTGGACTATTTACAAAAATGACAAATCTGCATACTCTGTGATCTACAGAGTAATCTATTTATCACACACACAGAAGAATGAAGGTGTTTATTGCAGCACTGTTATGAATAATAAACAATGAGAAGATATCTAGATACCTAGAAAAATTATAGTAATCCCATACAGTGGAATCCTATATGCTATGAAAATAATACTGCAGCTCTTGTGTGTTGATAAGGGAGATTCTAAGATTCTTTGTTAAGGCAGAAACAATAAGGTGCAAGGCAATGGAAGAGAATGCTTTTAATTGTGTGAGAATAAATGTTTATAAATATAGAGATAATTAAGAAACTGGAGACACTGCTGGCCTCTGATAAGGCAGCTGTGGGATTGAGGGCAACCTTTTGTCCTTGGGAATTTTGTGCCCTGTGCGTGCATTATTATTCAAAAAATAAGAAAAATCCAAAAACAATTTAAAAACTTTAAACTTGAAAAGTATCATGAAAACACAGGGGTATGACTTCCATGGTCGTCCAGTGGTTAGGAATCCACTTTGCAATGCAGGGGACACGAATTTGATCCCTGGTCGGGGAAATTAGATCCCACATGCTGGGAGGCAAACAAGTCAGCGCAAAGCAGAACTACTTAGCCCTAAGGCAGCAACGAAAGATCTCCTATGCTGCAGCTAAGACCTACACAGACAAATGAATAAATTCATTTAAAAAACTACAGTGGGAAGAGAGCATCAAAAAAAAAATATTCATTAGAAGCTCATGAAAATTTAAAAAAGCAGGCCACTTAATAGGATAAACATGAGCCCAGATTTGTAAGAAGACATCTTTGTTTAACTGCCCCTGTGTCAAAAAATGGCTGGAAGGCTATAGTCCCCAAAAGGTAACTCTGGTTCTCTCTTTGTGGTAGATTAGTAGTAAGTTTTATTTTCTTCTGAATGCTCTTCTTCTTATCTGAATTTCTATCATGATCATTTATTTCTTTCATAGCTTGAAACACTTTTAAGAGATGACTATATACGTGTATCTCTCTCTATGCACCAGCTCTAAATTGTTGCAACCTTTATAAGTCAAACCCTCCTTTTCTGGTAAGATCGCCAATCTCCAGAGAAACCCTAAAACCCAGTTTTTAAGCTCGCCTTACCTCTCAGATCCTCACAATAAAGCCACATTTAAGCCTTCCTAGGTAGCTCTTCAATATAAATCCCTTATAAAAATAATAAATTTGCAATAAATAATTGTGGGAATTACCTAATTTATGTGGTTGATCAATTCGTATTTCACATGTATTCACTTTCTAAAACCAGCAAGCCCGTAAAAGTTTCCAAGAACTCGTTTATGTTTTTTTGCATGTCTCCTCCTATCTGCTGTGAATGTATATGTTGTCAAAGAGTGACTAGATTCCTGTTTCATTTTCCAGTAACAAAGAATGGCAGTAGTTTCAAAGTCACTTTCTCCTGTTCAAACAGAAGCCCTGTAAGACTTCAGCACGTTGGTTCCCAGAACATCTGATCATAACATCTTACAAGTCACCATTATTTATTTTTCTAATCAGAAATGATCTTGACCGAAGAGGCCTTCAGAGGTCAGTTCATTGACTGGTGAGGAAACTGAGGCCCAGAAGAGTTCACTGATAGCAGAATTAACTTCTTCCATCAGTTAAACTAGTCACCTCATTTCCTGGCAGAGACTCTGTGTTTTTTTCCAATTGTCTTTTCTGAGAGTTTCAAACATGCAGAACAACATAGAAGGGAAGCTGAGTATAGTAGCCAACCTCCAAGATATGACCCCAAAGACCTTACATATCCTGGGTTCACACATCCCATGTTAAATACAGCAGACATGTGTAACCAAACGAGTATTCTGAGGGATTTTCCTGGTGGTCCGGAGGTTAAGAATCTGTCTGCTAGTGCAGGGGACATGGGTTCGATTCCTGGTCAGGGAAGCCCCACATTCAGAGTGGCAACTAAGCCCGTTCAGCACTGAAGTCCACTTGTCTTAGAGCACTGAAGTCCACTTCACCACTGAAGCCCACTTGTCTTAGAGCCCGTGCTCCGTAACAAGAGAAGCTGCCACAAAGAGAAGCTAGTGCCCCACAACTCGAGAGGAGCCGCCGCTCGCCACAACTAGAGAAAGCCCACACACAGCAATGAAGACCCAGCATGGCCAAAAATAAATAAATAATTTTTTTAATTTTACTGTTTTACTCTGAGAAGGTTGGTATGTAAATTTCAAAGTCAGGTCGTAAACGACATTCCCGTACCCACTTTGCTTTCTCTTGGATCACTTGCTATGGAAGGAGCCACTCACTATGTTGGTTGTGAAGATGCTCAGGAGAGGATCTGCCTTTCTCCTTATTTTTTATAATTTATTTTCAACTGGAGGATAATTGCTTTACAATGCTGTGTTGGTTTCTGCCATACAACACGGCAAATTGGCCATAAGTATACCTATGTCCCCTCCCTCTTCAACCTCCCTCACAGCCCCCACCCCATTCCACCCCGCTAGGCTGTCGCAGAGCACCCTGTTATGAAACTGTGTTATGCGTCAGCTATCTGCTTTACATAGCTATCCCATTAGCTAACTATGGTAATGTACACGTTTCAACGCTGCTCTCCCAACTCATCCCTTCCTCTCCTTCCTGCACTGTGTCCACAAGTGTGTTCTCTGTGTCTGCCTCTTTATTCGTGCCCTGCAAACAGGTTCCTCAGTACCATTTTTCTAGATTCCATATATTTGCATGAATATATATTTGGTTTTCTCTCTCTGACTTACTTCACTCTGTATAACAGGCTCAGGGTTCATCCACCTCACTAGAACTGATTCAGATTCATTCCTTTTTATGGCTGAGTAATATTCCACTGTATACATGTACCACAACTTCTTTATCCATTCATCTCTCAATGGACATCTAGGTTGACTCCATGTCTTGGCTATTGTAAAGAGTGCTGCAATGAATACTGGAGTACGTGTGTCTTTTTCAATTATGGTGTTCTCGGGGTATATGCCCAGTAATGGGTTTGCTGGGTCATATGGTAGTTTTAGTCCTAGTTTTTTAAGGAATCTCCATACTGTTCTCCATAGTAGTTGCATCAGTTTACATCCCCATCAAGAGTGCAAGAGGGCTTCCTTTTAGGAGAGGGTCTCCTCATGGAGAGGTCTACCTGTTAAGAACTGAAGCCCCTGCCAACAGTTGTCACTAACTTATCAACCATGTTAGTGTACCACCTTGAAAATGGGCCTTCCTGTCTCAATCTTCAGATGAGACCACAACCCTGGCTGATATCTGACGGAAGCCTCATGAGCAACCCTGAGTTATGACCACCCAGATAACTGGCTCTTGGATTCCCAACCCACAGAAATTGTGTGAGATAATAACTGTTAATATTTTTCAAAGGTCCTAAGTTTCAGGATAATTTGTTATGCAGCTATAGATAACTAAGACACTGGAAACAGTGTTCTTTAAAATGTGGGCCTTCTACCACCTAGCTCAAAAACCCCCTGACTTCCTGGTTAAAAGTACAGGTCCCTGCTCATACACTCTTGTAGGGAATGTAAATAGGTGTGGTCACTATGGAAAACAGTAGAGAGCTTGCTTAAAAAATGAACACTGGAGCTGCCATATGATCCAGTAATTCCACTCCTGGGTATATATCCTGAGAAAACAAAAACACTAATTTGAAAAGATATATGCACCCCAGTGTTCATAGCAGCATTATTCATTTACTCACAACAGCCGAGAAATGGAAGCAACCTAAGTGTCAACAGAGGAATGGATAAAGATGTGGAATATTACTCAGCCATAAAAAAGAACAAAAATCTGCCATTTACAACAATGTGGATGGGCCTGAAGGATATTACACATAATGACATAAGCCGGACAGAGGAAGACAAATACTGTATATTTTCCACTTATATGTGGAATCTAAAAAATAAAATGAATGAAAATATCAACAACAAAAAAAGGTGCATGTTCTTGGCTCCATCTCAGCCAATGTTTTAGAAGATATCAGTGTGATACTCATGCGTCTGCATTTTGACAAACTGCTGTTGTTTGGATAACATCCTAAATTTTTTTGGTCATATCCAGACATCACCTTTACTATTTAATCTAATTAGCTTTGTTTTTTTTAACCTGGGGTGCCTATATCACGTAAATATTTTTAAATTTCTTTTAATTTGTTTTCGTATTTAGACAAAATATATTTTTCTAATATATATAAAAATGAGTAGCTGTATTTATTTTAAGTAGGATAACTGTTTATCCCATGTATCAACTAAAATCATCTTCCTTACGCTCAGAATGAAGTGTAGTACACTCTATCTTAGGTAAAATGCTGAGACAGAGAAATAGAGATTATTGGAAAATGATAAGAGCTATCTATAGCACCCCACATTTTCTCTGAAGAGGACCAGTTCTAAGTGCTGGCACCTGTAGCTTCTCCTCCCAGCCTCACCGCATTCTTGGGCAGCAGGCAGGCTAAGGTCTGACCAGCGCCACTCTTACAGATGAGAACACTGAGCCCCGTACAGGTGCCCAGGCCTGTCTAAGGTCACAAATGCTATCACAGAACGCAAGCCCTGTCTCCGGTCTTCCCACTCATACATTTTTGCAAGATTCGCTATTCCTCCATGGCCAAATAACCCATAGACATCAAGAGAAAAGGAAGGACATCTAAAATATAGAGGGCATATTATTGTGAAAGAATGTAATGAAACACTTAGACTTACTGGAAACTTTATAGTTTTAGCATAAAAGCTAAAAGCTAAAACTATAAAACTAAAACCTAAAACTATAAAACTCTGTAAGGAGGTTTTCTTGTAGGAGAAAAATCTTTGCAACCTTCAGGTAACAAAGATTTCTTTGCCACAACTAAGACCCAGCACAGCCAAATATATATATAAACCCCAAAGATTTCTTAGGTCACAAAAGCCCAAATTAGAAAAGAAAAAATATCTGATAACCTCAATCTTATTTAAGTTTAAACATTTTCTTTGAAAGATAACTGTTAAGAAAATGAAAAGGTATGACACAAATTTCAGAAAATGGTAAAGGTACACACATCTAACAATGACCTGCATCCATAATGTGTAAAGATATCTTTAAGAAGACACACAATTTTCCCCAAACTGTCGAAATATTTGGACAGACATTGCACACCAAAAAAAGATATATAAATGGCCAATAGGCACATGAAAATATGGTCAGCATAAGTTGTCATGAGGAAAACAAAAATTAACACCACAAGACACTATATTAGAATGATGACAATTAAAGAAATGGTCAATCTCGTTTGTGGGTAAGGATGTGAAGCAACTGGAACTCTCTCATACATCACTGATGGAGATGTAAAATGATACGTATGCTTCCCAGGTGGCGCTAGCGGTAAAGAACCCACCTGCCATGAAGGAGGTGTAAGAAATGTGGGTTCCATCCCTGGGTTAGGAAGATCCCCTGGAGAAGGAAGTGGCAACCTACTCCAGTGTTCTTGCCTGGGAAATCCCATGGACAGAGGAGCCTGGGGGGCTACAGTCCATGGGGTCGCAAAGAGTTGGACCCGACTTAGTGACGAAACAACAACAATAAATGTGTGGAAAGCTAGCAGTTTGCTATGAAGATAAACATAACCTTACCACAGTGACCCAACCATTTCAGTCTTCAGTATTTATTTATCCAAAAGAAGTGAAAGTGTAAATCTATAGAAAGACTTGTATATGAATGTTCACAGTTACTTTATTCATAAGAGCTCTAAATTTGGAAAAATTTAAATGGTCATCTCTGCCCCCTTCCCATGCCTGTGTCAGAAGCTTTCTCTGTCTCCTTTATATTTTAATAGATCTTTATTACACAAAGGCTCTGCGCGATCAAGCCTCGTCTCTGGCCCCGGGTTGAATTCTCCTCCGGAGGCCAAGAATCCTGGCGTCTTTGCATGGTTCAGCAACAACCTTTCATCTTGGGCGCTTGTCTGATTTNGTGTCAGAAGCTTTCTCTGTCTCCTTTATATTTTAATAGATCTTTATTACACAAAGGCTCTGCGCGATCAAGCCTCGTCTCTGGCCCCGGGTTGAATTCTCCTCCGGAGGCCAAGAATCCTGGCGTCTTTGCATGGTTCAGCAACAACCTTTCATCTTGGGCGCTTGTCTGATTTCTTCAGGACAAGATGGGAGCTAACAATTCCAGCCTCACTCCTTTGAACTGTATCCTGAAAAACTGGGATAGATTTGATCCCCAGGGCTTAAAGAAGACATACCTGGTCTTCCTATGTGATACTGCATGGCCACAGTTATCCATTGGAGGATGGCATCTGTGGCCAGTTGGAGTGTCTCTTAAGTATAATACTGTTTGACAATTAGCCCTGTTCTGTGGAAAACAAGGAAAATGGGTAGAAGTAGCATATGTGTCGGAGAAGGCAATGGCACCCTACCCCAGTACTTTTGTCTGGAAAATCCCATGGACGGAGGAGCCTGGTGGGCTGCAGTCCACGGGGTCCTAAAGAGTCAGACATGACTGAGAGACTTCACTTTCACTTTTCACTTTCATGCATTGGAGAAGGAAATGGCAACCCACTCTGGGGTTCTTGCCTGGAAAATCCCAGGGACGGAGGAGCCTGGTGGGCTGCCATTTATGGGGTTGCACAGAGTCAGACAGGACTGAAGAGACTTAGCAGCAGCAGATAAGTAAAATGTAGCATATCATACAATAGACTATTACTCTGTGATAAAAAGGAATGCACTATTAAAAAGTGGTAACATTTATGAATCTCAAAGTCATGCTGAAGGAAGAAGTCAGACAGAAAAGAATATGTACTTTATGATTCTGTTTACATAGATTCTAGAAAATACAAATTAATCTATAGTAATAAAAGCAGATTAGTGGCTGTCTGAGCAGCCAGAGATGAAATCTGGGGATGATGGGAGCATTCCGCATCTTGATCGCAGCATTGTTACACTTTTTCTTTCAAGTGCATATTGGCTAGTTACGTGTCTTCTTTGAAGACATGTCTATTCACATCTTTTGCCCATTTTATTTTTTTTTAATTTTTATTTTCCAGTTTGTTTTGCTTTACAATACTGTATTCGTTTTGCCATACATTGACATGAATCAGCCACGAGTGTATATGAGCTCCCAATTCCGACCCCCCTCCCCCTCCCACCCCATTTGCCCCCTTTTAAACTGAGTTATTTGTCTTTTATTACTAAGTTCCAAGAATTCTTTACATATTTTGAGTTAGTCTCTTGTTAGTTATACAGTTTTCAAATCTTTTCTCTTATTCTCTGGGTTGTCTTTTCACTTTCTTGGTAGTATTATTCACAGCATAAGAGATTTTAACTTTGATATAGTCCAGCATATCTGTTTTTTTTTTTTCTTTTCGTCTCTTGTGCTTTTTGAGGTTGTGTCTATGAAACCATTGTCTAATTGGAGGTCATGAAGACTTATTCCTGTGAGTCTTATAGCTTTATGGAAAGAGTTTTATAGTTTGAAATCTTGCACCTAAGGGTACTCAAAACCCTTTAGGCATGGAAACCCTTCTCTGGCTTACAGCCGTAGAGCAACCAGTTCTCAAGGTTTGCTTCAGACTTTCCAGGACACTGAGCTTTCAGTGCTATAACTCGAGTCCTGAGCAAACCAGGGTGAGTTAACCAATAACCCTCCAACTTGCCAGCTCTGATATAAATTATCATCCCAGCTCTCCATGGCTTAAAAAAGATACTGAATCTCCTCACTAGAAAGATGTCTGTTTTCAGTTTAACAAGCATTTACTGAGTGCTCACAACAGCAAAGCCCTGGGGTTGAGTGTAGTGAGGAATATTAAATTTCAATTTCAGTGTCCATAAATAAAGTTTGATTATACTAGGCCCTTGGGGTACATCAGAAACCTTAACGGAGCTTACCTTTAGAGGCAGAGCGGGACGGACATTCTAGTGGAACAAGGAGGGGTGCCACTGAATAAGATAAAGAGGAATTTGAAGGCAGGAATTGGGTTTTATCCGTCTTTGATTCCCCAGAACTGCAGAGATCACTCACGAACGCTTGTTAAATAAATGAGTGATCTTGGGCTTTCTCCTACACAACTTACCCAATTTTTTTTCTTGATTCATTTCATAAGATCCCATCTCCGTGATGACAATGTCATGTCTAACTTATTCTCTTATCAGTTACCCAGTGACTATCACCTTGCCTAGCATACAGTTGTTAGTCGCTAAGTCGCCTCTTGACTCTTTGTGACCCCAAGGACTGTAGCCCGCCAGGCTCCTCGGTCCATGGGATTTCCCAGGCAAGAACGCTGGAGTCGGTTGCCATTTCCTTACTCCAGGGGATCTTCCCCACCCAGGGATCAAACCCTGCTTTGGCGGGCGGATTCTTTACCCCTGAGCCACCAGGAAAGCCCTGGCGGACAGTAGGTGCTCAATAAACAATGCTTCAACGCATGGAAATTTTGTTTTTCATTCTCTGCATTTGTGACAGCCGCCTGGTTTTCAACAATATCGAAGGCAACCTTAAATGAATCCCTACACACAAACCTTCAGAGAGGCATCGTCAACCGAAGAGCCCTCTTTGGTACCCAGACGGCCATTTCACAGGCTGGCGGGCGCCCTGTCGGCACCCCAGAGCATCACCACCAGCCCCAGAGAGCCTGTAAATTTCGCTAACCAGAAGGGCTCTCCCCGCCCCCTCTCCCCGCGCCTCTCGCTCTGCCCTCCGCCGCCCCCTCTCCGCCCACTCTCGCCGCGGTCTCCTGGCGGCGGCGGCTTTGTCTCGTGGGCTGGTCCCTGGCGGCTCCCTCCCCTGAACAGCTTCCACCGAGGGAGGCAGCCGCGCGGGTCCGGCATCCTAACGCTGAAGCCCCCGAGCGCGCGCTCGTCATCCACCACCACCATGTAAGGGCCATGAACAGGGCTCGTCCTGGCGCAGCGCGGACATGGAGGAGGATTTATTCCAGCTCAGGCAGCTGCCGTGAGTATCCGGGGGGCGAGTCAGAGGCAGATAGGCTTTTCTTTTAAAAAAAAGGAAGAAAGGAAACCTGCAGGGGAGCATCTCGGCATGCCTCCCTGAATTTAAAGGGAACGGTTTCAGGGGGAGAGACTCGGGCCTGGAGGAGACAAGCCATTTTCCCAACCCCACCGGCTCAGCCTCTGTTATCTCTGACTCAGTCCGGTTTTGTTTGTTTGCTTGTTTTTTCTGACCCGTCAGAATCTTAACGGGGACCTAAGCGTGTAATATTTTCCCTTGGAATTGCTCTTCCTCCTAAAGGGATTGGGAGGGTCTGTGTTTTAAGAAAGCGTTAGCTGCTGTTTGGAAATGTGGAGTGAATTTATGAGTCCGTGCAATGACATGGGTCCTTTCCAGCTCTTCTCCTGTGCTGTGAAATTCCGAATTTTCCTGCAAGGTCTTTTAGAAGGGAATGATAACTGATGTTGCAAAGCGTTTTCTGAAAAGCTGGGATTCCTTCCTAGAGAGGAGGCTTCGGCGAAGTCCCCGTTGTTGATGAAGTGTGTGAATGAGAGGGCTGTGTATCTTTGCTGAAACCTCTTGCCTTCTTCTGAGTGAAAGGTTTTTGTAACAGCTAGTTAAGTGAGGCTCACTGTCAGGGGCTATCCTTGGGAACTCAGGAATACACTGCTTAGAGGACTGGAATTTTTCAAGGATACCAAATTTGCTCTGAAAATCTTGGGGAAATACGGTCAAGCAATGGAAAGGGCTTGTAAAGGGGCATTCAAAATTCTCCAACCTCAAGCTGATGGCGATTTGTTAAGCAAATTCCAAGAGTATGAGATGGAGCAACAAAAAGAACATTAATGGGGTTTTTGTTTTAATTTTTAGAAGCAATGGTCACTTGGAAGGTAAAAGCAGACACTCCTTTGGAATTGTTGGAAAGGATACATTATTGTTAGTATGTATATTTTCTTGACTTAAATGTGTTTTCTCTCTCTCTCTCTCTTTAAACCACTGAGGAATTCTCCCAAGTGACTTTTAGTGTGACTGCTACAGCTCTCTGAGGCTGAATACTGAAGGGTATTGAGATGTCTACTTCTCATTCAGTGTAAAATTAATTTGCATTAAAAATTTTAATTAATGAAATGTTTACTTTTAACCTTTTATTAATTGATCTGCAAATGGCCTGTCTTATGTAACATGGCATTATTTTACAAATTCTGAAAGATGCCCAATTATAATATCCAAAGTCGATCTATGAATCCATAAAAATGTATGTACCTGAGTGCAGTTTCCTTTCTCTCAAGGAAAACATTTTTCATTGAAAATAAGTATGTTTACAAACCAACCTATTACCTCAAAATAAAAAATAATCCAGAAACTAAAATATGAAATTTGGAATTCAGGATAAGGATACATGTTGGAACTGCAGTTTCACTAAATTTTCAAATGCTGTCAGGGCATGTGAACTTTGCAAATTACTCAAAGATTTATGTATATTTAATCTACTAATAGACATACACTGGAGTGACAAGCCCTTCCTTCATTAGAAAAAAGTCAAACCTAGTAAGAGGATTTTACTTAAGCTTAAATTAATTTAGTTTTTATACCAATAATAGTATATACATAGAATAAAGTCCAGAAAGAAGCACAAGAATAAGTCTCTCTCTTCCCAAGCCCCAGTGTTAAGTTTCTTGATTATTTCCTGATTTTCACACAGATAAATACATGTAATATCTGTTAGAGAGGCCACATTGTGTGCCAGCTAAGAGCACTGCCTCTTGAATAAGACAGACTAGGCTTCAAATCCCTTCTGAGCCACTTCCTGGCTGTGTGACTTTGCGCAAGTGACTTAACCTTTCTGAAACTCAATTTCCTTAGCCATAAAATGGGAATCATAATAGTACTTGATTCAAAGGCTTATTGGGAAGATCATGTGAGGTCAGGTGTGCCAAATGCCTGGCAGATAGAGACATCAATACATATGAACATCTGAAAAATAATTTATAAAATTATGACTGATGACATCTAAAAAAAAAAGTTTGTAAAAACAAAATCCGTAGGCTTTTTCTGCTGGATTCCCCCAGAATGTCATCTGCAACCCCCAAATTACATTTGAACAAGGTCAAAATTAGCCCTGAAACATGTTAACATTCGTTTATTAAAAAAAAAAAAAAGTAAAAGGAACGGCTGTGTAAATCTGAGTGGATTTCACATCACGACATAGGTGTTTTTTAAACCACACCCTCTGTATATTATTCACAGACTGCCGGCAACAGACGTCCTGAGAGAAATATGGGTTTTTTAAAAATCAGAGTGCCTTGCAGAGGATTGGCAAGAGTGGACCTTGGAACAGGCTCATTCTCGTGGGAAGCCAAGTGTTAATAGATTGCAAGCCACTAAGTTGTTTACAGGGTCGGGGAGGGGGAAGGGGTGGGGATGTCTAAGAAACAGTCCTTCCCAGGACTTGGAGGTGCCTTCATGGACAGCTCTGCGATGGCTTATGTGAGACCACAGACAACCTCCACCTGTGCACAGCCCTGGGTACAGCAGAGTCAGAAGGCTGGATTTTGTATCTAGTTCTGCCTTATTGTGAGACCTCGTGCAAGTCAGATTTTCCTGGGTCTCTCCTTTCTAGGATGATTTTCCTGAAAACAAATTGTGCAGACTACATTGATTGATTGGTTCATCCATTCATTCAACAGTTTTCCTGAGCGTCATCCTAGATTTGCCCTCAAGGAGCTCATAGCTAGCGCTTCAGTGTCCAATACAGTAGCCACATGTGGCTACTTAAATTGTGTAGTTGGTATATGAAATAATGTCCATGTATAATACACAGTGGGCTTCTCAGGTGGTGCTAATGGTAAAGAACCTGCCTGCCAATGCAGGAGACACAAGAGACAAGGGTTCAGTCCCTGGGTCAGAAAGATCCCCTGCAGAAGGGCATGGCAACCCACTCCAGCATTCTTGCCTAGAGAATCCCGTGGACAGAGGAGCCTGGCGGGCTACAGTCCATAGAGGCGCGAAGAGTCGGACATGACTGAGTGACACGGGCACACATTATAAACTAGGATTTATAGTAAAATATTAGGTAAAATAGGTCGTGTTTGAAAAGTCAGTTCCTCCGTTGCATTGGTTGTATTTCAAGTGCCCATAGCTGCATGTGGCTCATGGCTGCTTTAGCCCCATTGTGACAGCCCGGGCCCAGAGCACTTTCGGAAC
This sequence comes from Neotragus moschatus, assembly GCA_006410615.1. Classification (NCBI taxonomy): domain Eukaryota; kingdom Metazoa; phylum Chordata; class Mammalia; order Artiodactyla; family Bovidae; genus Neotragus; species Neotragus moschatus. Next base: position 3,114,574 of record SJYA01002485.1, on the reverse strand, counting down.
TACAGAAGGTTCTATTGGACAGCACTGGTCCCATGGGAGAAGTGAACATTGAAGACACAGTTATACAATAATTATGAGAATTGTCTTAAAGGCTACTTACTTCAGTTAGTATGATAATCTCTAGTATGATAATCCACCTTGCTGCAAATGCAAATAGCATTATTTCCTTCTTTTTTAATGCCTGAATAGTATTCTGTTTTGTGTGTATACCCCACGTCTCCTTTATCCATTCATCTATCGATGGATAGACAGTTAAATTGTTTCCATATCTTCTTGGCTGTTATAAATTGTGCTGCGATGAACACTGGGGTGCATGTATCTTTTTGAATTATGGTTTTCTCTGAATATATGCCCAAGAGTGGGGTTGCTGGATCATATGGTAACTCTATTTTTAGTTTTCTAAGGAAACTCCATACTGTTCTCCATAGTGGCTGGACCAGTTTATATTCCTGCCAACAGCACAGGAGGGTTCCCTTTTCTCCACAAACGTAGAAGATGTGACAAGTCTAGTTCTAGATGGCAGAGAGGCAGATCAGAGAAGGCTTCTTGGAGGAGGTGACATTGGAGCTGAACCCCTAGACATGTGTAGAGATCAGCCAGGAGAAGAGAGAGGAGGGAGCTTTCCAATAGTAGGAACTATGTGAGGGGAAAAGCTCAACATCAGGCCAGTGGAGCTCCATGAGCAAGTGACTAGAGGGAAGGCTGCAGAGGATGGAGGGACCGGGCCACACAGGACCCTGTAGTAAGGACAAGGAACTGCACATTTACCTTGTGTTTGCTTGATCCACTCACTCCTTTCTTCCTAACCCTGTCTTAGGGGCTTCCCTGGTGGTCCAGTGGATAAGACTCCAACTCCCAATGCAGGGGGCCTGGGTTTGATCCCTGGTCAGGGAACCAGATCCCACATGCCACAACTAGGAGTTTGCATGGGTGCAAGTAAAGATGCAGTATGCTGCAACTAAGACCTGGAACAGCTCAATGAATAACATAAAAATAAATATTAAAAAAATAAAGATTGAGCTTAAGTCCATCAGCTCAATGACTCTTCTGATTCTTCCTGGGGCTTCCTGGGGTAAAAGTGCAGGCTCTGAGTCAGGCAGATCTGGGTTCAAATTCTGACTCAGCCACTTACCATCTGGGTAAGCCTGGCCTAGGGACTTCATCTCCCCATGGTTGGGTCCTCATCTGTATCGCTGGGATAATAGCGATATCTGCAGGGCAGGGCTGTTGTGAGGCACAGACAGGTCACCACTGGGGTGTCCCAGCACAGTGCCTGGCTCCACGTAAGGGCTCCACCGGTTGGTACTAGTGTTATTTGTCTTCTTTCACTCTGGACATTTTCCCCTCATCCTCCAGCTTGTTCAAGTAGCAAAGCACCTGGAAGCCACGGTCTCCTTTCCAGAATCCTGAGATGTCCTGATAAAAGCTAATGGAAGCACATGTCCAAACGTGAAGTCGGATCTTTGCTGCACTCTGCTCCCCTTTCAGCCTCTCCCAGTTGATGGTGACTCCATCCTCCCCATCTGGAGTCCATTTGACTCCTCCTTCCCTCAAATTTCACTTCAGCCCAGCAGGAAATTCCCTTGGTCCTGCCTTTAAGCTCCATCTAAACTCCTATGACTTCTCTCCGACTCTACTGCTACTCCTTGGTTCAAGTCCCCGTCATCTCTGACCCTGGGTGGATTCCAGGGGTTATCTTGCTGGTCTTCCCAGTCCTGCCCTTGTCTCCCTACAGCACATTCTCAACACAGCAACCAAACGTATTCTTCAAAAAAAAAGTTTATTTATTTATTTGGCTGTGCTGGGTCTTAGTTGCGGCATGCAGGATCTTCAGTTGAAGCATATAGGATCTAGTTCCCTGACCAGGGATTGAACTCAGGGCCCCCCTGCCTTGGGAGCATGAAGTCTTAGCCACTGGACCACCAAGGAAAGTCCCCGGAGGGATTGTTTAGAAGTCAACTCACAAGCCTCTTCAGTTCCAAAACCTTCCTAGGGCTCCTGTTTCCCTTTGTCTCCTCTGCTCTTTCACCCCCTCATGCAGCCATTCTGGCTCCCGTGTGCGTGTCTGTGTGTGTGTGTGTGTGTGTGTGTGTGTGTGTGTTGCTCAGTTGTGTCTGACTCTTTGCAACCCCATAGAATGTAGCCTCCTCTGTCCATGGAATTATCCAGGCAAGAATACTGGAGTGGGTTGCCATTCTCTTTTCCAGGGGATCTTCTCGACCCGGGGATAGAACCCTGGTCTCCTAAATTGCAGACAGATTCTTTACTATCTGAGCTACCAGGGAAGCCCATGGTCTCCTTGTTGTTCCTTAAGCACACCAGGTGGGTTCCTGCTCCAGCGCCCACTGTTCTCTCTACCTAGAAAGCTCTTCACCTAGGTATCTGCCAGGGTCCAGCCCTGGTGGGTCCAGGGAATTCAAAGCGTGGACGGTGTTGGCGAGGAAAAAACTTATTTATTTATTAATAGAAGATTAGATTAGGAAGAAATAGTGTAGTAGGAAAATNCTGGGAGGGATTAGGGGCAGGAGGAAAAGGGGACGACAGAGGATGAGATGGCTGGATGGCATCACTGACTCGATGGACGTGAGTCTGGGTGAATACCGGGAGTTGGTGATGGACAGGGAGGCCTGGCGTGCTGAGATTCATGGGGTCGCAAAGAGTCGGACACGACTGAACGACTGAACTGAACTGAGTTTATATCTCTTAATCCTCTACTCCTGCCTTGCCCCCAGCCCTCTCACCTGTCCCACTGGTAACCACTAGTTTGTTCTTTATATCCACAGGTCCTGCTTCTTGTTAAATTCACTAGTATATTTCACTTTTAGATTCCACATATAAATGATAATATACAGTTTTTGTCTTTCCCTGATAAATTTCACCGAGGTGACATTCATGGCGGTTCTAAGGGTTGAGGGTTTGGGGGTTTAGGGGAGAGCGGAGCATGGCAAAATAAGGTAAAATTCACCACTGTGACCATTTTTAAGAGTACAGGCCTGTGTCATTAAGTGCCTTCGCGTTGTGCAACCATCAATACCATCCGTATTGGAATGGTTTTCATCTTCCCGGACTCAAAGTCTGTGCCTGTTAAACACAAAGTCCCTATGTCTTCCTCTCCCAGCCCCTGGGAGCCACCATTCTGCTTTCCGTCTCTGAGTCTGACTGCATATGGAGCCATGCAGTATTTGTCTTTTGTGACTGGCATATCTCACTTAGCATAATGTCTTCAAGTCTCATCCGCGTTATGTAATGTGTAGAATTTCCTTCCTTTCCAGTTTCTTTCTTTCTTTCTTTTTTCGGTGCACAGCTTGTGGGATCTTAGTTCCCTGACCAGGGATCGAAGGTACTCAGCTATGAAAGCACAGAGCCCTAACCGCTAGGCAACCAGGGAATTTCCCCTTCCCTTCCCTTTTTATTTATTTATTTTTTGGACTTCCCAAGTGGCTCAGTGGTAAAGAATCAGCCTGCCAAGCAGGAGGTGTGAATTTGATCCCTGAGTCAGGAAGATCCCTNTGGGAGCCACCATTCTGCTTTCCGTCTCTGAGTCTGACTGCATATGGAGCCATGCAGTATTTGTCTTTTGTGACTGGCATATCTCACTTAGCATAATGTCTTCAAGTCTCATCCGCGTTATGTAATGTGTAGAATTTCCTTCCTTTCCAGTTTCTTTCTTTCTTTCTTTTTTCGGTGCACAGCTTGTGGGATCTTAGTTCCCTGACCAGGGATCGAAGGTACTCAGCTATGAAAGCACAGAGCCCTAACCGCTAGGCAACCAGGGAATTTCCCCTTCCCTTCCCTTTTTATTTATTTATTTTTTGGACTTCCCAAGTGGCTCAGTGGTAAAGAATCAGCCTGCCAAGCAGGAGGTGTGAATTTGATCCCTGAGTCAGGAAGATCCCTTGGAGAAGGAAATGGCAACCCACTCCAGTATTCTTGCCTGGGAAATCCCCTGGACAGAGGAGCCTGGTGGGTTGCAGTCCATGGGGTTGCAAAAGAGCTGGACAGGACTGAGCGATAAATACTTTCACTTTTCCCTTTTAAAAAAATGATTAATTGTATTGAATCTTCACCCTAGTGTACACCTCTTTTTATAAAGCCATTTTTATTTTATTAGTTATTTTTTATAAATTATAAATCAATAATTTTTACTTGTTTATTCTGGCCACACCGCACAGCATGCCGGATTTTAGTTCCCCAGCCAGGGCTTGAACCCACGCCCCCTGCAGTGGAAGCAAGGAGTCCTAACCACTGGACTGCTGGGGAGTCCCCCCTCCCCTTCCTTTCTGAAGCTGAACAACAGTCCACTGCATGCAGAGACTACATTTTGCTACCGCACTCGTCCACTGATGGACACTGGGGTGTTTTTACCTTTGGGCTGTCGTGAATGCTCCTGTCATCATGGACATACATTCACAGTGTTGAACAACCTTGCCTTCTGTCTAATTCCAGGCCAATTTCTTCATCCCCAAAAGGGAATTCTGTGCCATTAGACAGTCACTCCCTCTCCCTCCTTCCCCAGCCCCTGGCAACCACTGGTCTGCTTTCTGTCTCTCTGAAGTTGCTTCACATAAATGGGATCACTCATATGTGACTCTCTGCGTCTGGCTGCTTTCACTCAGCATCATGTTTCAAGGTTCTGACAGTGACTCGAGGACCTTACAGTGGTTATGCTGGAGACCGCTCAGAGCGGCTCTAGCAAGCAGGTTTGATGGTTAGATATTCAGGAAATCTCAGAGCCTTTTATTTAACTGTTGAGAGCTTAGAGCGGGTTGTGGTGGGAGTTATTTACCCCACAGATATTGGCAAATGCTACACGTCAGTATGGTCTTGGGGGGTTTATTTGAGACTCAGTTTGTAGGCACTGGCTTCAGAGCCTCCCCATAATCTCCATCAGCACCACCCCTCTGCAAAGCTGCTGTTGTTTAGTTGCTAAGTTGTATCCAACTCTTTGTGACCCACTAGACTGTGGCCTAAGGCAGTGGCACCCCACTGCAGTACTCTTGCTTGGAAAATCCCATGGATGGAGGAGTCTGGACAGCTGCAGTCCATAAGGTTGCTGAGGGTCAGACACAACTGAGCGACTTCCTTTTCACTTTTCACTTTCATGCATTGGAGAAGGAAATGGCAACCCACTCCAGTGTTCTTGCCTGGAGAATCCCAGGGACGGGGGAGCCTGGTGGGCTGCCGTCTATGGGGTCGCACAGAGTCGGACACGACTGAAGCGACTTAGCAGCAGTAGTAGTAGCAGACTGTGGCCTGCCAGGCTGCCCTGCCCATGGGATTTCCCAGGCAAGAATACTGGAGTGAGTTGCCCTCTCCTTCTCCAGGGGATCTTCCCAACCAAGGGATCGAACCTGCGTCTCCTGCATTGGTAGGTGGATTCTTTACCACTATCATCCAGGCTGAAGCCCCGGTTCTTTCAAGCTGTATTGAGAGACTGGAAAAGAGACCTGGTGGCTTCACATGAATTATAATCAAATGTTGGCAATTTCATATAGTTCAACCTTCTAATAGGGTCCTTAAGCTGGACAAGAAGCAAAGATAGTTCTCTCATTGTTATCTATTTATTTTTATCTGCTTTAAATATTTCCAAATAAAAGATTTTATGGGGGAGGAATGGAGTAGATGGGGAGGAATGGAAGGGTTTGACTGGTATCCTGTCTTTGGCCAGAAACACAAGGTTTTGACCAGACAGACCTAAGGGTGACCCCAGGCTCCATGCCCTTTTAGCTCTGTGAAAAGAGAGAGTGAAGTCGTTCAGTCCAGTCGGACTCTTTGGGACCCCATGGACTGTAGCCTATCAGGCTCCTCTGTCCATTCGATTTTACAGGCAAGAGTGCTGGAGTGGATTGCCATTTCCTTCTCCAGGGGATCTTCCCGACCCAGGAATCGAACCCGGGTCTCCCACTTTGCAGGCAGACACTTTACGGTGTGAGCCACCAGAGAAGTCCCTGTAACCATGGTTAAATTCCATAACTTCTGGGGCCTCCGTTTTCTTGTCTGTACAATGGTCATAAAAGTACCAACCTCTAGAGCTGTTGTGCTTCCCTGGTGGCTCAGTGGTAACGGATCCACCTGCCAAGCAGGAGATATGGGTGTGATCCCTGGGTCAGGAAGATCCCCTGGAGAAGGGACTGGCAGCCCATTCCAGTATTCTCGCCTGGAGAATCCCACAGACACAGGAGCCTGGTGGGCTATAGTCCATAGGGTTGCAAAGAGGCAGACATGACTGAGTGACTGAACAAAGAACAACAGGGCTGCTGTGCAGAGCGAGTGCGTGGAGAGCAACATCTAGAACGAGGCACGGAAGCTGCTGGACGGTTGCGGGCGTGGTGGAGGGGGGGGCGTGGTGGAGGGGGGGGCGTGGTGGAGGGGG